>JARHVA010001912.1:1775000-1805000 GCA_037957365.1 Torreya grandis
TTGGTTATTATTATTTCATGTTATTATTACCCATGGTATAATACCTACAACATAGGGTAGAGATAGAGGAGGTAGATGTGTATAGGCTCATATAGGCACATATCCTTTAGATGATGGAGTCATTAGGGCCACATATAAGTACATTATTGTGTTTTATTTAATTTTAGGAATTTTGGTATATTGTACTTGATAAATATATCTAATTTTTAATCTATTTATATTAGTTGTAGGCATCTAGGAGTGGTCAATGATGGATATTATGGGTGATGGGTTTTTTGAGAGAGTAGTTGAAATTTTAGGTGCCCATGCACCTTTATTTTATCATGTGTCTAGGGTAATGGAATCACACCACATAGTGGTTACTAAGAAGGATGAGATACATGATAAATTAAATAGGTATTCTTTTCTTAAGAGTATTTCTACTAAGGTGTTGTAGGTTTCAATAACCTAATATGATTACTTATGCCATGAGCATGCTTAGACTTTACATCAGTTACGAGATTTAGAAGATAAATTATGTGATCAATATTAATATCTAGGTGGGAGATGGGAGCATCAACATTAAGAGGTGTGATGCCAATGAATATATATAGTGATAATTACTCTTATAATCCAAGGGATATTCCCTTATGTATGATTGACTTTGTTATATAAACATTTGGTCACTTTTATATATATGATGGTACTATTCTTGATATTTGATTATGGTATATTTAACTTTATGCTTATGTTCTTTAATGTTTTTATTTTATGCATGTAATATGTTTGAAATATGATATTTGTTTATGTGGTAGATTATTTGAAATCATTCATTTATTCTGATTTAGTGATAAATAAGAAAATCACCATACACAATGGAATCTAGTTGGGAATAAAAATTCTTGACTATAACGATCATATGAAAATTGTGTTTCTAATTTTTGTTATAACACAATATATGGTGTATCTATGGAAGTATCGAGTGTATATTTTTAATTTTTAACCTTCTTACTTGGTTTAGATACCCATTTTTGACATGTAGTAAACATAGGTGTCAAGGAATGAGTGGATTCTATAACATTTGGTTATGTGCCCCCCCTAAATTCTCTTTTAGTGAGATATTGATCAAATAATGGTTCTTTGGTAGGGGTGATGTGGGAAAGATTAGACATTGTTGAGTGTGTACTATGATAAAGGCTTCTTCCAATACTTTGATTCTACAAGGGTTGATAAACCATGTGTTATTTAGTAGGAGCAACATGGGATCTCTTAGTCCTCTTAGAGTAATCTCTCAAAAAATTAGGAGAAGGATACTTTGTTGTCTCTTTTTTAAATTTAATTATACCTTTATCTATGAGTTATGTAAAATTTTGATTTAAAGTAAAACTATCATTTTCATGATGCCCATCAATACCATGGTATGTGAAAAAGAGTTGTCCTTTCACTTTTTCAAATTTATGTGGTGGATGGTAGTAATTTGGAGGAGTGGTCAACCATTTATCCAATAGTGTATGCAATATATAATGTGTTATATCTATTAACAAGTCAAAATAAAGTGGTTACCACTTAGTAGGGTATGTGTTTTAAATTTATGAGATATTTAGTGTGTGAATTCCTTTCCTTTATGTAAAACCTTTACTATTTTCTCTTTGGAATGAAATTTTAATTTGTAATAAGGTATATGAGATGGATCATGAACCTCCTTATTTTGTTGTTTTACTTTATAGATTTTTTTGGTAACATGTTTGCCTTAGGTGAAGATTTAAGTGATTCAATATTTATGTTTGTTAGTGTACATGCATATTTATGAACATCCATGTATAAGCTATCAAATGAATTAAAAGGCCTATTCAATTATCTTTATTTAAGTGCATAATTAATGCCCCTAATGAATATGAATTTGAATTCCAAGTATGATGTTTTATAGTTCAAGGAATATAATACATCCTTAAATCTAATAACATGATCTTGAATAGACTCCTCATCATGTTGTGTTAAGCCTCACAAATGTTCTAATGGTAAATTTGGTAGTTTATGCTTATGAAAATTTTAAAAAAAAGTCTTAAAGTTTCTTTAATGTTGGTAAGGAACCATTTGGAAGGAGATATAACCAATTAGTAGCCTCTCACTTTATATTTATATGAAAGGATTTTAATAATAAACATTCATCTTTAGCCCAATGATCAAAATAATGTACATGTTTTTCCCAATTATTTTCAAGGTCTCCTTAATATAAAATAAATGTAGTATATGCATAATAAAATTGATAGGATAAGGATGGTCAAAAACATCTTATGTAAGGGGTTTATCCTATAGAATTTTATCATTAAGAGTAGCCTCGGGTGAAAATACTTGTAACATAAGAATAATCATTTTCTTCTAAATATTTATTATAGTAGTCATCATAGATACAATGTAACTAAGAGGAATGGTTGGGGATTTTGAAGAACTTATAAGTTATAATTTAGCATCCATATGAAGCATAGTAATGGCATCTTATTTACAACTATTAGTGCAATCTAAGGTAGGATGATTACATGATTGAATAGTATTGGGTAAAGTTGTCATTACCCTGTTTTGTATTTGGCATTTTCATTATGAGATTTCATAGCTTATCTATTTTGGTTATTTAACATGATGATTTTAATGATGTTGTTATGAGATTTAGTTGTATAAACTATTTATATGTTGTTTTAATTGTGACATTGCTAAGACATTAATGTTGTTAGTTATTGTGGACTTTTCATATTGAAATAATATTGTTAAATGCTTCTTATAATTATTGGTATTTAATTTAGTTCTCATTATTTAGTACATTTATCAATTTTATCACATCTAGATATTATTAATGGCTGATTTGGTGATTATACAGATAGATAATCATGAGATAAGTTTTTTTTTAGAGATATTGATAGCTAGGACAAGGTGTTTGGATGAGAAATAACTTTGTGAACTTTAAAAATAACTCTAAGTTTATCTATCATTATTTGGTTTATTTGTGACTAGTTATTTTGACTTATTTTGGATATTGGAATTCATCTTTAGTCACTACTTTTTGTGATAATTAAAACTTTGTAATGAGTGCCTTGGTTTCATTAATGTTCCTTGATTGTTTTATAGCCTTTGGAGGTCAGATCCTTATTAATATCTATGGAATTATGTTAGATGTTGTTGGTTGTCTTGGTCTTGCATGGCATTATTTACATTATTTGGATGCTTTGAGATTTAATAAGTCTTGGTGGCTTGTGTTATTGACTTGGTCTTAGGGAAGTGTTGACTAGACAATGGACTTTGAATAAGAACTTAGATCCACCATGGGAATTTCATTTGTTTTTATTTTTGGCCACATGCATTGGAATTTATTTGATGGAATAAACTTGAACTTCAAGGGAAGTGAGTCCAGAGGATTCTTTGATTTTAATATAGTCTTTTGGTATTTTTGGGAGATCATTTTTTTGGAACCCTAACGAAGTGTTGCCAATTTTGTTTGTTATGGATGCCATGAGGAATGTAGTGGATTTATGGACCATTCCTTGACTACATTTTTCTCACTCAATCATTATGAGGAAATGGTGCCCTATTGTCAGCCATAATGGGAGACTTTTGTGGAAAGAAGTTAATGTTGGTGTATTTCTTGAAATATTCAACTGGAGTTTTTGGTTTGTGTTGGATTTGGATCAAGGTAAGAGATATGGGACTATCTTCATTTTTATTTTTAATGTAAGTGTTTATTTTGATTTTATTCTTTGCTATGGAGGGCCTATTTATATGTGGATATTAGATTTTTCATGATGGGTGCAAAGGGGAGCCATGAGGCTTCCCATTTCCCACATAATGTGAATAAGAGTTGTTAATAGGTTAGGGTTTATTGGTAACATAGTATTTACTATTGTTTTTAGTTTTGTTGAAATGGTTATGGAGTTAGGTTGTACTTAAATTTGAAATATAGAGGAGATGTTTTTATTTTTGTTTATAGATAACCAATAATAAAGCCTACGCATGATACTTGAGTCCAATACACCACTCTACAGAGTGTTAGGTGTTTTTCAAGAAACCTTGTTTGTTATATGGATTTGAATATTTCCAGTTTTTAATATGTTGTTGACTTAGTTATGGGTTTAAGATATTTTCAAAGGAGATAGTTTCAATGATGTTTTAATCATTACATTTTTGGAGATTATGGAACTGAAGTATGTGTATTTGATCACCTAGTTAATTGACTAAGAAAACCTGTATGTGTTATTATCACCTTGAAATTTATTATTTAGGGTTTGAATAGAGTTTTATTTTGTTTGATATTGTATTGGTGATAGTATGTTTGATGATTGAATAAGTTTAGTTTAGTCATTTTGATGAATTTTTGAATGTCCATTTGGTAATTATCTGCTAAAATCTATATTTTTTGTCCTTTGTGGATATGATTATATTGGTCCATATTTACTCATATTGAGTCAAATTATCAAAAATCAAGGTACTCACATTTATGTAAAATGATATATGTTATACAATGTGTTTGTATAAAGTAGTGTTCATAGGTGTAACCACCTCGTTAAACCTATGAAGATTATCATGAAAAAACTTGGCACCAATCTATATAATTTCAAATAAACGCAAGTGTATCTATTTTTAATAGTTTATATCCTTTTTGAATAGTTTTTATGTTGAGTGTTGTTAATTTGAATCTTAGTTTTATTTTGTTCTCATCTTTTAGTCCCCCTACCTTGCTACCTAGATATGCATCCAACTAATGGATGGGGTGGTCTAGGGCCACTTTTGCTTGGTCTCATTAGGACTAGAAGTGTGGTTATTGGTTGATCATGAAGTGTGGATGAGTTTTATATGTTTGGGGTCTATCAGGATTTATCCTCTTTTTAGATCAATTGACATAAACACTTGTTCAAGGATTGTTTTGTATTATCATTTTAGTTCATTTATTGTTCATCTCTTTAAGGATAATGTAATTATTATGGAATATAATATTATAGTGTCAATGGGATATTATATTTATGAGGAAATTATTTAAATTAATTTCATTATTAAGTTTCTTGTAATATAGTTGTCACTTATATATCTCTTGGATTGATAGTCCTTAAGGGATTAGTTTGTTTACATCGCTTATTGTGCGATGATTTTTGCTTAAAGATTTTGTTGAAATTGTTCTTGAAAAATGATATTTCCTTATGAATCATTTTATATGGATATTATGGCACACTTTTTAATAATAAATAGTACTGTAAGATTTTTATTTACCTATTTATGAGGTGAAACAAAGGTAGTGAGTCTGTATTGTATTTTAGTTATGGAATAGTTGTTCTTTATCAAAAATGTAAAGAAAATTATGTTTTTAAATACCCTCATTGATCATTTTAGTGAATAAATACCAAAGAGTGAGGACTTGATAACACTATTGAGTGGTTATAAAACATTTTCCAATTATTTTGGGATTACATTATATTCATAAGTAATGCTTAGAGATGTTGTAAACATACAAGATTATACTTGTAGTTTAAAGTCTTCATAGTACATTGATTGTATCAATTATTTAAGATTTTTTTAGGACTGAGGGTAATTATTTATTTTATTATTCAAGTTGTTTTGAATAGGATAATAAAGCACACATAAATTTTAGGCCAAAAGTTGTCTTGTACCAACTGAATTCTTTTATTATAGATGTGAAGGTTTTTAGTATGTATATGGTCCAAATTACTTAAATGATTTTGAATATTGAAGTCCTTATCATTATTAATTTTAAATCATTAGTACTATGAACCTTGATCTTAATGTTCAGTAATTTGTTATGAAATATAATAATGAGTTATGAAAGGATCTAGTTGGGTAAAGGACTGTTTTATCTAATCTAGATGTTATATGTCTTCCTTAAGTTGATATTCATGAAATGTTAACCAAGATTGAACTTCATTCAATGATAATATCTTTAAATTTTTTATGAAACTAGAGGTGTTATATTGTTAACCTATAAATAAATTGATCATTTGGGATTTAATCAAGGATAATGTTTTAAAAAACATGAATGCTTAGAAAACCTACCAAGGTAGCAAGATGGGAATAATATATCTTAAACGTAGATTCAAGTTGTAACTAAAATGAAGAATATAATATACAGTTAATTAATATAATTTTAATTTATTTAATTAAAATATAAATAATTATTACTCCTAGTGTAATGGTAATTTTTACACTAAAAGAAGCAAGTACAGTAAAAGTGTTTAGTTAAGTTATTGATGGTTCAATTGATGACCAAAACTAATGCGATGATAGTTGTAGTAAATTTATTAAAATGATCTCATGCATAAATCAAGCATGATTGTTGAAACATTGACACAAAATGAATTTCTTCCATAAGAAAATGTTTCATGGACATTACAAGTAATCTTAAACAAATGACAGGTAATAATGGTCATATGGACATAACCTCTATGTGAAGGCTTACATATGGTTAAGTTACAATGTATATCAACTCATTTTATCATTCAAGTGATGATATGGACACTTATGTGGTATTATACATCATGGAAATATCAATTAAGATCTATAAAGCTTTAAAAAGTACTTGTGAACATATGTTAAATCATATATGATATCATTATTACATTTTTGAAATTATAGTAAAATTATCCTACTTTCAAATTTACCATGTAAACTAAATGGGAAAAATTGTGGTGAAAAATTTAATGAGATATTTTATTGTTAAAATTTTAAGTGGTTAAGAAGCTTTTATTTGTATTGATTTTGGAACTAGTCTTGAAACTCATGTTTGTTGATTTTAGATTAGTTGTTAAATATTAAGAATGAGAAGTTTAGTATGATGATTCTTATACTAAAATTGATCACTTTTACATTTTAATGTTTTGTTTGAATTTTTCATCCTTGGACATAGGCATTTATTTATTGACTAAGGTGAAAACTACTTTATGTATTAGATAGGAACTCAAGTAATTTATAATATGTTGATGGCTTCATTAGGAAGGCCATAAATGAGTACATTAGTTAGAGTGTATGAGTATATATTTTTGTCTACTAATACTCCCTCATTATTTTATGAAGTGGATAATAAATTATTATAAAATCATTTACAAGTTATGAATTTATTTGGTTCTTGTGTTGGTCTTAACATAGTTATGGATCTCATTATACTTTCATGCTAAGTTTTCAAGGAAAGTTATTAAACCTTGGCTATTTTTTATCAGGATTTAAAAAGATCAGGTCATTAAAAAGGAGAATAAATATTACATTATGATATGAGAGAGATAATTATATCATTTTGGATATCATGAAGATTGATACAACTATCATGGAAAAGATCTTGACTACTTGAATTTTCATTACATGCAAAATGTACTTTTATTATCTTCATATATAATTCAAACATGCTTTTGAGAAAAAAATGTGAATGAGGGAGAAAGATGAAAATTTTGTATTTTTTTTGAAACATCATCATAGGAATAAAAAATGTGGGTTTAATTTTAATTTTTTTATTCAAAGGAAAAAGGAATAATTATGCAATTTCACTTTATAATTTACATACATCATTACCATATGATAAAGTAACATTAGCGACACTAGCATGTGAAAATTTATGTTAATTTTTGTGACTTTGTTTTGGAAATTATTTCATTAGGAAACCTTAGGAAAATATGCTTTTTTATTTATCTTTAATCAGAATAAGAGGATAAGGACATGCATCTACACTAATTTGACTAGTATTATTATTTTCATTTTCTAAATGTAAAAGGATAGGGAGATAATTAGTACATGCATTTATATCATTAAGATCTAGAGAGAGAGAGAATGATAATTAATTCTAATATTTTCATTTTTTGAGTTAAATAAGAAATAAAATCATCAATTCTTGTAAAAATTTCAATATTTTACAAAAAAGGCAAATGGTTATTCTTTGTAGCATGCTCATCATTAAATAAGAGGATATACACTCAACTATTAGTTGATATTTATACATATGAAATATTATTATTTTTAAAATTTGTAATGATATTTTCATACACGTTCATTTTATAACATTGAAAACTATGCAATGCACTAAAAATGGTACTATTTTTCTTTCTTCAATAACCTCATCATTATCATTAAAATCAATAAATGTAGGAGAAATAGAAGAACTAGGATCCTCACACTCATCCTCAAAATATATGGAATCACAATAATAATCAAAAGGGGGAAAAGAAATAATGCTAATAGTTTTTTGATATTCATCAATATTTTAATTTACATTATTGGTCTTTTCATTATCATAATTGTAAGGAGAAACTACAAATTAAGGATGGGTATTACACTATTGGTTAGTAAAAAAATCCTCATAAATAATGTATTGATCATTAGGAATACTAAATGAAATATATAAATGATGATAATCCTTAGGGTTTTCACTATGAGAATGAATTTTTAGGGTTTTAAACCTAAACACATTCAAATAAATAGATAAGGCCTTGGGTGACGAATATAACAAACATCCCTTATACTATGAATATGCAATAAAATTTAGATCTAAAAAGTAAATACAACAATCTAAAAAAATGTAGAAGGAAAAATACCTTAAAAAGCTAGGTTTTATTTAACTAAAACTCAAAATACAGGTTTACCAAATGTTTAACCCTTTTAGGTTTTAAATAGATAAGGGTTAAGGGGATTCATATATCTTAATCAAATGTATGAATGAAATTATTATAAAGGAGGTAAATAAATTATATTATATAACACAATATAATGACTTTGTAAAATTACCAACTATATAAAGTACAATGCTGATTTATATTTTGATAACTTTAACACAAAGAAGAGATCATGCATATCATGTTTAAAAATTCAAAAGCATATCTAAGATGTAAATGTGTATAAATAGGTAGATCGATGCTCAATATCTTATCATTAGATTATATAAATATTATTTTTGGAGCCTTTGGAAATACTTTTATCCTATGGACACTAGCATTGATGCTTTTGTTTATGATTCAATGTTTATGTCTAGTGTAAAATATTTTCTATATTCATAAGCAACCACCTATGCATGTTAGGATTTTTTGTTTTATTTCTAATTTTATCTTTGTATCATACACACATACTTTGTATGACTATATATATCTCAAAAATTTATATCTTTTTCCTTTTACCATTTGTTACTCAATAAAAATGGGCTAGCACTTGATTAAAATTAACCCTAACAACCCTATTATTGTTAAATGTTACTTACATAACCATATAATCCAAGGAGGACCTTAGCCATGTATGTATTTTTACCTCTTAGGTGTGTTTTTACAATGGATATTTTAAGACTATATTCTCTTTCTCATATTGTAACCCTTGATACTATTAATTAAAGTTAAATTTGAACTTTTGTAATACTTTATAACTCAACATTATGAAAATCAACGTAAGGTGTAATTCAATAGATTTTGAATGAACAATGTATGTTCTATTTGAGAGACTTTCTTGGTAATTGAAAAAAATATCTTAGATTTGTATATAGAGGGAAACTTTTTAATTTTAAATTAATACCTAGTGATGTAAAAAATATGATAATAAAAATAACCTACAATCCCTCACAAATGATCACAAGAAGAAAAGTATATAAATAGAGAAAATGATAATGAAAAATACTATCATCAACCTTTGGGCACTAGTGTTGGTGCTAGTGCATTGAGGTGTTTGGTAGTGCCTAAGATATTAAAAAACATAACATAAAAAAAACTCAAGGATCCCTACCACAAGGTAGTCAAAATGAAATTTAGTGGGAAAATGTAGAAAAATACTAGAAAATACAATATAAATCCATGGATTCCAAGGGGAACATGCAAGATCACACACATGAGTACCCAATATTATATATAAATTGATATATATATATATATATATATACATATATATATATATATATATATATACATATATACATATATATATATACATATATACATATATATATATATACATATATATATACATATACATATATATATATATATATATATATATATATATACATATATACATATACACACACACACACACACACACACACACACACACACACACACACACACACACACACACACACACACACACACACACACACATATATATATATATATATGAAAAAATAAACTATATATTTCACTAAATATGTGTATCTACATAATTTAAAACATATATGGGGAATATGCAATAATATGCAAGTGGAGTGTTATATTGAAAGCATTGCAAGATAGTATTTTTGGACTATTCAAATTGGGTTAAAATGTAAAATGGTAAGTGTTAGAAGAACATATAATAATGGGTTGGTTTATTAATTTCCCTTAAAACCATCATTCAATTTAACTTATCATTCAAATATCATTCATTCAAACACATACATCAGCCAATGCATAAACAAGCATCCACATAAACATACAACATATGAACACAAGAGATATGTGGGAAAACCTCATGGGGGATAATTTAAATTTAAAAACAAATTGGAATACATTTATATAATAAAATAATCATGATTTAGTGAGTCACCAATCCCACAAGGATCACCAACCCCTCACTATTCAAGCACCAACTCAACTAGGTCTTTAACAAACACTAACTTGTAAGAAGGTACCAACCCCCTTGGTGACTCAGCACCAACTCAACCACCTATAACCTATGATCACCTTTGGAAAATTTTTTCTCAGTAAAATTATGATGATGAACTTCTTCTACTCTTCACTCCCTTCTATCTCTATCAAATAGCCTTCTAGGCTTCCTCGCTCAATATGCCTCTTACAAGGCTTATTAGGTCAATTAACTTTGACATCCATATGTATCAAATATATTATATGCTCATCATAGTATATTTATCCTCTTATTTTGGTCTATAATAATTCCTTATTCTTCACAATATACCCTCTTATTCACTCATAGGTGCCGTCTATACTACACATACTAATTAGGCCAATTAGTCCTTGTATAAATACAAATCACTAGATCACTTACACTCTTGGTCAACCTTTATGGTTCAGAGGGTACTAAAATTAATTAAAAAATTTAAAATACTTATTTTTCAACCAGAAATTACCTTATCCATTTTCAATAATTCACAAATCCTTCATTCACACCTTGAAATCACAATTAGGCCTTAAAGACCTACAGGCCTAATTACCTCAAAACATTGTCTGCAAAGATGAAGCTCATATAACCTATAGAAACACATTATAGGAACAATACACATATTTATTGAAAATTCATGACCTTAGGGTCATCATAAAAATCATTATACTCCATCACTTAGGGTCCAAAGACTGAGGAATACATCTTCAAAAAGCTCATTCAGAACAACCAATTTACTCATAACCTAGTCATTAACAATTTGACCTCAAACATCATTATAGGAAATTTAAAAAAATAAAAATTAATTTATAATATCTCATGTAATATATATAACATCATAATATTATTTAAACATCTCCACACTAGGTAAACTAACTCAGGAACATCAATCTTACTAACACATAGGAAATTGTCATAATTCATAAAAACACAATACTAATGAATGTTGTTTTTAGTTATTTTAATGAAACTTACAATACTTATTATTCAAATTAATAGTTCCTATGTGACCTATATAACATCTTCCATTGGATATATCACAATTTACAGTGGTAACTATTAGTCCTATAGACCAATTTGTTGACCTTTTCTCTTACAATCCTTACAACCAGACAAGCCATTTTGGCTTCCATATTTAAAATTATTAAAATGAATCTCCTATGTGACATATATAACATCTTACATTGGATATATCACAATTTATAGTGGTAACTATTGGTCCTGTAGACCAATTTGTTGACCTTTTCTCTTACAATCCTTACAACCAGACAAGCCATTTTGGCTTCCATATTCCAGCTTCTTAAAATGAATCTCAACCTTATATAAAGAATTTATAGGTCATATATATTCAAAAAAAAATCAACATGTGCACTAGATACATTAAATCATGATATAAAATCTCAAACTCATCATTCCATCTTGCATACTTAGATTTATTAGTTACCCTTAAATACTAGTCATGATGACTATTAATTTTAGAACTTGTGTCGACACTTATATGAAATATTTATGCATTTTTATGATATTATGATATAATTATGTAATTATAATATATAAATATACCATATTAAAGTGACAATATTGATCTTGTGGACTAATTTCATGTCTTATCTAATCATTGTCTTATCTGCACAAGAGAGGTTAAATTATGAGTAATATTATCAACATATCTACTAACCATAAAAACATATAAATAACATAAATGTGTACTATAGGTCTTGAAAAATAAACTAGTGTAATTGGATCCATCCCTAATCCTTGGCAACACATCCCTAATCTCATTCTCACTTCTACTTGGTTTTTTCCACTATCTACACTATTGGAATTTTTAGAAATAGGTCAATTTACATGATAAATTTAAAAATCCTAAGTTATATAACCTAATAAAAAAATCATTAACATGATGTAAAATTCTCAAAATTTATCCCCCAATGATTTGAATTCATTAAATTAGTCAACTCTATCTATTATACCAATTTTTTTAGAAACAAGCACTTTTGTGTGGGCTCCAGTACCTCACCTAATAAACCAATGCCACTTGGAGGTACATATAAGAGCTAATTCCATGATAAAAAATAAAAATATGTCATATAATCTCTTATGATTCATTTCCATCAAGATATTTCATATCAGGTCACTATGAGGGTTCTAGGAGGGTTTTAGACCAATTTTCATTCTTAATATTTTTTCATAAATATCTACCCCTAAAACCAAATACTAATGATTATAAGTCATTTTTAGGACCATTTTCCATATCTCCCCAAGATCTCAACTTCCCATAAAATAGTCACATGTGCCAACAAGCATCATAAAATCCTTCTTAGGTTTACAACACTTCATTTTAGCACTCGAGAGACCTCAAATTCACTTTTTATGCCTTATTATTCAACTAAAGAGCTTAAAAATTAACCAAAAAACTTTTAAAAACATGTTATACCTAAAAAAAAATGCTCATATGAACTCATAATCCTCCAAACTTGATCATAATGCCTCACTCTACCACATAAGGTCTTAAAACTAGGTCCATGAGAAGACCACTAAAGAAGAACTCACCCCTTTGGCTCACTCTTAGATTCATGTGACTAAATCAACACCATTATGACATAATCTAAATTTTCATTTCAAAAATTAAATATCATACACATCCATATCACCACCATCATGCCTCTACAAGACATATCCATGCTTAAGAACTAGTCTATCAAACAAACCTACTAGGTACTATACCACTTTGAGATCTTCAAGAAATTTTATGAAGATTACTACTCACCTTTAGATATCTAAGATAGGATCCACAAAATCTCCCATCATTCTCTTTTAACCAATTTTCCTTAAACCATATAAGTCACTATCAAAGACTAAACTAGCCTTCTAGAGCATATAAGACATGAAGACACAAGCCATGAATACAATTTCTCTTTTTGAAATCATGAAGATCTGAATATCTTCACTAAATAAATGAAACTTACACTACCTCAAACAACTCCACATACATGTATCCACTCATTTCACCATACCTCATTATGATTCAAAAGACACTCTATTAGATCACTCAAAGCCACACTAGCAAGCTCAAACAATCAACATCATACCAATGACCACAGCCACCTACTTGTGAACCAACACTTAAACTTAAATTTCCTTTAACATCCATGAACTCAAGAATATGACATCAAAGACAACTCTCACCTTACTAATCCTTCTTGACATCAATGATAGTACAAACACATGACATCAATGAGAAATTTAAACAATATCCCCCTTTATCATTGATGGCAAACCACAAATGAAATAATAATTCTCAAATTACACTACTCTCAGTAGGTTGCTTATCTCTCATACTAAATAATTTCATCAAGAACTTTATCCCACAATAACTTTGACCATCAAGAACTTTCTCCCCATTTGACATTAATGATAAAGGGTCTTCTACAACCAAACTTTCTCCATCTTTTCCATACCAACAAGCTACTAATATATTGTTGGACCTGTACACAATAATCACCAAACATATGCTACTAAAAATCCACCTTGATATCATACATATTAAAGTGAACAACTCTTTAATAAATATATTACCCTAAGACCATGCCTACCTTCTTCAAAGGACCTTATAAATGATAACATTCATCTTTCTTTACATGACTAATGTGAATCAAGATCTTAACAATCTTCAACTTGTCTTTAGGACTACAACATACCTTCTTGGTACTCCACCACTTGAGCTTCTACATCAAAACTTATGAAACACATGACCTCTCTCAATAAGCTACCTTCAGAGAACTTAGATCACAAGATCACTAAGTCATCATAATCCTAACATCAACTAAAATCAAATTCAAAATTTAGGATCTTGATCTCAAATAGATAATTCTCTCAAACTGATCAATCTTTCTTACAACTAGACTTCATATTTGACACTAATGGAAAAGAGACACCTTCAAAAACTTTCTCTTGATACCAACTGAATAAACATCCCTTTTTCACAACTTAAACTCACCATATGAATCAATATAATTATCAAACAATTTTCAACATAAGTCATACATCTTGACACTAAATTTCAACATAGATGAAAACTCGACAACCAACATAAAATAGACTTGTGCTTTCCTCTCAACATGGAACTCTAGAAACATCTCATATAGTAATTATTAACACTTTGACCTTAGAAACTTGATGTCAACCTTAGATCTTTCACCATTCTCTAGTTATAAACAACAAATTTAACTAGTCTTCATGATTCTTCATAGCTTCTTGGCAACATGACTGCTTGATACATATAGACTTTCAACATAGACAAAATGAAATTTTCTCAAGATGAAACCTTCTTTGGTAACAACACAACTCTTGGAGTAGATATGACACTTGATCATCTCTTAGTACCAGCTTTAATTAATTAAAGAATGTTCCCATGAATCCTAACAGAGACACCCCATTCTATAGGGATCTCGAAACACCATGAACTCATGAGATTCCTAGATCTCCAACCAAATTTCTCTACCATATTACAATCATGAGACTGATAGTCTCTTATTAGAATCATCTTAAGTTTGAATTAAGCATTTGGATTGACCACCTTGTCAACTTTCTTCTTCTCTTTTATTATTTGATTTAAAAATGGATAAAAAATGTTCTTGACATAGCTCCATAACTAAATATTTCTCTATAATATAAAATAAAATATCTTGAGTCTTGGGTTCAAATTGATTAGACATAATTATCTTAGGTATCCACACCTATGCTTATCTGTTCTCATTCAATCTAAGAGCTCCATATACTTTGATATGACTTGGGGGCCTTCTAACATTCTCATAATAGAATATTAAAATGTGTCCTACATTTTGAAAATTATACCAAACAACACCACCATCCTTAGATTTTTATTTATTTCTCTTCATCCCATGCTTCCAAGAAAACTCATCCCTTGAGACTACTCTACACTCTCTTACTTTATGTCTAAACTAGCTACATGAGAAATAATAACCATTAAATGAATTTGCATACCTTATTACATTAGGTTTCTTGATAGGCATATTTATGTTGACTTCAAGCTAGAATACTTGACTTTATTTTATTCCTTAATCTACTTCTCAACCTTGTGTTAGAGGTACAATCACTGGGGGTGAACCAATGATGCAATATAATCTAATTCAATTCCCAATTTTTAAACATTTAGCACATATAATCATGATGCATACAAATTAACCATTTAAATGAACATATATATATAAATCACATAAAACATGATATATATGGGAAACCCTCTTAGGGGATAAAACCCATTGAACCCTACAATATCGACTACAATCCTAAAATAACAAGATCCAACATTTAGACTAGCACTAACTGATTAAGGAACACATATCCCTTGATTTAGTGAGAAACCTATCCCACAAGGAGGAAACAACCCCATACATAACCAAGAACCCATTTATCTACCTTTATCTAATTAATTATAAAACTAATGATGGACTTATCTTGCTTTCACTCTTCTTCACCCTTCAATCTTTCTCAAATAGCCTCTAGTCTTACTCGCTCAATTTGCCAGGCTCATTAAATCCAATGGCCTGTGTGTCCTCCTACATAAACTTTATTAGATAAAAATGAATGATCATATTTTCTATTTTATGGTCCGAAATGACATGTAACTTCTCTTTCAAATGTTCTCTCCTTTGCTTAGCACAACACTCTCTCAATTCCACTCCAAATAGGCTAATTATGCCTAGTATTTATACCATACACTCATCTAAGGCATCTTGGTCAGCCAATATGCTTACCAAAATTTTCTTAAAATTGAAATAATTATCCACATATGTTACATGGGTTAAACACTCCATTACATAAGTTTTCCATAGTCCTTAAGACTCAAATCCTCCATTAGGCCTTAATGAGACCCAAAATAATTAGGCCTTCACATCCACATATTACTCTTGCAACCTATTGGACCACATTAAGCTTAAACCAAATATTAAAACATATAATACCTATATATAATATCCCATTTATCACTCTCATATTTTTCCATACCACTTAGAACACCAACTCAACACTTAAACCTACCAATTAGGTATTTGTGCTCTTTAGGCCTTCAAACACAAAAAACATAGTCTCAAACTTCTGAAGCAACTAATCAAATATTTCACATATCCATATTATTATATCACATGGGTAAAATATTTATGACCTCTACAATGCCTTCATATGCTTTAGATAATTCAACATAGGTTCTAATCACTCAAAATAACTCTCTCAAAATGACCACTCAGACTGGTCATATATACAAAATATAGTTAATCTATTTTGACTCTCCATATCTAATTAGGGGTGTATAATGAAAAAAAAACATTAGCATAATCCTTATATACTTATATAACATCTCCATACTCAATTTTCCAGTGCATCCAACAAACAATCAACTTCTAAGAAAATTTTCACACTAAATATGGATTTTTCAAACCCCCAAAATCCAAATATATGCTCCTCATGAAGTATATAACACTCTCCAATAGATAGTTCATCTTGAAACATCAAAATATTATCAAGAACAACTTAAATATCCTTCTTTGGTCACTTACAAAACATGGTCAAACACATATTCAAATTTAGAGATCAATATATTTGACTTTATTGATAGTCAGGCCTTATAAATATATTATATGGATGAAACTTTGATTATTTTACAATTTCTCTATTTGCACCATCAATAAATTCATCATGGATCAAAAGATATAAGCAAAATACTAAGAACTAGTTTTCCTTTTTACTAATTCAAATGCCAATGGTCATTAGTTAATGTAAAATCATTTACAGACACATGTATTCATCTCATGTCTTCACATATCATGCTTAAAAATGTGTCATAGATCTCCTTGTGAGCCTCCCAACTTTAACTATCATCTCTCACCGTTAATCATTGATCCTTGCTTCTAAGATCAAGACACTTGGCACCCTCATGTGCCTTCATTGATGTCAATCCTCACTCTTGCACAACTTGGCACCCTCGCATGCATTAATTTCTATTAGTCCCAACTCTTGCACCACTTGGTAGTACCACGTACCCTTAGCATACCCTACAATCAGTCTCCAATTTTGTTTTTTCACTTAGAAGCCCCATGCAAAATATGTGAATCTTTTGACGTATTGACTTGATATGAATTGTTGATCACTATTTGAAAAGTTTCATGCTAGCCATTAGACCCTTATTTGATATGATAAAGTTTTCACTATATATCTATTGATCAAACTCCATGATTGTGACACATGTCATCAATGCATTCATTCTCAAGTTCTTTTGACTTATTGGCCTTTTACTCATCATTATATCCTTAATCTAATTGAATGTTCATCATTAGATATTCATATTCTCAATTTAATGATCATCATTACATCCTTAATACAATTGAATGTTTTTTTGACACTTGTCATCCCTATATGATGGTCATTCAATATTGCATATTTGGCTAAGTATGGGAACTTTGAAATATACTTTGAAGGCCAAATTTTCACCTTGATATATTTTTTACACTCCATGTCTAGACCTAAAAATTGAACCACATGATCTCCTCTCATAGTGGAATCCATCCATATACAAAACTACTCTTGAAACCTTCACATTTGTGAATGTTAATGCCATTAATTTGCTCACTCAGCCATATTTGTCAAGATGACTACTTGAACCTAGACACTCATATGACTACTCTAATGAATTCCTTTCACTTACGCAAGCACTCCAAGCACTTAAAACACCCCATAGGGTCTATATAACATGATCATACCATCAATAACATCTACCATCTACCTATCCAAGTTAAACATTTAAGAACTATGCAAGAATACTAAAGCACACTTTATTATTATCATTCTAGTAAGCATGACACCTCCTCAATATCCTTGGTCACCTTGGAGACATCGTTGAAAAACCTTTAATAATCTTCCCCTTTATCATCAATGTTAACACCAATACAAATATTATGTTCAAACTCTATCTCTCTCTTTAATTACTTTCTCCCCTTTTGACATAATGACAAAATGGGCTCAAATTCTAATCTTGCAGACCTAAAAAGACTTAAAGGACCAATAATAGGAAAGGACCACATTTGAGAGATGAATAAACTCCCCTAACATTGTGTATACCTCTTATTACCTTGATCTTCTCAAACATGCTCCATGACTACACTCTTCTTTGATCATACATAGCTTTTATGAAGACAAAACATATATGGACATCAAAAACTAAATGAACTTACCTTGAAAAAATTAAGAGGGATTCCCCCTAAGTCACTTGAGCTTAGGCATCCTTTCTTACATCTTCAGAACATTTTCAACAATGATGAATCAACATAATTAACTTCATACCTTCTCTCTCAAATTCTACTACATAGTATTTGATCCCAGGACCTAACCATTTATAAATCTCCCCCTTTGTTTATGCATGAGGATTCAATACATTGACAAAGTAACTACCTTGGTTTGATCAAGTCATCAAATCAACATACTTGAGTTCACGTCTATAACATACTTCTTCATATATCCATTATGACTTGAACATCTCACATATCCTCCCCCTCACATCATGCATAGATCTTCAAGCCTTTCAAACTATTTGAGTTATCCCCCTAACTCCATGCTCCACCTATATCATTATATCTTCAAAAAGACTTCTCAATGAACTAGATCTTCCAAAAACTCTTCAACACTATCCACACTGAGTCAATATCCTTATGAAACCACCAATAGATCTCATATCTTCATTAGATCAACTTAAACAATTAAAGCATACATTAATAACTCTCATATGGATCTCAAAATAATTGCCCTTTATCCTCTACAAGCCATAATGATTTAGAACCTTTTCAAAGCACTCTCATAGAACTATCTCATATTTATAACACTATAAACTCCATGAAAAACATGACTTGTTATACACAAAAATCTAATACATTCTTCATGATACCAAAAATATGATAACACATTCTCCTCATACTTTCTACCAAAATTGCCTTCAATCTTCATCATTTTGACCAATCAATTTAAGCAAAAAAAATTGACAAGTTCTTACCTTTAGAACCAAAAACCTTTAACACACCTTGAGCATACTATAACAAGATCAACATACCTTTATTATACAAATAAAACATTTTAACAACACACCATCATAATAATTTGAAGTAGATACATAAAACTCATTGCTCCCCCTTAACCAAGTACATTTTCTCATGACCTTTCATATCCTGCAATATCAACCAAAACTCAAATAACATCCACTATGGTTCTTTTTATTAATAAGTATCTCCTTAAAGCCTATAGAGAGACAACCCTAACCCATAATGTCTTATAACAATGTGAAACTAGGATTTTCCCACAACTCCTCATATTCTCTCTCATTCTTGGAAAACTTGAACTGATGATTCTTCTTCTTTTTCTTGATTGAATCAACTTGTTTATCTTATTTATCACTTTCCTTTTCTTCTAGGATGGTATTGATAATAGGTGGAAAAAATAAATATTCTTGGCATACCTTTTCACTTGAAGTATTAGTCTCACATTTCAAAGCATCAACACTTAACATTGTCAACTGCTATTCTTTATAGGAAATGTTATCCAAATTTGGCCTACATAACAAAATTTGTCTAATCCAAACTAAGAAGTTGAGTAGGGTCCTGATTGAAGGATGATCTAATGTTGGAAATAGAAGACAAATTCTAGGAGAATATCACATAGAATTTTTAATATTTTGAAATTATTTAAGAAATATTTAAGTGTGAATTTGGTGATCTTAGATAACTAGACTGTGAAAACACATCTTGAAAGAATGAATGGGTCAATTTTCTTATGCATTTTTATAAATGCACTTGGGGAGTCTGTCAAGACAAAATATTGCATGTACATATTTTTTCATGAATTTATCATCCTCTACAAATTTCATACCTTGATGACTTCTCTATCTCAAGATATAAATCTTAAAACTTGGACCTAGAGTGAAACTTGCACACATATGTCAAATTCAAGCTATGGTAAATAGCCATTTGAATTCAAATATTCCTAGGTTTAATGTAGAGCTGACAAGTGTCTAAATCTTTGGAGATAAGATCAAATATAATGGATAATGGGTAATTTTCAATGTCAGTGGGTCCCAAAGATCTAATGATGAGTGTTTGATCATGCATTGAAGATCAATGGTGAGCATCAAGTCAAAAGTTCAACATTAACACATCAATGACAAGTGTCAAGATCTTGGGTAACTGAGTAAATATATAATGGTATGCATTTGACTAACATTGCTAGTGGACTCGAGCAAATCAATATATTGAATTCAACTATATAGATTGAGATCAATGATGAGTGAAAGGTCAAAGAGTCAATAAATCTTGAAGACAAATGAGAATTTTCCAAGTGTGTCAACCATGTTAGATTGTTAGAATATCAAAAACTTGTGTTCATTAATATAGAATCATATCTATGGTATATATGAGGTTAAAGAGTAAAATTAATAACAAAAATATCCCTGAAGATGAATGCGTAACTAATAAATGGCAAATTTTTAGAAACCTAGATCAAGATCAAGGGCCAATATCAAAAGTCAAAGCCAAGTATGGTCAAAGTCAAACTAGAATAATATTACGAAGGGATGACATGGAGGTAGACACATTGATTTTGATGGGTTCATCACCAAAGATAGAAATATGATTATGACCCTTTCTGCATGCCAAAAATAAACTTAAGGATTAATCAATGCTAGAACAAGATTAAAGTTGGATTTATTAAACTAGTGTAACTACATCAATGACCAGAAAGAGATTAATAAATATTGATCTAACTTTTATAATATATTTGATACCATAATTTATCTTTAAAATGACTTGATATTTATATTGTAACTATAATGAGCATCAATGCAAACTAGAAATGTATTGAAAGGGACTAATGCGATTATTTTATTCACTTTCTAGAAGTAGTCTTAGACACAGTGATCTTTTCTAATGGCGTCAATGTCAGAATAATGGTAAATCTAGGTCATTATGCTCCATTCTCTATCTTTATATACATGATCCCAATCTCTCTCATTCCATTCTACTCTAAATGCAAGCTTTTAAGCCTTGAAAAGGATCTCTCTCTTTGGCATGACTAGACTCTTTGAAGATTTGTACTATAACACCTATTTGATGTAATAAAGGATGAATTCCTCCATTTATAAGTTAAATTAAGTATGTTTCATGAGTTCATTGATTTGGTCAAGAGAATATTTGATTTCCTTTCCTCTGTCTAAATTTTATCACCTTCATGTAGTGTTTTGTTAGTCTTCATAGGTCATTCTAATTTTATATATAGTTTGTTGGTCAGTGTGGAAGTGGACAACTTCCCTCCCATGCTAAATTGATAACTAGTTCATGCCTTTATGTGAAATACATATGTGGAAGCTAATAAAAGAGTGAGTGAAGTGACCTTTTGTAATCTTAAATGTGTTTGATAGTGTGTCTTATGCAAATATAAGGATCAAAACATTTGGTGCATCACCCCCTTTTACAAGCTTTCATAGATTAGTGTCAATCTCTCTCCCCTTTTCTCAACAAGAAACTAGTATAGGTTTAATCATAGGTGATAGACATAAAAGGAATTTAGCCTTCTATGGAGTTCTAACACAATATTAGGTGACCCATATCGTAGGGTCAATCCCATATTGGACTAAGTTTAAACAAGAGGACATGAACACTCCCTTTTACTTAGCTAGGGCAAAACTTAGGAACACCAATGGTTTTGGCATGCCTAGTGGGACCAAAGTATCATAGAGGAACTAAAATTTGGATCTAAGGAGAATAATATTCAATAAAAAATGAGATCCATCATCATCAATATCAAAATATCTTTGAGTTAAAAAGTTCATAGCATTGTCTATACAACATTCTCATGCCAAAATTTATTACAAGGTCAGATAGTAAAGGTATTCCCTTTGATTTTATTGAGATACCTTATGCTTCATATAAGAGAGAAATATTTAATAGGATAAGAAATTATCCCTAAAAATAATATTCATTTCCTAGTCATCCTAATTTTTTAAGTAGTATAATCCTCCCTACTCAAATTGCCATTAGAAATCATGTATTTGCTCCATTCAATAGAGGTAGTCCATTGAAATTATCCCAGTATGATGATATCCCTATGTATAATTTTAAAAGCATCCCATTTTTTTCTAGAGAAGATAAAACAACTACAATTGAGCACATCTAGGATGTTACCAACTTTTGTTTAGTGCATAATGTTGTTTAAGATAATGTGGTCATTAGACTGCTTGCTACTTCCTTCAAAGGAAAAGCTCTACAATGGTATAGAAATCTCATGTTGAATTAGGTGTAGCCTTAGTTTAAAAATTTAAGGAAAATTTTTATCACATATCTTTATTTGAACAAATAACTAACATAAATAGAGATCTTCATGAGTTCATGTTTGATTTTAACCTCAGATTCCAAAAGACATGCACTACAATATCTACAATGATTAGACCATCTTTTAAATATGCTTTCTTGTATTATTTAAGATCCATTAATTCTGATATTAGTGTGATGATATAGTCCATGGGTGTCCATACCTATCTAAATGCTCATGATTTTTTAATAAGAGCATAAAATAGTTTGATACAAGCTAGCAATCTTGCTCTAAGGCATCCAATGCCTATATTCCCAGAGTTGTAATGTATTCCACCCCTTAAATTTCCTTAGTTCACATAATTAGCCCCTATTACATATCTTCAACCTAATTTTACTAATATTATTCCATCATAAGCCCCTATTCCCATAAAAAACTTGAAAATCAAAGTGCAGAGGTTGGGAAGGTCCCTCAAATACCACTAGTCTATGAAAAACTAGTGGTTCAAAACGTGTAGCCTAGGGTTAGTGGAGATTCATTCAGTATAGTAGATCAAATGAATAAATCCAATGTCAAAATTATCATTTGGGATTCCCTTTATATTCTAGGATAAAATTATATGCTCATCCAAGAGCTTTCAACTCTCAAGGTGTCTCCAAAACTAGTTGAGAAATAAGGGATTGTCTTGACTAATTTTGACTAGCCAATGAATAATCAAGTAAAATAGGTAAAAAAAATGTAAAAATGGGATAAAAATAAATTAAATTCAATTAAAAATCTTCCCTCATACCTCTCTCTAATATTTGGTGACTGTTTAGTTCATAACTATATGGTGGATAACGAAGCCAGTAACACTTTCATGCCTAAGTAAATTGCAAACAAGCTTGGTATTGTCTATGAACCAAATTTAGAAGGAGTATTAAAATTGGATGATTAAAAAATTAAGATATTAGGAATAATTAAAAATATGAATTTGATATTACATGCTTTTCCCAATGTTACCATTTAGTAGGATGTAATTGTGGTGGACTTGCCTCCCTATTTTACTGTGTATATCCAGGGACTTTACTTCAAATATTAGAGGATGTGTATCATCTGAATGGACATATATGATTTTCAATAATAGGTATAATACAAAGGTAACCATACATTTTTAACCCATTGAATATTTCCATTTGGAACCATATATGCCAAGTGTTGTGAACATCAATCGCCTCATCTATGATGAGGTGATAGAAGATAGTGTACAAGAAAATGAATCACCTTTAGATGGGATTCCATATTTTTTCCTTGATGAGTGAGCCTCTATCTCACATTAATATGATATTTATAATATAATTAAATAATAAGGGCTTGGGGTTTATTGCTTGTATTAGAAACATACACCAATTCTAGCCTTGATAAAGGATGATGAGTCACTAATGATCTTTAGAAATCATACTTTTATGGGTCAAGGAATAAGAATGGTACCAAGGATATAATGATGTAAATTTATCTAATAAAACAAATGTACTTCTCATCTATTAATTTTAAATTTTTCTATTCAAACAATTCTTTAGAATATGAGGCATTAGTTCATGGTTTACAATGGACTAGGAAGATGAAAGTCAATACCCTACAAGTCGTTGGTGATAATGAACTTTTAGTTCACCAATAGAGAGGTATTAATTTATGAAAAAAACCCATTAATTAAGTCTCATAAGCATATATTATGGGAATTACTTGAAGATTTTTATGACTTCAACATTCAAGCAATACTAAGAGATGAGAAAAAACATGCAGATAAGTTGGCTACCATTGGGGCATAATTTAATATCCCATTTGATGTAAGAAATTAAAAGGTCTAGTCACATATTAAGTTTATTGTAATGCCGTATATCCTAGATAATAATGATAATTGACAAGTTTTTGAAGATGATAATTAGATTGTCACCTTGTTGTAAGAAGAGGCTAGGTTTTCATCAAGAAATTAGTCAAAATACTTGCAATAGTATGGTGATCATGTTGTGTAAAACAAATAAGTTTCCCAAAGGATTGGTCACACTTGAGAACATATTCAGTGGTGATGATGAGTTGAGGAAAGAAAAGTCAACTTTTGCAACAAAGGAATAACATTACGCCAATGTGGAAGTTGTACCTAGTAAGAACTTAAAGTTTGGTAAGGTATGAACTTACTCAGAAAATGAAGATTTCATTAAGTTATGTGCAAGTTTGCTGTTGTATTTGCATTGAAATATATTAATCTCAAAGGATTTGACCCAAGTATAACTCAACACACCATTAAGTTAGAAGATGAAATTAATATAGTAAGACAAAGATAAAGGCTTATTAATCCTAAGCTTGAGATTTTGATGAGAGCTAAGCTTCATAAACTCATTGAGTTAGCTATTATATTTCCATTCAAGCACTCAACTTGGGTGGTAAACCTTATTCCAGTATGAAAAAATAATGGTGAAATTAAACTGTGTTGACTTTCATGACTTGAATAAATCTTCCTTTAAATATCACTATCCATTGCCATCTATTGAATAAATTTTGTAGTTGGTTTTAGGTTTAGAAAGGTTCTCCTTGTTGGATGAATATAGTGGTTACAATAAGATTGTGGTCAAGGATGAAGACCAATTCAAGAAAACCTTTACCACAAAGTGAGGGACATTTGAATCCAAATAGACCAACATAGACTTATTAATAAGGACCTTAAATTCCATATCCATGGCTCTCTAAAAGACTGCTCCAACATTGAATAAACCAAAGCACATCTTTTGATAATGGTATTTTTAAATAATGAAAGTGAGTACATGGTTCACTTAGATTAAGTGTTTGTAATATGTAGACAATTTGGGGTATCCTTGAATCCCAAAAAGTGTGTAGTTTTAGTTTATGAAGGTAAGATCCTTGAGAATATAGTTTCAAAACATGGTTTACGCATATATCCTGAAAGGATAGCTTTAATTTTTACACTTTCCTTGCCCAAGCATAAAATATCTTTGTAAATTTTCTTAGGGGAGATCAATTTTATCAAAATATACATCTCAAATTTTGCCACTTTAGCTAAGCCACTTACAACCAGGCTAAAGAGGAATAAGAGATTCAACTAGTAAAAGGAAGGAATAAGGATTTTTGAGGAAATTAAGAAATCCATGGCTAGTGATCCTATGATCATGAACACAAATTTCTCAAAGGAATTCATTTTATACATCTATGTTAGCATCGACAACATTTTAGACATTCTTATAGAACTAGGAGGCCTTACATAAGTTGATAACCTTCTTAATTCAAGGATTAGAAGAATATGAAACAAGGCACTCTTTTATTTTAAAGCATATACTTTTAGTCATAAGGTCTCTCAAGAATTTTAGATACTTATTATCTAATAATAAGATACATCTAATGGTTTCCCATTCAAGAATCAAAGAATTTCTCTTAAACAAGGATATAAATGAGAAAAGATATATTTGGATAACAAAACTAATGGAATATGATGTGGACATCAATGTCAAAAATAAGGTTATATGTAAGTTACTATGTGAGTATCTAGCCCAAGACTTACAAGAATCCAATAAGGTGGTTATGGTGTCAATTTATGAATAAGTTGTAGCTGATCATACCTTGCCTTCAAGTTGGTATCATGATTTGGTAAGATACCTCCAAGATGGTCTTTATCCCTTTCACCTAAATCCTTAAAAAGAAGATATTTCAAATTACAATCCATTCCATTTCTTCCTGTTGATGGTGTTTTATTCAAGAAATATATCAATGTCATGTTGTTAAGATGTATTGAACAACATCAAAGGGAAAGGTTGCTTGAATATTTCCATGATGGACATGGTGGGGGGCATTATTCAATGAGGACCACAACCCATAAGATCATGAGAGGTGGGTATTATTTTCCAATCTTATCGGGTGATTGTCATGCATGTGTTAAGAAATGTAGAAAATGTCTTATGTTTGTGGGAAAGGTGAAACTTACATCCTTACTTCTCCAACCCATTATAGTAGATCATCCATTTATCCAATGGGGATTGGACTTTATTGGTCTCATTAACCCCCCTTAAAGATTAGGTCATAAATGGATACTAAATTTTATAGACCACTTCACTACATGGACAAAAGTAGTGACATTGAAGGAAGTAAATTAGACCAATGCTTTAGATTTCTTTGAAGGTTTGATTATTAGGTTTAGAGTCCCTTTAACCATATTTCTAACAATTTTATCACCTTTGTGAGGACTAGGATCAGTCTATGGGTTGTTCAGCATGGGATTTATCTTACACTTCATCAAACTACTATCCCCAAGGAAATGGTCTTACTGAGTCCATTAAAAAGAACTCGTTGAATATCATAAGAAGAAATATTGAAGATAATAAGAGGTCATGGCATCAAAAATTAAAGTTATCTCTATGGGATGATATGATAACCTACAAACATTCAATATCTAACTCTCCTTATAAGATGGTATATGGTAAAGAAGCAAGAATTCATATTTATCTCAAATTTCTTGCCCTAGAATTGATGAATCAACTTGAGTTATTAGAGAATTAACCTATAGATATCAGATATATTGAGCTTATGGAGTTGGAAGAGAAAAGACATCATTCCATGCTAGCCATAAAAAGCCATTAAACAAAATTGAAGAGAGCCTTTGACAAAGGAGATTCTTCAGGAAGTTTCAAAGAAGGAGATTTGGTCAGCAAGTGGGATGAAGATAGAGCTAAGCTAGGAAGGCATACAAATTTTGAGTCTCTTTAGAGTGGTCCATACACAATCTCTAGCTACATATCCTACAAAGCCTTCCAACTTTAGAAAATGGATGGTAGGGAGCTTCCTATTCTAGTTAATGGGATACACTTGAAACATTGGTACTAAAGGTTGAAGTTCCCTTTACATAGTTAGGTGTTTTGGATTTCCTCTAAGTGTTGTCCTAGAATATTATTTTGTTTTCTTTTGTTTTGTTTAGTTATTTTCCCTATTTTCTATGTTTCTTTCCTTGTTTGGTAGAATTCATTATCTTTGAAAGTTAGAGAGTTGTTTACATCCATGAATCAATTTTTTAATTATTTTGTGATTCCAAAATTCATGTAAATGGTTTGAGTTATCAAGCATAGTAGGCATGTTGCCCAGTTGAGTCACCAAATATGTTGGCCAAATTTGGCCTACACAGCAAAATCTATCTAATCCAGAGTAAGAAACTGAGGAAGGTCCTGATTGAAGGATGATCTAATGGTGGAAAGAGTATACAAATTCCAAGAGAATATCACATAGCATTTTCAAGATTTTGAAATTCTTTAATCAAGCTTAAAGTGTGAATTTGGTGATCTTAGATAACCAAACCATCATAGCACATCTTGTAAGAATGAATGGGTTAGTTTACTTATTTATTTTTATAAATGTACTTGGGGAGTCACTCAGGAAAAAATATTACATGGACATTATTTTTTTATGCCTTCAACATTATCTACAAATTTCATACCTTGATGACGTCTCTATCTCAAGATATAAAGCTTCAAAGTTGGACCTACAGAGTGAAACTTATACATTGACATCAAATTAAAGATACAAAAATAACCATTTGAATTAAAATGTTCTTAAGTTTAACGTAGATTTAACAAGTGTCTAAATCTTAGGATCTAAGATCAAATCTAATGGTTAGTGAGTAATCAATGATGTTAGTGGGTCCCAAAGATCTAATGGTGAGCATTTTATCATGCATTGAAGATCAACAACAAGAATCAAGTCAATAGTTCAATGTTAACACATCAAAGACAAATGTCAAGATATCAGGTAACTAAGTATAGATCTATGGTATGCATTGAATGACATAGCCAATGGGCCTGAGAAAATCAATGGAGTGCATTTAATCTTATAGATTAAGATCAATGGTGAGCGAGAGGTTAAAGAGTCAACAAATCTCAAAAACAAATGAGAAGATACCAAGTGTCTCAGCCATGTTAGACTGGTAAAAGATAAAAAACTCACATTATTTCATATAGAATCAAATCTATGGTGTGCATGAGGTCAAGGAGTCAAAGGACTAATAGCAGGATTCCTAAGGACAAGTGCATAGTTGACAAATGGGACATTTTTAGAAACCTAGATCAAGATCAAGGGCCAATATCAAAATTTAAAGCTAAATATGGTCAAAATCAAACCATATCAATATTAAAAATAGATTATATGGAGGTAGACATGTCAATTTTATGGGTTCATCACCAAAGCTAGAAACATGATTATGACCCTTTTTGCATGCCAAAAATGAACCAGTAAGGAGCAATCAATGTCAGAACAAGATAAAAATGGATTGATTGAGTTGTTATAACTACATCAATGATGAGAAAGATATTTAAAAAGATTTACCAAGCTATTTTAATGGATATGATGCTATAATTTATCTTGAAAATTGTAAGGAACATTAATGTAGACCAAAAATGGATTGAAAGGGACTGATATTATTATTTTGGCCACTTTTTAGAAGTAGTCCTAGACACAATGATATTTTCTAATAGAATAAATGTTAGAATGATGGGAAATTTGGGTCATTACTATCCCTTATCCATCATTCTATGCATGATCCCCATCTATCTCATTCCATTCTACTATAAATATAGGCTTCTAAACCTTGAAAAGGATCCCTCTCTTTGGCATGACTAGACTTTGCCAAGATTTGTACTTTAATACCTATCTGATGTAATAAAGGTTGAATTATTCCATTTATAAGCTGAATTGAAGTGTGTTTCATGATTTCAATGATGTGGTAAATTGAATATCTACTTTCCTTTCCTTTGTCTAAATTTTCTCACTTTCTTGTAGTGTTTTGGTAGTCTTCATATTTGATTCTAAATGCATATATAGTATGTTAGTTAGTGTGGAAGTGGAAAACTACCCTCCCATACTAGGTTGATATCTATTTCATGAATTTTTGTGAAATAATTGTATGTATGATGATCAAAAAGTGAGTGAAGTGACCCTTTGTAGTCTTGAATATATCTAATAGTGTGTCTTGTGCAAATATAAGGATCAAAACATTTGGTGCATCACCCCCTTTTTACATGCTTT
>JARHVA010001912.1:1810000-1920000 GCA_037957365.1 Torreya grandis
TTTACTTGGAGTAATTTAGATGATGATGAAGATGAGGTAGACTATGAGATTGAATTGATAAATGCTCTTGGAGAACTCAAGATTGAGAAGAAAATCAATATGAAGATGAAATATAAACTCAAGTACTATGAGGAGAAATTTAGTGTGTTTGAAGTAAGAATTAATTAATACACCAAGGAACATGAAGATATAGTAAAACATCTTAGTTGTTAATTAGAAATCCTATCTACAAGCCTAAAAACTAAAAAAGATGAATGTTCAAGGTATGTTTCTAAAAATAAGTCTTTAAAATATGAGTTAGAGAACATATGTAGTAAGGTGAAGTCATTTGTGAGATTTGAAAATAGCTAAAGTGATCTAGACAATATTCTAAGTGGTCAAAATCATGCTAGTGATATAAATGGTCTTGGATATGAATAAAAACAAAAGAATATAACTCAAGAAAAGATGAAGACTAATGTGAACAAGGACAATCATACTTTGAAGACAAATCATAAAAAAAGGAATAAAGGTGTTGGTAAAATGAAGACAAATTAGATCAGATAGCCAAATGCCATTAGGTATGCAAGTTTCAATGGTTATTGTTTCACATGTAATTAATTTTAAAATAAAGCTAGAGAATGCAAGAGACTTGTTAGAAATGCATTTAGATAGAAATATGATGGGGTTCATCAGTAAAAAGGTATGAACAAAAATAATTTCTTCAATTGTCTTGATGTGGGACACTTATCAAACCATTATCCACATAAGGTTAGATAAGGTGATTCCTCTTCAAAAAAAGGAGGTTGTTTAATTTGTCATGACACTTTGCAATCTTTTATTCAAGCAAGGTAAGACAAAATGTGTTTCCATTAATGAGTATGGTTTGAAAAAACAATGAATAGAGAGGTCACATTATTAAATTCTACAAGCAAAGGTTTGCAAGTCAAAATAGGTTTAATCAAGCTCCTAGAGTGCAAGGAAGAAGGAAAGTTAACTCATGGAAGCCAAAATTGGTAAGTATGATTCATGATGAGACTACAGGTCCAAGTAATCTATTTTATATGCTAGAGAATAATATAGAAGATGAAGAGTGCCAATGGGTCTCATTGTCTGCTCATGTTGAGAATAAAGAGACCAAGCTCAAGGAGAAGACCAAGATATTGGTTGATGCTAGTTCTAAGGTGTGTATGGATTAAAGTGAACATCCTGCTATTGCTGAGCATGTATAATGCAAATAACATTAATTTCTTGTGCCTAGTGATTAGGTTCTTGACTATAATATGGATTCTTTAGATAGAAAAGTATGTCATGAATCTATGTTGTCTCCATGTTTTATCAATCCAATCCTATAATAAAAGGATAATGTTATAGTAATTGAGCATGCTGTTTATCTTAAGCTAAGAAGAAGAATAATTATAAGTACCAGATGATGAAGGAGGAGAATGAATATCATAATTTGTGGGAAATTCCTAGTTTCACACTATTCTAGGACATTGTGAAGTAGGGTGTCTCTGTTTATGCTTCTTAAGAGACTCCTTTCATTGGAGAAGTAAGTGTTGCAATGTATGCATTATCTATAGGGTCAAAATGAGTGTTTCTAGGTGGCCTAATTAGATTGATGAAATGTCAAGAATATTTTTATTCTTAGAAAGGTTTGTGCACTTATTTATTATGTTTTCCAAGAGTTTTGTGTATTGATGATCCAAGTTGTGCCAATCAAAGATTTTTTAATTCTCTCAATTTTCTCAATTTTGGTTTAAGTGCAAGTAGGCATAAAATGAGTTATAAAAATTCAAGGTATTGAGGCTCAAATATTGGTCCATAAGTGTGTAATTGTTTTCTCTAGGTGTACAAGAAGTTTTAGAGGTGGATGTTAACCATAAAAAGGTTTATTGACTCTATTTGTTTTTGAGATTATAGGGTTTTGGGATATGCTAAAAAAGTGATTTTCCTTGTGAATTTATTTCTAAGGATTTTTTATAGGTTTAATTATCCAAATGGGTTATCAAATCAATCTTCAAAAAGATTTGAAGGTTTGTGGTTCTCAAGTTATTCAAGTTTTTATGATTTTGATGGCCTAATTGGAAAATTGGTTTATGAAGAAATTATGTTTCAAATGATGAACTAGGTGATTAAAAATTATGTAATTGAATATACATTTGAGAGTGCTCTATATATGAATTTTAAAGTATTTTAGGTTCATATATTGAAAGTTATGGGCTCTGCAAGTTCTAGGTCGGGCTACAAGGAGTCTAGATAGGCCTAATAATGAAGATGTGATGTTTTTGTTAAGTTTGTACAAAATATCAAGGTATGTGTGTTTAAAGGAGATTTATAAGGCTGTATTATATAATTTTTCCTATTATGTGACTATCATGAAGTTTTGTTGATGATCCTTGAGGTGGCTTAAAAGAGAAAGCTAGTAAGCCTATGTGGTGATTCTTCAGGGTGTATGAAGATATGAAGATGATCAAAAGGTGAAATGGATAAAATATATTAAGGGGAGTCCCTCTCAGATTTTTTTTGATATGTTACATTATATTTTAGTGTTTTATGTGTTATTTTTTCATTGGTTGCAGTGCTTGGTTGAAGAGAATGTTGACATAGAGCAAGAGGAAGTTGTCAAGGTAATAAGAGGTAGGCTCAAGGTAAGGGGGAGTTTGTATCATCTTCCTAAGTTATTAATATCATATTTTTGGTATTTTTATGTCATAAATATTATTTTTTCCCACTTTTTAATTATGTCAAAGGGAGAGAAATTTCCTATTTTTTAGAGTGCTTGAAAAGAGAGAAGAAATGTGAGCTATATATTGTTTTTTTGATGGGTATTGACATCAATGATACAGGGGGATATTATTAGAGAGTTTTAAATGATGTCATATTGATTTCATGGAGGTTTATAATTGAGTGGATAAAGTGCCTTGATAGTCTAAGTAACAATGATAAAGTGTGGAATGTGTTTTCCCTAGTATACTTGAAGTATGTTTAGTTGATCTTCAGTTTTAGCATGGTTAGAGATGTTCAGGGATGAGTATATCCTATAAAAATTGAATAATGATTTGAATTATTATTTTTATAAGTGTCTTTCATCTAGTTGATCATTATTTTCATCTACACATTTTGGGTCTAGTGGTAGAAAATTTGAGTAAGCAATTTGTTGACATCACCATTGGCATGTGTGGATGAATAAGGGGGAGTTAGTCATATGATTGTGATCACATTTGTGCCTAGTTATTATTTTATAAATTTTATGTCATGTTAAAAAGTTAAAAATAAGATATTCAAGTGAAAACTTGGTTTACTATATAGTTTGACAGTGTTTTCCCATACTTAGCCAAATTTGCAATGTGGCAAGAAAAGTTGAGTAGGCATTTTGATGTTATTATATTTCACACATGTGAAGGTGAAAGGAGAAAATGATCACATGGGGTTGTTTATTTTTGTGCCTATATGATTTTAGGTATGTTTTATGTCATGCAATTAATTTTATCAAAAGATATTAATCTGCAAAGTTGGCCTTCTAGATAATTCTTGACATAGTTGGCTCTATGGTAGAAAAATATGAGCAAATTAATGGAGTTATATATTGTATGTGAAAAGGTTTTAGGAGAATATTGTTATATGTTTTTATTCTCATATTTTATTATATCATATTATCCAAATTTAATATCATTCATCTAACTGTATCAAAATTTATTGAGTTCCAAAGTTGGCCTTCCAGGCAGATAAGCATTGGTCCCTATAATTAGTCATTTTTTGCACAATGTTAAAGATCAGGGCCAGATGGAGATCCAATGGTTCATGAGAGTTCAAATATATAGATATATGATTAAAAAAGAGTTAAATTGGTCAATTTTTTTTATTAACAATGTTAAATATTGATCTCCTTACAAAAGGATCAATGGACCATGTTCATTCCAAGATGTCAGGATGCAACAAGATGGTGCCAAGTGTTTGATGTTTAAACATTGAACAGAGATGAAAATAGAGATTAATCCAAGGATAAATAGTGATAAGGTTTTCATATTTATATATATAAATGTTTTTAATTAAATCAATGGGTCAAAGTGATAGTTGTCTAGCATTATTAAAGTAATGACAATCTCGAAGAGATTGATGGAGCGTGTGTGGTCAAGATTGCATGAGATAAGGTCAACTATTCTAAGTTTAAAATTTGGGAATTGGAACATTATGTGTTAAATTTATAATAATAATGATGTTATATGTTTAATAAAAGACATGAGGACATGATATGTGATCAAAGTGACTGAGGTTTAACTATGACAATTTGTATTTGAATATTTGAATTTATCAAAGGAAAACTAGTGTTTTGTATTTTGGCTATAACTTTTGATACAGGTAGAATTTGTTCATGGTGTAAAAATTGAACTTGTATAAGAATAAAATTTTCATTTGTAAATTTATATTTTAAGATATGAAAGTGTGTACAATCAAATATATTGAGTTTCAAAGTTGACTATGTGTTCAATGTTCTTTTGTTAAAAACGCAGGAAGGATGTTTGAGCTTTTTTTAATGTTTTTTTGATATCTCTTGATGAATTAGACATTTGGGAGTGTTTTATACTCCTTTATGACATTTTTTGTGATTTATTAAGGTTTTACCAATCATATATAGTATTAAAAAATGTTTAATAATTAATTATGTGTTTGCTCATAATGGTTAATGTACAGAATGTTGTTTGAGTAAATTGTGCTTAAGAAAAAGGGTATTGTAATGGTTTTTGGCACTTAATGAGAACCTATAGATAATGTGACATGGTTTCATGAGTTTTAAAGATTTAATATGTTATTATTTTGTTTTATGAAGTGATAAATGGGTGAATAGGTCTCCATGAGACCTATAAGAGCTACAAGGGCCTAATTGAAAAGTGTAGCTACTTAAGGGTGACCCATAGATGTTATAACTAAAATATGAATATTTTTTTGAGTCATGTCCTTATTTAATATATTAATTAATGGTTAATTCATGCCTAATATCTAACCAAGGTATTGACAATCATAAATCCTCAATAAATAGTGAAACCAAAGATGATGGTTTCTAGATAAAATATAGAGGCCTGTGTGTGTGGTTTAGAATGAAGTTACGAGAGTCAAAAGAGAGTAACTATGCTCAATTAATGGGTTTTTAAACATATAATATTTAGGTATATGTTTATTATCATTTGGTCATGTGGTTGATGTGGTGATAGAGTTTTTGTTGAGAAGGTGAAGGGTAATAATCATAAGTCCATCGGTAGGTGTTGAAGACATTAGTTCAAAGGTGGAGTTGTTCATAGGTGTTTTTGTGGCTAATAAACATCTAGGGGGTTTCAATATCCTTACAAGGTGAAACTTACTAAAGGCCTATTTGTTATGGGTGCTTAGCTAGACAGGTATAGAAGCTCTTTGTGGGATTGTAGTCTCACTAAAATAAGGGATGGTAGTTCCTTAATTAGTTTATATTGGTTTAAATTGATTATTTTTATTATAAGATAATAGTATAATTATAGGTTATAGTGGTTTCTCTCCCCCAAGAGGTTTTCCCACATATGTCATGTGTTATGTGTTTGATCTTGCATTAACTCTATTATTCATTATTGTGAATGATATGTATGCTTCATGAATGCTTGTGGTAGATGATTAAAAGTTTTGAAGTAATTGAAATTGAAGTTGGACTATTTGGGCTCACTAATTAACCCCCCTAGTGTTTTTATCTCTAAAAAACACTCCCTTTTGTTTAGCTAGGGCACAACTTAGGAACACCAATAGGAAAATTGCTCAACAACATCAATTTGTTTACTTAAGTTTATAGATACCTTAGGACAAGTGTCAATTACCTTGGTCTCTTTAGTGAGATTTGTCTCTTTATTCTTAACATGAGTATATAATGAGTACCCTTAGAATTTTTCAACCTATGTAGCATCTTCTACCATGGAAAATTGTCTACTTAGACTTGTAAACTAATCATAACACATACTTTCCACTTTAGTTTACATATTTTAGCTTGCCTTCTACCTTGTACTCTAGGATCTTGAAATGACTTATTCTGACTTGATGTCCTTTGTTTTCATAACTTATCAATGTTATCAATTCTTACATAATTGTAGCAAACCACTCTTCTTGATGGAAACTCAACTTGTCTTACCTTGTTAATAAAAATATTGAAATGTATCCTATATCATGACAACTATAACCCTCACTTTGACTCACATCACTTGATTGATGATTCCATTCATATTTCTAAGTAAACTTATTATTGGAAGGTTTTCTACACTCTCTATCCTTATAAAAAAATTGTTACAAGTGTAGCGGTAACCATTAAAGTTTGCATACCTCATTGCATTTGGTTAGTTAATTTGATTTATCTTCCTATTGTTAGCAACTTCATTTCTTGACTAATTTTTTATCTTAAAAGTTTTATTATTCTTGCTCAAAAATGTCTTCTAGTCATCATGATTATTATTCTTTTATTCTTCTATGTATCCAAGACCATTTCTATCACTTGCATATTTTTGACTACTCAGAATCTTATCTAGATCAATTGATCCCTTTTCAAACTTTACAAATGACTTGACTTGACTTGAAGTCTTTTTAAAATCATCTATTAAAGAACCAATATCAATTACATACCTTTAACATTCAACTTATCTAGCCTTCAAGTTTGCATTCACAGTCTCTAATTGATCATTAAGAAGTTTGACTGAATTTTTATACTCTTAGAAGTCTTCATCTATTCTTGCCTCAAACACACTAAATTGCACCTCATAGTCCTTTATTTGAGACTTAAAATTATTGGTTTTCTTCTAATAAAATTTTAGATCTTCAAGGGCATTCATCAACTTAGTCTCATATTTTACCTTGTCTTCTTCATCATATCTATCACCTAAACCACCTCTAAACCATGCAGATTCTTCTTGATATGAGTAGCTACCTTCTTCATCCACGAATAAAGTTTCATCTAAAGTAGGACCATAATCTTAATGATCATTCTCAAAATCACTAGCATCATTATTATTATATGAGTTGTAATATCCCTTGGTGTAGAGACTCCTCTTATCCATGCAAAGCTTCTTTTGCCCATTATACCTTTTGAAACTATTCTTGCTCTTATCAGACCTAAATTTATTCTTGTCATTATCATGATCTTCTTCATTTTATTCATTATCATTTCCCTTATGATTATGAGGACACTTGTTGGAAAAGTGATCTATCTCTCCAAAATGTTTAAATGGACTAATACTTCCCTTAAAATGTTTAAATTTTGGAGAGATAGATCACTTAATTTTGAGACTTTCAAATTACCTTCGGTAGGTTTGTAGTTTGGACAATTTGAATTTTTAATCTCCTTCATAGATAAGCTGAAATTTTTACCAAATATCCTTGGTAGACTTTCAATGGATTACCTTGGTGAACTCATCCTCTAAAAGACCTTAAATGATAACATTCATAACTCTGGAATTATTCTCACTCAACTTCTTATCTATAACACTAGTTGAAGGAGTAGGTGGAATGGAATAACCATCCAAAATATCTTTACAAGTGTCAAACCCTAAGGACATGGCATAGGTCTTCATTTTTACAATTTAGAAAGCATAATTAGATCCATTAAACAATTGGGATTTCTTAAAAAAAACCTTGAGAGCTTGTCATTGTACCTAAGATTACCTTCAAGTGGTTAAACTTATATAGAGGATCTTGCTCTAATACTAGATACCATTTTTTATAGGTAAAATAATTGGGGATGAATTAGTGATGTAAGATAATCTAATTTAGTTCCCAATTCTTAAACTTCTAGCACATGTTATCATGATGCATATAAATTGACCATTGCAATGAATATAGAAAGATCAAGCACATAACACATGATATACATGGGAGACCGTCTTAGGGGATAAAACCCATTGAACCCTAAGAGATTTACTATAGTTCTAAAAAAATAAGATCCAACATTTAGACCAAGACCAACTGATCAAGGAACACCCATCCCTTTATTAGTGAGACACACATCCCATAAGGAGGAACCAATCCCCTAGGAAAACAAGCACCCACTCAACTACCTTGATCTTTTCACCACTTTTTATTTTATGTTTTCTACACCTAATTATGGACTTCTCTTTCTTTCACTCTTCTTCACCGTTCAATCTTTCTCAAATAGCCTCTAGGGTTTACTCACTCAATCTACCTCTTCTAAGCTCATTAGATCCAATGACCTATGTGTCCTTCTACATAAACTTGATTAGATAAACATTAATGATCTTATTTTCTCTATAATTTTCCTAAATTACATGTACCTTCTCTTTCAAAGTTATCTCCTTCACTTCTCACATGCTTTCTCAACTCCACTCTAAATATGCCAATTATGCCTACTATTTATACCATACACTCATCTAACCCATCTTGGTTGGAAAATATGCTTAACAAAATTTTATTATACTTTAAATAGGTCTCCACAAATTTTACATGGGTGAAACACATTATTCCATAGGTTTGACATAGTCCTTAAGACTAAAATCCTCTATTAGGCCTAAATGAGACCCAAAACAATTAGGCCTTCACATCCACACATTACTCTTACAACCTATTAAACCAAATTAAACTTCCACCAATGCTTAGAATAAATAAAACCTATCTCCAACATTCCCTTTCTCACTCTCATATGGGTTTATGCCACCTAGAATACCAACTCAGGACTTGAACCTACCAATTAGGTCTCCTCACTATTTAGGCCTTCAAACATAGAAAACACAGTCTCAAACTTCTAAATCAAATACTAAAATATTTCACATATCTATATGATTATATCACATGGGTGAAACCTTTAGGACCTATGTAATGCTTTAATGTTCTTTAGATACTTCAACATAGGCTGTAAGCACTCAAAACAACTCTCTCAAAATAACCACTTAGGCTAGTCATATATAGTCAAAATATATTCAATATTTTTCTACTATCCATATATAATTAGGGGAATTTAATGAGAACCAATGCCTAATCATAATATTTAGATAATTATAGAACATATCCATACTCATTTGTTTCTTCAATTCTACTTAGAACACCTTCAACTCACTCTTGCAACATGATCACTCAATTTACCAGTGTATTCAACAAACATAGTTAACTTATAAGAAATTATTCATACTATATATGGATTGGTCAAACCCAAAAATCCAAAAAGATTTTTATAATGGATTATATAACACTATTCAATATATATTTCATATTTAAACATCAAAATACTATCAATAACAACTCAAATATCCTTCTCTGGTCACTTACAAGAACATGGTCAAACACATAGTAAACTTTGAAGCTCAATAACTTTGATTGTATATACATTCAAACCTTATAACTAGGTTTTGTATATTTGTATTGAATTAATTTACAAATTTTATTTTTATACCATCAATAAATTTATCTTGGATCAAAATATATAATAAAAATATAGAGCACTGGTTTTTCCTTTTGCTAATTCAAATGCCAATGGTCATTGGTTAATATAAAATCATATATAAACACATGTATTCATCTAATGTCTTCACACAAATTAATCAAATGCACTTTTTCAATCTCCTTTAAATCCTCCTAACTTTAACTCCCATCACTCACCATTGATCATTTATACTCACTTTAGAGATCAAGACACTTGACACCCTCATGTGCCTTAATTATTATCATTCCCTACTCTTACACCACTTGGTAGTCCTACATGCCTTCTATGTACCTTGTAGTTAGTCTCTAATTCTCTTTTTCCACTTGTTATCCCCATGCATCATATATAAATCCTTTAATATATTGACTTGATATGTCTCATTGATCACTATTTAACAAGTTTCATGCTCACTATTAGATCCTTATTTGATCAGATAAAATGCTCACCATAGATCTACTACTTAAAATATATGATTATGACACACGTCATCAACATGTTCATTCTCAAGTTATTTTGAATTATTTACCTTTTTATCACTATTAGATCCTTGATCCAATTGAACTCTCATTGTTAGACCTTCATCTACTCAATTAAATTCTCTTCGTTAGATCCTTGATCTAATTAAATGTTGTTTCGACACTTGGCAGCCCTATATGATGGTCATTTGATATTACAAATTTTGATAAAGTATGGGAACTTTGTAATCTACCTATATGGCTAAATTTTCATCTTGATATATTTTGATACAATATATGTCTAGACTTGAAACTTGAACCACATGATATCCTCTCATAGGGGAATCCATCCATATACCAAACTACTCCTAAAACCTTCACAAGTGTGAATGTTGACATCATCAATATACTCAATCAACCATATCTGTCAAGATGACTACTTGAACCTAGACACCCATATGACTACTCTAATGAATTTTTTTCACTTCCACAATCACTCCAAGCACTCAAAACACCCCATAGGGTCTCTACAACAAGATCATACCATCTATAACATCCACCATCTACCTATCCAAGTCAAACACTAAATAAATATGCAAGAACACTTAATCACACTTTGACATTGTCATTCTAGCACATATGATACCTCATAAACATCTTTGGTAACCTTGAAAATAGCATTGACAAAACTCCAACACCTTGCTCATCTTAAATATGAGCTTCTCATGCTCAACATTCACATAAGATATCTCTTTCTTCAACTAGTAAAAATCAACCTCTTTTGATCTAAACTTTGCATTAGAAACCTCTAATTGATCCTTAAGATCTTGAATAGTCATCTCATCTAATTTGTATTCTTTGACCACATCACTCTTCATGATACACATCTATTCCTTGAGATTCTTGACCATATATCTAAACTCATGCTTCCTCTCTTTTTGATGCTTTAAATACTCTAGGGCACTTAAGAGCTTAACTGCAAGATCCATTTCAAATTCTCCTTCTTCATTGTCATAGAAAACTTCTTCATCACACATGATGCCTTTTTCTTTTGAATAATATTTCCTCTCTAGACAAGAGTAAATATCCATTACCAACTTGATCAAAATCATCATTATAAACATTATTAACACAAAAATCAAATGAAATCATCTATCCTATAATTCTCTTAATAATTTATCTTACATATTTAGCTTGTGATATGAAATGATCTTCATTATTATCATCATCACATTTAGAAATATCGCTTTGAACTTGACAATTAGCCATACTTTTGATTACTAGAATCTCATTTAGGCTGTTAGGCCTAATACAAAATACATACTCTAATACCAATTTTTTAATCATAGTTATTGATATGGGGGTTAATTAGTCCCCTTAAAAATATCATTCAATGTAACTTATCATTCAAACACATACATCAGCCAATGCCTAAAGAATCATCCACATAAGAATAAAAATATGAACACAAGATATACGTGGGAAACCTTCATGGGGGATAAAAACCACTAAAAATATATTTTAATACATTAATATAAGTAATTAATCAATATTTATTGATGCACCAACCCCATAAGGAGCACCAACCCATCACTAGTCAAGCACCAACTCAACTAGGCCTTTACCAAGCACCAAATTGCAATAAGACACCAACCTCTTAGGTGACTAAACACCAAATCAACCACATAGAACCTCTGATCACCTTTGGATACCTATTTTTCACTAAACTAATGATGATCACATTCTTCTACTCTTCACACCCTTATATCTAGGCTTCCTCGCTCAATATGCCTCTTATTAGGCTTATTAGGTCAACTAAGGTTGACATCCATATGAGAAAAATATATAATATGTTCATTATGATATCTCTCTCCCATTATTATGGTATATAATTCCTCATAATCCTTCACAATATTCCCTCTTATTCGCTCATAGGTTTCTTCTAAATTACACACACTAATTAGGCCAAATAGGCCTTGTATAATTACAAATCACTATATCACTTACACTATTGGTTGACCAAGAAATTAATTAATAAATTATGATAAATAAAAAAAATATGTCTTAAGACATGTTACACATATGAATCAATCAAAATAAGATCACCATTAGGTCATTCAAACTCATTTAAATCTATTTCTTCTTTTAGGCCTACTAGAGACCTAATGCAATTAGATCTATTCCTTTCCATGGAATAACTTGAATCTCTATGGCCCATATGGTCCTCAAAACATAAATAAAACATTTAAAACACTTATTTTTAAACCTAAAATAACCTTATCTATGCTCAATAAGTCACAAATCCTTCATTCACACCTTGAAATCACAATTAGGCCTTAAAGACCTATTAAGCCTAATTACCTCAAAAATATTGTATAAAAAGATGAATCTCATACAACCTATAGAATAAAATTATAGGCAAAATACACATATTTATGTAAAATTCATGACCTTTGGCTCATCATCAAACTAATTAGACTCCATCATTTAGGCTCTAAATACTCATGAACACTTCATCAAAAAGTTCACTCAAAACTACCAATATACTCAGAACCCAATCATTAGAAATTTGACCTTAAACATTAGTATAGGAACTTTAAAAAAATCTATATTAATTTATAATATCTAATGGGATATATATAGCATCATCATATTATTTAAACATTTCCAAACTAGGCAAAATGACTCAGGAGCATCAATTTTACTAACACACATAAAACTGTCATAATCCCTAAAAACATAGTCCTAATGAATGTTATTTTTAATTCTTGTAAGGAAAATTAAAATAATTAATAGTTCATATGTGTCCTATATAACATATTAAATCAAATAGATCATAATTTATAGTGGAAACTATTGGTATTACAGACCAATTTGTTGACCTTTTCTCTTATAGTCCTTACATAACTAAACAATCCATTTTGTATTCCATATTTCAAATTTTTAAATTGAATATCAAACTTATATAAATAATTTATAGTTAATATATATTACAAAAAAAATCAACATGTGCAATAGATACATTAAATCATGATATAACATATCAAACTCATCACTTCATCTTGCATACCTAGATCTACTAGTTACCTTTAAATACCAATCATGATGACTATGAATTTTATAACCTATGTGGATAATTATAGGAACTATTAATGAATTTTTATGATATTATTATATATTTAAGTAATTATAATATAGATATATACCATTGTAAAGTGACAATATTGATCTTGTAGACCAATTTCACAATCTTACCTAATCATTATCTTATCTACACAAGAGAGGTTAGCTTATGAGAAATATTATAAATATATCCACTTACCATAAAAACATATAAACAAAATTAATGTGTAATATTTATTTTTTTGATCCATCCCTAATCCATGATAACATATGCCTAATCTCACTCTCACTTGTGCCTAGTTTTTCTCACTATCTACACTATTGGACCTTTTAGTGATAGGTCAATTTGAATGATCAATTTATCACTCTTAAGGTCTATAAAATTATCATAATCAAACATTAACATGAATTAAAATTCTCAAAAGTTTTCCTCCAATGATTTTCGTTCATTGACTTGGTCAACTCTATCTACTATACCAAATTTTTGAGAAATAAGCACTTTTTTATGGGGTCCACTCACTCACTTGAAAAACCAATGCCACCTAGAGGTACCTAGAAGTTTTATGTCAATTATACAAACATAAAACTAGATCATCAAATTCATTATGATCCATTTCCATATAAGGTCACTATGAGGGTTTTAGGAGGGTTTTAGACCAGTTTCCATTCTCAACATTTGTTCATCAATTTCTTCTCATAAAACTATCTCATAATGATTTTAAATAATTATTATTACCCTTTTACATCTCTCACAAAGATATAATCTTCCCATGAAATAGTCATACATGCTAACAAGCATCAAAAAATCCTTCTCAGGTCTACAACACTTCATTTTAGCACTTGAGAGACCTCAAATTCACTTGTTATGATTTTTTATTTAACTCAAGACCTTAAAAATTAAAAAACACACTTTAATAAACATTTAATACCTCAAAAAATGTTCACATGATCCCACAAGACTCTAAACCTGATCATGATGCCTCATTATGACACTTAGAGCCTTAAGACTAGGTCCATGAAAATACCACTAAAGAAGAACTTACCACTTTAGATCACTTTGAGAGTCATGTGACTAACTCAAAACCTTTATAACATGATATAAAACTACAAAATTCATATCACCAACATCATGCCTTTACGATCCATATCTAAGCATAAGAACTAGTCTATCAAACATACCTAATTAGTACTATACCAATTTGAAATCTTCAAGACATATTCTAAAGCTTACTACTCACGTCTATAAATATGAGACTATATCCACAAAATATACCATCATTATCCTTTTACCATGTTTCCTTATAACATATAGGTCACTACCCAAGACTAAACTAGCCTTCTTGAACACACAAGACATGATGACACAAGACATGAATACAATATCTCTCTATGAACTCATGAATCTCTAAAGATATTCACTAAATACATGAAACTTACACTAACTCAAACAACTCCACATACCTCTATCCACTCGTTTCACCATACCTCACTATTCTTCACAAGAAACTCTATTGGATCACTCAAGGCCACACTAGCAAGCTCAAATAATCAACCTTATACCAATGACTATAACCACCTTATTGTGAACCAATACTTGACCAAAATATTCCTTTGACATCAATTACCTTAGTCATATGACATAAAATACAACTCTCACCTTACTAATCCTTCTTGACATCAATGATAGTACAAACACATGACATCAATGACAACTTTCAATAGTAAGTTCCCAATGTGAAAATAAGGTAAAGGGATATACACATTCTTGTATAAATGATAGAATAAATATCAATGAATTAAAATTAAATAATATATTTACAAATTAAAATTAAAGTAGATAAGTAATGACTTGATTAGAGGATATTTCTCATGGAGTTCTTATATAAAGGGTATATTTGTCTACTTAATTTTATGATAAATTATAATTTTAAATTGGATGCCATTATGTAGATCCATATAATCAATTATACTTCATATAAAATAAAAATAAAAAATCATAAGTATTTATTGGAGTATTGCATGTGGTTCACTCTTATTTTGTGACTAATTTATGCTTAGAAATGGTGATCATTACATTATCTTCTTGAAATTTTAGAGAGTCATGATTATTACTAAGTGTAGTTCCCATTACTATTTTCCATGATATTCCAATGGTTTATTTATATTTATATAAGTTAGGATCAATGTGAATTAATATTGAGCATGATTTAAGAATAATAATGATTGGTAAGTAATAGATCCTATGCAATTATTTATTGTTGAACTTTATTGAGTTGTTTTGTATGATACCCAAGATATTTGAGAAGAAGTAGGTTGCATATATTAGCTTAATTTAAGTGTGTAACTACAACATTAGTGAATTATGTTCCATCCATAAGTGATTTGATAATGAGAGGCTCAAATAAGATAATTTTTGTTTGTTGCATCTTTTTTATCCATATTTTTAGGAATAACCTTAGATATTATGTTTTTTATTTGAATTGATTTTATTAAGAAATCCATTTTTTATAAATCTTTGGACTTGATTTGGTAATTTTACCTTTTCATGTATTTATATTTGATTCTTTAAGTCATCCTTTTGTATATTTTCCTTGGGATAGATGAGTAATATATTAGAATTATTGGATTCAAAAACTAATTAAATAGTATTACTATTTGAAGTATTTTGTAGATCCACTAATTTGAAATAAGTTCCTTGCCATTTTTTGTATAATATATATGTATATATATATATATATATATATATATATATATATATATATATATATATTCTCATCCACTTTAGTATATTTAAATAAGGAATGAAATAAGTATTCATATTTATCTATGGGATTTTAATTTAACTTGCATAGTTGATCATTAGTAAGATCATGTGCATCCTCATCATGACTATTATAGTAGTCCTGAATTTGGAAAAAGTAATCTTAATAATTGATCAATAGTGGTAGTTATGTGAGAGTATCTTATGCTTTTGTAAGAATTTAAACCTTTTGTTTCTCATATTTTATAGGCTCTTCTATTTGTGTATAAACTTATACCTTTTTCATATATTATTTGAGAGGTTCTTATATTTACTCAAGAATTTATGTAACCTCTAGGATATAATTTACATTAATTTATTGACCCACTTAATAAGTATGTATTTATGCCATTGTAATTGGTTGTTTATGTGGTATTATTTAGAGAGTATTGGTTTATAATTATCTCATTTTTAAATATCAAAAGGTGTATCATCAACTAGAATTGTATACTCATGTGTACCATGTAAAATTTTAATCCATATATGGATTGTGAAAGGTATATTTTCCATTTCATGATTATAAGGCTAACCCAAAAGTAGATTATATTTTAATTGATTGGGTATAACTTGAAAAATAGAATATATCCATTTATTACCCAATAATAAATCCAATGTGATATTTTTAATATTTATTTTTAAGTGATATCAAAGCCATGCATAGTTTGATTAGATTTTTTATGATTATATTTATTGATGACCAATTTATGTATCAAATCATAACTAAAAATATTTATCCTAGAACCATTGTCAACTAATGAATTCTTGACTATCTTTCCATGTATATTAATTTTAATGAATAATAGAAAATTTTATAAATGATATGCTTGGGAGGTACATCTTATTTATAAAAAGTAATAGTATTATCAATATCCTTTAAGGTATTCATGATAGAATCAGACAAAATTGGTTTTGTATCCATCTAAGAGTGTTATCTTTTAAAATTTCATATAAGTATCCTCATAAGTTGATGCTTTTTAAAATATATCTAGAATAGAAATATTGTCAAAGTATTACACAATTGGTCAATGAGATCATACCCATTAGGTTAATAATATTTTATTGAACAGGGTGGAGGAGGAGGAATGTATTTATTAGTAATATTGGGTTGGGGATAAAAAGGTGGCCATAATATTCTAGTTATAAAAACATGAACATAGGAATCTAATATGAGTATTGGATGAATAATGGGAATATATGGATGGATATTAAGTTGATGACGAGGAGAAGGAACCACAAAAGGTTGTGTACATGTTATTTAGAATATATTTGAGATAAGAAGTAACTTAGATTGGAAATTATATTAATAGGTATTCATAACATGTATGATCTTATAATATGGCACATGTTGTATTTGTCCATGATAAGTAGACTCTTCTTGATACACAAGACCTCTTAATTCACTATTATATGAAATATTCATGCACTCTTCCCCAAAATCATGAAAAAACTCTCTTATGGTGATGGTAATATTTTGGGATATTAATTATGGTATGTAATATTACAACAATAAGAAATTAAAATCTCTTGAGGGTCCATATTATACAATTTTTCCTCTTGATTTGACTTATATTTTATTAATGCTCTAACATAATTAATAAAATACTAAAAATAAATAAAATATGAAAAAAATGAATTTCATAATCCTATGTAACATATGATAGATATTTAAAATCTAATGACTATGGATACAATATAAGGAAAAAAAGGTATAAAGGGTAATAAGCACAAATGCTTGATTGATTATGTGGGATATAAAATATACTTCCCCATTAGTTTAATAGTTTAAAATGAGAGTATTTCCACTGGGGGATACACTTGTATTAGGTGTACCACAAATCAAAAGGGTAAAAGATGCTTTTAGTGGTATAAATAAGGGACCCTAGCCATTTTAGATATATTATGAGGTACATAGAAAATGAAATATATGTTTAATATTTTAAGATGTCTATGAGTATTTAGGTATATTCCCTCACACTATTATGGATATAAAATATATTCCCACATACCTCAAAATGATAGTCACTAAGTAGTTTTACAACTATTGGAATACAATTTTATAAACAAGCAAGAAGAGAATAGAAAATTAAATTTGAAATATTTGTGTAAGGAATAAATATTTTATTATGATTTTTAAATTAAAAAAATTAGATAAACCCCTAGACCACAAAAAAATCAATCAAACAATCAAGAAGTGTTATAAATAAATATATTTTCACTAAAATGTTTAATGTGTTCTTCTTGATTTAATAATGAGATATTAAGAACAAATAAACTATTGACAACTAATTTAGATCAACATAAATATATAGAAATAAATTTAAAATATAAAATTATAAATAAGATAAAAATATTAAATTGACAAACATATATGAAAACCTCCCTCAAATTAATTTTATGTTGATGTTGTAGGTTGACTGTGACTAAAAACTGCCTAAAATGATGTGAACTATGTTATAACTGAAAGCACAAATTTAAAATTTTCTAGGAGAAGGATTTACTCTTAGGAAAAGCACACACTATGAATTTGTCTATTGAATTTTTCCACATCCTAGTTGACTGTGCAACTTATTTTATGATCTTGGTATATGTGACTATTTACGAGAGTCTAACACATGACTATGAGTCCCAACTTTCCACATTAAAGACTTAAAAAATGAAAAACCCTAGCCCTTGCATAATAAACACAATAGATATGAATTACAAAAGGGGGTAATAGGGTTAGGGTAATATATGATATCCCCTAAGAAAACCTCATGTAATTTGAGTGTTTCCTACATATCCCAAAAGGGCCTTAGGTTGATGAAGTTCTCCCTCTTAGAATGAGTGTGTGAAATTTGAATTTTCTATATGAATGAAAATATATATATTCATTTGTGTTATTTAAAATTATTACCCTATAAATATAATAAAATGACTTTAGACTTGGCTTGACTATTATAATGTATTATAAATTAAATTAGAAAAAATGCTCTTTTGCTCAGTGTGCTCAGTGTGAGTTATAATTTCCAAGTGATTTATAGGTATGTTTTAAGAAACCTCGATGTTCTTATAGAGAGGAATATTTTTAATATTTTATATTTTTTTTTATTAAAGTGTGGGAGGGGTAAAACACATTGTCTTGATTTTAAAATTTTAACATTGGGGCACAGGGGAAAAGGTCATATTAGTGGATAAGTCCATAATGTAGCCCTATCTAACATAGTGTGGTCTTATCCCGTAAGGACAAAGACTTTTATAAATATTCTAACATGAATTTATAATAAAAATAAGAATGTTTGAATGATGTTATGAGTGGTTGAAAAATAGTTTCTTTAATATTGGATGCTCACGTATATATTTTAAGTTAGCATAATGGTGAATTGGCTAAGCAGATTAAGGAAGTCAAGTTTAAGCATTGTTAAGCATTTAAAGATTAATTTTAAGTCTATATATATATATATATATATATATATATATAAACTTAAAATTAATCTTTAAATGCTTGACAATGCTTAAACTTGACTTCCTTAATCTGCTTAGCCAATTCACCATTATGCTAACTTAAAATATAACACACACACACACACACACACCAAGAGATAATTTTTCCATGACTTACAACTCCTTACTCACCCTAATACCAATCAATATGTTTTCTACTTCATCAATATTTTCACCTGACCATTACATTATTTTATTTTTTCATGATTTATTAAAATTTCCATGATGCAAGGATGTATTATATCCTCACAATCACCATTTTTCTATTCTCTCACAATTATTTTTATGTCAAAAGAAAAGTAGTTTTTATGATTTAATTTTTGATTGTTTCATTTGATAGGACCTAGTAATAAAACAATATTTGTATAAAATACACCAAGATGTTTGTTTTGAAAAACATATCTTCTTATCATATTAGTAGTCTCACACCATAGAGAGCATAGATTTCCACCAAAATAGTCTTGAGTGGTTATTATTCAATTTGCTTCCTCATTAGTATCAAATACCTCAAAAATTACCTGAGTGAATTGATTTTTCCTATCCGTCTTAAACTTTATGCATAGATTATCATTGTTATTAGATAATTTCATAGCTTAAACAATGTTATCTATAAAAACTAGAATGGTGACATATTCTACCTTTATATTTCCATCTAAAATTTATTCCTTTCTAATAGGTATGTAGTTTTATACAAATTGGAGCACCTCATTTTCATTAGCATCCATAACCATCATGTAAAATTTGTATAAACTAGACCTAGTTAACACATCATTCAATTCTTTGGAACTATGAATTATTTCTATACCATATTCTTAAGTTTAGATTGGAGGTAGACCTTTTTACTTTTCCTTGTTAGAGTACATATTTCTCATGTTTTTTAGGTTATATCTAGGTATTTCATCTTTTTCCTAGTTTTTCTTATGTGAGAATTTATCCCACATTATTTAGTTAGGCTAGTTTTCTAGTTTTGCCTTGCCTATTTATGTAAAGGGATTCTTATTGTACTAGCATCTCGTTTCTAAAAAATCATTTTAATTTCCTTGTTTTTCATCTCATTTGTTTATAGATTCATGTGTGATGTTCTTAAGATTCTTGGTTGGAATGCTTTTACCATTATTAACATGGTATCAAAGCTTTGAGAGTTGCAACCATCTACATTTCTATAAATTTTTAGATAATTTTACTTGTATTTCCCTTATCATAGATCCTCAACCCCTTATTCCTCTTCTAGATGGCCTGCATTCTAGAGAGGCATTGAATCTTTGAATAAAGCATTTAGAGAGATCTGCATTCCATTTCCTTTACTAAGGCATCATTTCCCTAGCTAAAGCTTTTGAAAAATTAAAGATCCCAACATTGGAAGTTTCTAGATCTATGTGTTTTTTTTTCCTTTATCCTTTGCATTATGGAGAGGAGCAATGGAATTTGTGTTGGAGTGAGGGGTTTGAGGAGAGAGGTTCTACTTTTAATTTATTTTGAGGAGAAGGCATTGGAGGTGGGTCTTCATAGCCTTAAGCATTGGACATTTGCATTAGAAGGTCCAAGATATAGAGTAGTTAAAGGCATCATTTTATCACTGGTTAGAAGATAATAATAGCTATGTTGGAATCTTTTAGATCAGCATGGACTATGTGGAATATTTTTGAGATCATAATTGTATTTTTGTTTGCAAATGTACATCTTTTCTTAGCTAAGCACCACTTTTCTTTTTTGGTAAAGTGTTAGATGTGTGTGGGAGATATGGAGATTATTTGGAGTGATTATATAGGATTAATACACATTCACCATCTATGATCCACTCCTTTATTTCCTATTTAACAGTTGTACATTTCATTATTTTCATTTACAAGCTATATTTTTCTTTAAAGAGGAAGTGACATTCACTTATATGCACACCAAGGTCACTGTCAAGGTTTTTTTTCACTTTGGATTGATTTATAATATTCATGTTTATACTATGGTTCAAATGATTTATTTCACACCTACATTTAAATCCCTTTTGGTCACTAAAATTTGTTTCTAGTGAAATTTTTATTATTTTTTACCCATTTATGAGAATTTGTAAAGCCTATAACTTTTGAACTGTAACTCAAAATTGAGTTCCATTTTTTCCAAAAGTGTATGGTTTTCAATTATATATCTAGTAGTCTCATTAATTTGTATAAATGCACTACTTTTATAAAGTTTCAAATTGGGGAGTTTGTAATACAATCTTTTGAGGGGTTGTCTTAGTGTCGATTTGGGCACCCTTTTGCATTCTTTATTCTCTTTGGTGATTAAATAGCATGGATTATAATTATGGTATTTATCATTTTGATACTATAAATACACATAATTACCATACATGGAGACTTATAATGGAAGCAATCATAAAACATAAAGGATTATAGTCCTTAATGAATGAAACTCAACCATAATTCACAAGAGAGATTGAAAATTTTTAGCACCAATGTAAGTTTGAAGAGTATATGGGTTTGATAGTGACTTATGTGAGTGATAATTTATTGTTTCATTTGGTGGGTGTGATACTCCATTTAAAATGTGGGCTAAGCTAAAGGGTTTATTTGAGAAATTAGATAACATGAGATCCATGTAGCTTTAAGTGGAGCTTACTTCACATAATCTGGATGACTTTGCCTCTATTATAGACTACCTCACAAATTTTAAGCATTTATTTACTAATTTAATGGGAGTGGATGATATAAAAAATATGAACAGTGTGTGTACTTGATTTTTTCTAGGATTTTTTTGCTTCTAACTTTTTCTCTATCATGGATGTTATAGGTGTCACATTCAAAATGTTAAATTTAGAGTTATTTTATGAGATAATTACTAGGGAGGAATCCAAATTGTCTCACCTTGACTCTTCCACCTCTCAAAAAGCATTAGTCGTATCACATCCTAAGAACAAGGGAAAAAATAAAGAATAAAAAGAATAACACTCCTCCTTCATCTCAAAATGCACCTAAGCCCAAAACCAACACATCTAAACCCAAATCATCTTTCATATCCAAGTATAAGTCTAACCTATCATGTTCCTATTATGGGGGGACTGGTCATGGAAGGTCTAAGTGTTTTAAGAGATTGTAAACCCTAAAATATGTTATTAGGAAACATAATATTTATATCTCTACTCTTTCTCCATCTCATGAGCATTAAAAAATACTTAATGTTGTCAGGAGATCATAGCCATCTATTTTAGATAGTTGGGTTCTATATTATGGTACTTCACACCACATGACTTTTTCTAAGAAGTCATTTATGTCTCTTGGTTAGATTTATGCTTAAAACACTAAGGTTGGATATTATTCCTTTATTTATATTAAGGTAAAGGGTGACATACAAATAGATAGTGGCCATATCAATGATGCATTATATGTTTCAAACATCACCACCAATCTAATTTTAGTTTATTAAATTTGTTATTATGGTCAAGGCAAGATAGTGAGTTTCACACCATATGCTATTAAAGTTCAATATTTGTTAGAGCCTCAGACACTTATTGCATAGGGTGTTGTTGATCATAGTTATTGAATCTATTACGTTGAGGGTTTTGATGATACTCCTCCTCTAGGGATGTGTTTGGTTTCTCATGTAGATTATGAGTGTAGGGTTTGGCATGAGATATTTGTGCATCTCAATTACATATATTCGAAGGAGTTGAGCACTCAAAGTGTGGTATAGGGTCTTCTTATAGTTTCATGTGTTGATGTATTTTGCCATGGTTATGCATTAGGAAAATAACACCAAAATCCATTTATTAAGGGTATGTCCATGAGAGCTTCTTCACCACTTGAGCTTGTGCACAATGATTTGATGGTTTTTCCTACTCCTTTTAATGGAGATATGTATGCACTCACTTCTATTGATAATTTCTCAAGGCATACTTGGGTTTATTTTCTCAAGTACAAGAGTGATGTATTTTCTCACTTAAAAGTCTTTAAGGATTTGGTAGAGAAATAGTCTTCTAGTTGCATCAAGAATATTCATACATATAATGGGGGTAGTACTTTATTTAAGAGTTATCTGATTTTTTGGCATCTCATAGTATTATTCACCAGAATTATATTACACATACTCCATAGTAGAATTGCTTAATAGAATAGAATAACCAAACTTTGAAGGAGATGGATAACTACATGATGCATTCATGTATTATACCTCCTATCTATTAGGTAGAGGTAGTTATTTATGTCAACTACATTTAGAATTTAACACCATAAAATTTACTTAAGAATTTGAATCCTAAGGAGGCTTGGTCTAGAACCAACCCTAATCTCATTTTTTTAATTCTTTGGGAGCCATGATTCGACATTTGTCCCAAAGAAAAAAAAGAAAGCATTGGATAGAATATCAAACCTTTTATTTTTATATATTATTGTGAAGACATGAGAGGTTATCATATTTTATATCTTGATACTCATTATATTCATTTTCAAACACATGTATAGTTTGATGAGCACTTCATATCTCATAACTCTTCATCTTCTTCCATGAATTCTAATTATTTTGATGATTCATCACCTCCTCTTGAGGATTCATTCTTTGAGGATCTAATTTAGGAGATTCTTGAGGAGCTTATAGAGGTTGAGGATCCTATTCTCACTGATGTTTTCACTATGCCATTATGGGTTAGTATTATAGTTTTTGAGGTAGCACCTTTTATACAGGATCTTCCACTCACTCAACATCATCATGTGAATTCTATAGTTACTATAATTTTATGGCAGGCATTCTCTGGGGATCTATGGTATTTTTCATAGGATCATGGGATAAAGGAGTGGGATGATATGATGACAAATGATTATTCTTCTTTGATGAATAATCACACTTGGGATTTGGTTACTCTTCCTAAAGAAAGAAATTTGATTAGGTGAAAGTGGATGTATTACACCAAGTATACAACTGATGGGTCCATTGATAAGTATAAGGTATATCTTATTGAAAAGGGGTTTTTATAGGTTGAATGTATTGACTAATCTAAGACTTATACACCTATTTCTAAGATGGATTATGTTCACCTTGCATTTTCTCTTGCTACATCATAAGGTTGGCTAGTATATTAGATGGATGTTAAGAGAGCCTTATTACATGGAAAATTACATGAATAAATATATATAGAGTACCCTATTGGGTTTGTTCATGATTATTCTCTTGTTTTTTGACTTAGGAGGTCTCTTTATGATCTCAAACAAGCCCCTCAAGCTCAGTATGAGAATATGGATTCTTTTCTTCTCTCCACTGGATTTGGTCACTACCATTATGATACCATAGTGTATATCTAATGCATTAGTAAGGAAATTGTTATAATAGTCCTTCATATTGATGATTTTGTTCTCACAAGAAACTCCTCTTCTCAGATTTAGGCTTTTCAATAGGCACTTTCAACACAATTTAATATGATAGATCTTGGTCCTTTATAATTCTTCCTTGGTTTATAGATTTCATAGTTAGATATAGGGATTTATTTGAGTCAACGTAAGTTAACCTTTGATCTTCTTCAACATTTTGGTATGGTTGATTACAATCTAAGTCTTCCTTTTCAATTTGGAGTGACTCTCACTGCCACTTATACTACTCCACTTTATGATCCTATATTGTATAGCCATATGGTTGGGATTATTATGTATTTGACCCAAGCTCACCCTAACGTTTCATTTGAAGTTGGGCCTATATCTAGATTTTCACATGCTCCTCATGGTAGTCATTGGTAGGTTGATAATAAGAGTTTATGATATCTATGAGGCTCTACTCATTTTATATTACTCAATACTAGGGTTTCTACTCAATTAGTTGGGTATAATTATTCAAATTGGGTAGGTTCTCTTGATGATAGCCATTACACTTTTGGATACATCTTTTTTCATGGTTATTCACATTTTGCTTGGTTGTGCAATAATTAATAGGCTATTGCATTTTCATCTATAGATATTGAGTATAGGTCAAGAGTTATAGTGAGTCAGTAGGTTTTTTAGATTCATTAGTTATTAATAGAGTTTAGATTCATAGAAGATTTACTTACTATAATTAAATGTGACAACCAAAGTGCAATTCACATATCTTGAAACCTAGCTAAGCACCAATAGACAAAAAACATTGAGGTACATATGTACTTCATTTTTTAGCACATTCAAGATGGAGTTCTTATCTTGGAGTAAATTTTAACTCAATAGCAAGTTGAAAACATATTCATAAATCCTTTTACATCACCTCATTTCCTTGAATTATTTGGCATGTTTAGGGTTTCAAAAGTTGTCCTTAGTGGGTGTTTGTGAGTATGTCTTCTTTCTTTATTTTATGGATACATATTGTACATGAGTACCTTATTAGTCCTAGTTGTTAGGACTCATACTGTGGATATGCCACTATTTTTTTGGTTATTGTTAACCCCTATCTTCACTTGAGGGGGGGTTTAGAGTATGCATTTCTCATGTTTTCTATGCTATAGTTAAATATTTCATCTTTTTCCTAGTTTTTATTATGTGAGAATTTATCCCACATTGCTTAGTTAGGCTAATTTCTAGTTTTGCCTTACCTACTTATGTAAGAGCTTCCTATTATACTAGCATCTCATTTCTGAATAATCATTTGACTTGCCTTATTTTGCATCCCATTTATTTTTAGATTAATGTGTGATGTTCTTATTTATAACTCTTCATATTTTTGGGTTGGAATTTTTTTACCATTCCTAACATTCTCATCATGTATTTGATTCATTGGTTACACTTTTAACATGATTTCCTCAACCTTATTATTATTCCCCTTACCACTTCTCATTGATTGGCTTCTATATATAATAAAAGATAATTTTGGCTTCATGAAAATATGTCGAACATTTAGGTGATATCTCAAAATTCATGTTTATATTGTATTCATGTAATAAGTTACATTAATATGTGATTTACTTTAGACCATACCGTATAATGTATGTTTCCTAATTTTTATTTCCTAGTTACTTGATATTTGCATACTTATAGTTTCAATGACATAATTTATTTATGCTATCAGGATTAAACAAATGTATTAGACCCCAAAATTTAGTCACCTACCATCTAATACTATAAATGTTCATTGGTAGGTGAACACAAAAACATTAGATCATAATAAATGTTAGTCGGTAGGTGTATACATAATTATAAGACCAAAATATGTATTTACCTACCAGTGAATAATTTTTTCCATCTAATACAGTCAAACCTACCATTATATATTGTACTAAAGTGTAATCATAGTGATTTTATATTTATTAATGCTAAATCATAATACTCATGTGAAATATTTAATCATTATTACTAATAAATAATTAATCAATAATATCACTCTCATTTAATTATGTGATAAAAATATTTAGCTTAGTAGGTCATTTTCATTGTTAAGGAATAAACATTCATAACATTAGGTACTCTAGCCATTGTTACATTAAATGAATACGTTTTATCCATTTACAATTTTAAAGAAGATGTTGTGGTCCTAGATTGAGTCACTCTAAAAAAATGTCACCAAAAGGATCTAGGGGAAGTTCTATGCAAGCAAAGAAGTAAAATAAGTTAGTGGGAAATGGAATTTTTTTGAAATATGTATGGGACATAAAATTATCATTTCTCATAAAGAGGAGAAGCTACAAATAACATGGAATTTGAAGAATTTATATATGCTTTAAATTTATACTTTAAATTTCCTAGATTGGAAGAAACATTATACACTTTTAGTTGTAAGTATTGTCAGGGTTTCCCAAATGATAAAAATGGTGGTTTGCATCCTTGATGATGATAAAATGAATATAATTTTAGATAATTACTTGACAAACCATGTAGTTGTAAACGTTAAGGTATTAATATATAATTTACCCCTACATTGTTTAATAATATATTTGGTTTACCCATTCAAGGAGAAGAGATTGTGGAGGTCCATGTGAGTGTCAATAGTAGGGAAAAAATCAGGGAAAAATATTTGTTTGGTTTACTTGAAGAAATGAGAAGAGATAAAGGGTATAGTATTAGGTATTTAAAAAATTACATAGTAAAAAAAATTCTAAGTTTGCACTTTATAGATTATTTGTGATTGGAAGGAAATACAAAAAAAAATCAATGCAGATTCTTGTATATGTTGTCAAACTTATGAAAGGTAAATAGTTAAATCAAGCATCTTATGTCCATAAAATATTCATTAAATAATTAAATAAAAATTATTACCAAGGAAATGGGATTTTTACTTGTTTTATTATACAATGGTATTGAACTACAAAATTAATTGATGGAGAAGAAAAACTTAAACAACCTTTACTTTTCAAGATAAATGAACATGTTGGAATTCTTGCATGTGAATATTTGAAGAATTTTTTTAAGAAAGGAATTTGAGAAGAGTCAATAGGAATGTTGTTGTTAATGTTGACAGTGAAGGTTAAATTCCACTTGATGAACCATTGGTATGATGGAAGGGAAAAATTATTTATTTGTAAATAAATATAAATATAGTTGTTGATGATGAATCATTGGGTAATGCTAATAAGGGTGTTGTTAAGGATAAATAAGATAATGAATTGAGTCATTGTGATGAAGAAATGGATGTAGATTTCCCCACATATATAGCATATTCCTCTTGAGAATTAGAGCATAGTCATGGATGTTCTAGGATTCCATAAGAATAGAGTATTAATGTAGATGAAAATACTCATGGAGATTTCCTACATGATTTGTGTGAAATTTATTTTTTTTCTTTGGGGAAGGATGTTAATTTTTGTATGTAAACAATGGATATTAGGAAAATACATGATTTTTTATTGAAATGAGACATAGTTGTTTCAAGTCGATCTAAAGGAAAATAACATGTTGATTTAGGGGCTAACAAATGGCATGATTTTTATGAACTTAACCCAATTGGAATTGAAATTAGAGTAATCATTAAGTCTAATAAAATATATTTTGACTTTGATGTTAGTGGCCATAGCCTAGATTTATTGGAAACATATGTGGAATAAATGGTTAACAGTACATTGAGGTTGAAATGTACCATTCATAATCTAAACACTAAACATGGAAAATAAAAAAGTTTAAATTTGTTTGTTGATATTATATAATTTTCTAGTGAAGGTAATTCAGATAGATATAAAAATTTAAAGGATAGATGTGAAGGGCCAAAATAAAACCAAAAAGTGTTTAATATACCTAATTTATGACATAGTGATTATATAATATCCACCAAAAAATTGAATGAATCATTAGTGGTTATCCAATATTTATGTATGGAAGCCAAGGCAATAACAATTATTCTATAGTCATTCATGATAAACTTAAAACTATTGAGATATAGATTTTGGATTTGAAGAAAATAAATGATTTGAGAAAAAATAATGCATTAGAAAATAAGTTTGTATAATAGTCAGGTTTTGTATAAAGATTTTATTCTAAAGTGACATATTACAAAGTGTTGAATTTGAATTTGAAAGTTTTAGTTGATTATTTTACACAATCTAGAATTACTAGAGGAATCCATGGAAAAAATGAAGGATCTTGAACAATTGCAAGGAAATCATAATATTGAAGGTATTATGTTTGAAATTTCCATAATTAATGCAAAATAAATTGATTTAATAAAATCCTAACATTCAAATGTGGACATGTTTCATACTATTGAATTTTAGATTCCAATACATTCACATGTTTCATAAGATGTTGGTATACATCCCAAACATTGTTAGACATTGGGGGAACAATAAGAAGGATCAACACCTAAAGTTCATGACCAAGATAAAAATTGTATGGGAGATAATAAGGGAGAAAAGTAGCATATTAAAATCATTCATAGTAATATAAAAAAATACTAAGATATGTGTGATGTTTCAAAATATGTCACTTATTAGTTTTTAATTATCACATTTCTAGTTTTTTATTGATGTTGTATAACATTTGATGAACATGTTGATGGGTTGTTTGACACACCAACTTAGGTAGGTTATAAATCCACCCAACCTCTCCTAAAATGAGATAGAAATCTCCCCAAGGTCTATTAATACTAGGTCCTAGATTGAAGGGTAACTTAGTTATTGATGTAAAATTATTCCATTTCAAGGGGCATATTTGTAATATATTTAGATAAATGATGGATTATGTTGGTATTATGGATATATTATTTAGGAAATCAATTGATGTAGACTATTCATGTAAATATGATTGATTTAATGATTTTTCATTGCATACATGGATTCAATAATAAATAAACAACAATGACAAACAAGATTTGTAATCAAGATATACATGTAAACATAGATTATAAATTTTAGATATATTTTACCTACTCTAATAAATTTATAAAAAGAAATAAAAAGAGAAGGGAAAATATAAATATGTTAGCCTATTTTTTATCTAGAAAAATTATGATTCATTTGACTTAGATGAACTCCATGACACCAATATGTTCTTAGTCAGTTAGCACACAACCATGATCAAAGATGATGCAAGAGTTTGAGGTATTCAAATATGAATAAATATGGACAGAAATAGGGTAAATTTTAGTGTATATTATTCATTAATTCTCTAATATTTTGATTCTATAAATTGTCATTTAGATATTTTAGGGGGGGGGGTTAATAACATGGATTCACTTAAACTATTTAGGTGTTAGTTAATTTTCTAGGTCAAATTGCCTACTATTTAAAATAAATTTAATACATATAAATATCCTTCACAATTTTGTCAAAAGTTAATATGATATTATTAACCTTTATATGTAAAAAACCATCCACCCATATACTCATAATGACAAATTTTAGTAATAATAAAATGATGAAGGAAGTGTCTATAGGTTTTCTATATAATCGTATGCCCGTCGGGCTTCTACACCCTATTGTGATTTTCATCTCTATTAGACTTATCACCTAAATACCATATATTAAATTTCACCAAAATTTCAAAACACACTTATATATTCACCAAAAAAACCCAAGTTAATTTCTAAATGGGCCACTAAAGTTTTCCATAGACAAAACCATAACATACATGTGTAGATAATGATCTTCCTCCTTCAATATATTTCTATTTGATATATATTTTCTTAAAAAATAGTGTTTTGATCCACCTTAATTAGGATAATTATATAAAATTCTTTATAAAAACATTGATCACAAGAAAAACTAAGAAAAATTGTGAAATTATATAATGAAAACATTTGATCCTCTACTATACTTTTATAAAACTAATCAACTAGCACATAATTTAGTCTCATGGTTGGAATTATATATAATTTTAATACATTCTCATCCACCCATCAATTGGTTAAAATATTAAATAATAAGCACCAACTAAGGCACCCATTCAATATGTGCTTATCTCCATATTAATAATGCTTCCTTTGAATGCAACTATTGATGGATTACCATCATATTAAATATTGGTAATAATGAAACATTGGAATAATAAATTATTAAATTTTTCATAAGTTTAAGTTGAATCCTAATCCTTTGATGGATTATCATTAAATTAAATTTTGGGGCCAATTTTCTCCAAACTATGAACTTGGGACAACCCCTAAACTACATTTTGTGTTGAGGTACAGATGGATTAAGGCATTATTTGTCTTCTTGTGACCCAAATTTTTTTAATCCTAATGTTCACATAAATTTGTAACTCATCCCACTATCTAATTTACTTTTAATTTTACTTTCCAAGATATTTATTGAACTAGAAAATAAGATATTTTAAGACTTTAATGATCTAATTGGAAACATAGTCCAATTATTGGATATTTGATGGGAAATATGGACAAAATGGGAGTCAATTTTAGATGTTAATCCCTTATTAGAGGTCCATGTATATTCCTAAAGAAGGTCACTCCATATGTCTACTTCTCACCTCATGAGAAAGGCCAACATATTCATGAATTGGTAGAGTCTTGCTACATGTTATATTTGAATGAACTCAAAGCTCGACTAAGTGGGCCTAGGGTATTAAATTTTCTATAGGTATGGTGCAGTGAGATATTGATAGGTGATTATATCTCACTCACTTAGAGATCTTGAGGTCCTCATTCATCATTCCATGACTTATCTACTCTAGAATCCTGATATTATACCATGTGGCATCATATTAGGCACTCAATCTTTGATTTTTAATACTACTTTACTTGACACAAATGTCTCAAAGAAGTATAATTTTTCCATCTAGCATCATCTCATCCACCCAGAAGGTTTGTAATTTTCCCACTATTTACTAATAATCTTGGTGACCCATGGAAATTAGATCATACCATATGGCATGATTTTAGGCATTTGAAGGATACCCATATTTATTGTTTATCAAAGTCATTTTAAATAAGTAGACCCTAAGATCTTGACAGATGCTAGGTATTATTCAAATCTAGGCCTCAAGAAAAGAAAAGTGACCATTAGAATTTGAATAAAGAGTATCCATTAGAGTTTAAATTATACAAAAAAAATTACTAAGGTAAAAATAAAAAACCAAAATATAGTTAGTCTATTAAATAATAATGACTAAGTTTAAGACAAAAACATATCATACAATGAATTTAGCCTAATTGAAATAAAATTGACTAAGTTTGAATATAGTACCATTGGAATAATTAATTAATTTAAATCAAAGCAAAGAAAAAAATTGACTATAACCATAGGATGAATCCCAAGGTAAATTTTAGTGGTGAATATTCATTAATTCATGAATATTCACTTTTTGGTAAATTGTATTTGGTGATTTTTTAAGAATAGTACAAAGGACCCATTCACCTAGATTTTTGAGATGTAAAATTTTTAGGGGTCAATTCACCAATAATTTATAATAATTATGGTAGCATAAATATGATTCACCTTATATATATAATACATATATATTTGAATTCATCTTGAAGAGATATACAATTTTTTTAAAAAAAGTCTCAATCTAAGTTTGTATACAAAAGTTATGACCTTGGAAAGTTGGTGTTCAATGTCGCTCAATTGCATCATGGTGATATTACCTGATATTATCACGATGGTGTTTCTCAATCACATGGTTCTCTTAGAATCATGCTATTTCTTGGTAGCATGTTGTCTCCTAGTGGCATGTTGTTACTAAGTGGCATGTTGTCATATAACTAAACAACCTCTAGAGGCCATAACTTTTATATACAAAATCAGTTTGAGATGATTTTTTTTTAAATTATATAAATTTTAAATGGTAATATATATTTTGGCATGTTTTCATGAAACATAGTGCTGTCATGTGACATATTTCCATCATGCAACATAGTGTCATCACACGACAACATAATACGCTGCAACTGAGCACCAACTTTTAGAGGCCTTAACTTTTACATATGGAATCAATTTGAGATGAAATTTTTAAGAAATTGTATATATTTTAAATATAAATCTAAATTTTATCATGCCATAACATGACATAGTTCCATCATGTGACATATTTCCATCACGTGATAGTCCCGTCGTGTGACAACATAATGCACTGTAAATGAGCACCAACTTTTGGAGGCCATAACTTTTGCATATGGACTTTATTTGAGATGATATATTTTTTTTAAATTGAAAATATATTAAATATGAATTAAAATATTTAATAATATTAAATTTTAGGGAATTTTTTATAGTCTTTTAAATTTATCCCATAACCTATATATTTTAACTATGTAGATGAATGACTGTACGAAAAAATTAAGAAAGTTTTTTTTTTTTGAAATTTTAATATTCACCAAGGGTACGAATAAAATTCACCTAAATAAACCTAAGGGGGGTTTTTATATGGTATCTTAAAATTAACCTTGATGAATCCACATAAATTACTAATTCAAAAGTTTTAAACTATCTAGCTTAATGAAAATGGATAAATATAAATATCTTAGATTATAAACATTTAGTCATTTGGGTTGAAATGAAGAAAAACTAGATTAGGATAATATAATAAAAATAAACCTACATATAAAAACTATAGCCAAGTCATCTTAATTGAAAATAAATAACCAATTAGGAAACATGAAATCATACAATTAATCAATTGAATACCTTAAATGGATATAAAAATGGCTAAATTAATTATGCAAACACACAAATGAAAATATTGAAAAATCATTGGATAAGTAAATTTTTATCTTGATGGTTTTTATGAAGCCATATGACCATCAAATTTAGCCTCTTGAAATACTGACATAGACATCCAGGTGTCATCCAAGTAAGATGGTCATGCCATGTGGCATTTATTCACTCACTCAGGATCTAATTGGGTGTCTACCTAGGATATTGAAATTTATGGTCTTAATGAATATATATTTTGACACTTTTACATATATCACTTATTATGTCTCTTACCTAAGACTTAAAAACATATAAATCATATTTTAGATTTTGAAGAAGCAAGATTATGCCAGTTGGCATGATCTAGGGCATTTAGGACATTTGAAGTAAATTAATTACATACAATCTACACCAAGACTATATAAATGAGATTATGACACATGGCATGATATTTTATATCCATAGGATCTAAGGTCCATTAAGGATACTAAATGGGCCTAGGCAAGTGAGGAAGTGGGAAGTTGTCACACGTCCTCATCTTGGCCACTCAAAAATATTTTGGCAAAATGATAGTCAAAATATACCCAATGAAGTGATTGAGTGATAAGTGGTAACTCCTCACTTGGATAGGGACTTTAAAGAAATTAAAGTGGTCATTAGTTGAAAAAAATAATAGTTGTTGGACTTTAAATTCAACCCTTGGACCAAAATGACTAAGGAAAAATCTAAAGAAAGACCAAGAGTCTTATGTCTGTGAAAAAAATAATCTTTTGTCTAACCCAAAGCCAAAACCAATCTATAATTTAGAAAGTGAATAAGTTTTGAAATAAAACCATAGAAAAACTTATTCATTATAATTTGAAAAAGGGGGAAATATATACCAAATAAATAAATAAATGACCATTAAAACCTTGAAATAATTTAGATAATTTTCCTAAATGTAACTAAAATTACCTACAAAATGGAAGGTTTGAATGATTTATATAATAGTGATCAAAATGGGTTAGGAATAATTATATTAATGCAAATTCAAATAGTTATATCAATGAAATATCAAGTGCAAACTCTTTACACCAAATACCTACAACAAGTTCATACTCAGCTCAAAGAGTAAATTTAGTACAACATCATATTTGTAACTGGTCAAGGGCATTTTTCAATCAAATAAATAATTAAAAAAAACCTAAGGATCAAACTTAATCAAATTAAATATTATTCTCTAAATAAAAAATAAAATAATAAGTTCCTTAATTTATCAAGGTGAAATTAGGATGTGTTACAAGAAACAACAAATGGTGACTCTGCTAGAAAATACTCTTGAGTATTTTAATACAGAGAAACATGTTTATGAACCTAGAATATTTGGTTTAAACAACACATAAAACATTTATAAACTCATTGAAGGATAATAAGGGAATGGTTGCATAAAAAATTAGATATTCACATTGACCACTATATGTAAATGTTTTAATTTCTTTTCTTAAATTCATAAGGACTAGTTATTACAACTGAGACCATCAAGATAGTGAATTTTACCATTGGATAAGTACTTATAATTATTTTTATATATTCTAAGTATTTATATACATAAAAATATATCTAAAATTCCACTTAAATCCTTGCTCTACTGCTAGCCAGGTACCATAACCCTGATATAGGTTACTTGAATCACCCAAGAAAGATTGAATATTTTAGACAATATATTTTTTAATTTGTTTTAACATCTCAATTCTAATTTGGAAACCACCATGGTAAATGAGGGGTAAAATTGCATATTTTTCACTCTAGATCTTGGATACAACAATTTCATCCAAGAAAAACCAAAAATAAATTTAAATGTATTTTTGTGTAAATTTTTGAGATAGTATCTTTCAAAAGTCAAGAAATCTACCCTAACTCATCAAAACATGAATATATATAGCATATTAAATAACCCAATTCTTTGAAACCAAATTCATAAACAAAATATAACATAACAAAACAAGAATAATATTTATACAACAAAACTTTATTGAGGTTTCTTACCAACATATCTTTTTATTCTTTCATGATCTATATGTACCACATTTGTTCAAAAATAAACAATTCCAAAATTGAATAAAATGGTATAATACAAATCAACATCAAGTTATGTATAATACACATATAAAATAAAAAAAATAGAAAACAAAACCAAAATATCAAACCAAATATATATATTTGTGTGTGTGTGTGTGTGTGTGTGTGTGTGTGTGTGTGTGTGTGTGTGTGTGTGTGTGTGTGTGTGTGTGTGTGTAACGCTACAAGAGACTGGATTATGCTTAGAAATAGTTCTTAAAGAATTACCCAATAAAGTGTAATGTGACATTCTCACCTATCAAACTCTTTAGTCTAAAATCATTCTCACCTAAAATCTCATAAATTTGAAATAGACCCAACTAAAGTGCATTAAATTTATTGTGTTGTCCCTTTTTTCTCATGAGATTTCTCCCATAACAAGAGGAGAAGATCAAAAATCTTAAAATATTTTATTTTAGATCTCCTATAAAACCATATTTTAATAATTTATTGATGTTTGATAAATTTAAATATGGATAAATATCTTGTTTCTTCTAATTGTATTATATTTAGGATCCTAACTTCATTCTGGTCATAATTTTAAAGATAATTTATCATGAATTATAAGGTGCAAATTTTCAAGTGCATAGGGAAGACTACTTCCTATACATATACCAAATGGTATGGATAATTACATAAGGATGACTTGACTCTAATTATATCAGCCCAAAGTTCAAATTTCAACATGTTATGCCAATCTCTAGGATTTTAATCCAAATTTTTATTAATCACAACAAGCAAATTATTATTTATAGATTCAACCAAAACATTAATTTATGTATAATAGTTACAAGAGTATTTGAGGATTACCTTTTTATAATATTCCCAATCTATGAATTGGAAGGAATAAAATGTAGGACCATTATTACTTACAAATTTAAATGACATTTCAAACCTAGTGATGATATGTGCCTCAAGGAAGCTGATTACCACTTCAATTGTGTAATTTTTAAAAGTTTGATCTTCAGTCTAATGAGTAAAATAGTTAGTTTTTGTCAGGATAAAATTATTTCAAACTTATGAAATGACATTGATATCTCCAATAAACTCTAATTCCTAATTTTCAAAGTGCCAAACTTATATAATGTGTTTTAAAGGAATAGTAGGAAGACACAATCTATGTGTTGTAACTTGACATGTATGCCAAATTCTAACATGTGCATGAGCATCCTTAAAATATTTTGTCCAATAGTATCATACCCATCATATTTTGTGAGTTTTATAAATCCATTAATGGTGGTTTCTTATATACTTTTCATTAAATTCTTTAAGTACTTTAGTTGATTAAATTTTATTCAAACATCTTAGATAAATACCATCATGATTATTCTTGTCTATAAATCCTAATTTTATCCTAAAATTACTAATTTTTAAATGTAATTATATTATTTGAGTGGAATTCAAGTACTTATTACAACTACTATTCAATAAGTGACAGACTATGTCTTGATACCACTCATCATCGGTGATGGACTACACTTTATATTGTTGACATATAATTTGAGAGTCAACTTCAGCCATTATCTTTCTGAATCCATGACCTCTTACTATATTCATTGGATGAATTTATAAATAAATTTATTTTAAAATAGTTATCCACTTACCTCTATGTTCACCTAGTTCATTAAGCATCAACATTGCCTTTATAATAAGATCAAGTATAATTGCAAAATTTACTATGTAAAATATAATGTATGAACTTGTTGACTACCTTAATAAAGGAACATGTGTCTTTATAAATAGTAGAGTTATTTTTATTTTATTTTTTCATACTTTGACATGTACGGTTCTTATTTTACATAGTATTTTTTTTGTAATGAAAACTTGGAATTTAATCTTTTGAGATTAAATATAAGACATGTAAGGCACAATATAAGACATATAAAATAAAAACAAATCCTTGAATCTAGTTTTTTTATCACTTGTATGGCATATGATGAATTAAAAAGTTAAATAACTTATATGATATGATTAAACACTATTAGACATCTAAATTCAATATTATTGTTCATGATAAATTGTGAATATTGAATAAATGTAGGTGGCACATTCTCTATAAAAAATTGATGTGTGATTTTGCATACTGTAGATCAAGGCAAAAATTAGTTCAACTTATGTATGATTTCGAGATGATTTTGATATATTCTCATCACAAATATTTTAATAATTTAAATGGATTAAATTCCTATAGCATTAGTACAGTAGTATTCAATCACCATGATCCTCTAGTAGAATCACACATTGCCATATGGGCAATAATAGGTGCAGTAAACCCAAATAAAGAGCTGGAATAATAGATTTTGTATCCTTCCAACTCTAAAACTAATTATCCATAGAAAAAGACACCAAAAATAAGGCAATAACAATAAATGTTTTTCTGTGCAAACTGAACAAAGTAATTTTTTTTTACTTATTTAAAATATTGTTCTTTTTTTAAAATTAGCCAACATCTGGGTATATAAAATATTCTTCCACTAGATTTTAATATTTATTATAGTTGAATTGGTGTTATAATTTTTACAAAAACATATAATAAATGGAATGTATAATGTTCAATACCTTTTAGATGTTTTTTTTAATCCAAGTTTCCTTTTTATGACCTTATCTAAATTATGACCAAATAAAGGGACAAATTGCAAAGGAATATTTTTTTTGGAGATATAAGGATGTAAATGAATATTTAATGTGTCAATTAATTTTTAATAAATCCCTAAATTTTTTATATCAAATATACTTATGAGGGTGAAGGCAAAACTCTAAGTAGCATTTATAAGAATTCATCTTTTTGTTGTTCTTTGTAAGTCATGGTGAATTTGTGAGCTTAATTTATAAAAAAGACACTTAAAATCTAAAAAATACAATAAATGGAGCATGAACATGGAAAATAAACCTTTTTAATGATTTATGGGAAATAATAGAAAAATATATTGCACCACCTCTTGATGCTACAAAATTACTTGAGTATAAAAAATGAGATAAGCATGACCTTGCTTTATTAAAATCTTCATGTTTTGTGCAAGTGAATATTAATATTAAAGTTGTTAAAATTTTCACATTGAAAGCATGGAAAACATTAAAATATTTGTATGAGAAATAACATTCCTATAAAAATATTGATCACATAATGCAATTTCTTAATAATAAACTAAAAACTCAAAAAGATGTATCTGAATATATCTCTCTCACATGAAAACTATGAAACAAGAGGATCATAATACAAGGGGTAAAATTGATGATGACATGTTGATTTATATCACATTTCATGGCCTTAGTTATACATAAACCAAATTTATTGAAATGCTATAGCTTAGTGATAAGATTCATGGTACCACATTTGAATCTATTTGTGAGTTATTGACTCAACAAGTGATAGTTTTCAAATAAGAAGAATATTCCTACTAAAGAGGCTTAATATACAAATAATAGGTCCCATTATAGATATCATTGGCATGTATAATGATAATTTTATAAGAATTATTTGAAACACTCTCAGAGACACTCTCTAAGTCATTCTTTGAGACACTCGTCACACCATTTTCAATGGTTTCCACAATATTATGATTAGCACTCTCCAAGATATTAAAAATGTAAACATCACCATAGGAATTCTTATCACTCCTATGGTTCTTCCAGTGATTCAACTTCTTTTGGATCTTTTAAACATAGGAAAGAGCCAAAATGTTTCAAATGTGGTGGTATTGGACATCTTGCAGAATATGTCCTTCTCAATGACCCCACTCTCCACATAAAAAGAACATTGAGTAAAATTCTTTGGATCATTCTGGTGGCATATTTTCTAGTCACTCCAATTATTTTTATTATTCTAAAACTTCCTCTAATTAAGATGCTAATGAAAGAGCATCTAGGGTGTAAGGGCATTCTTACATCACCATACATAATATTTTTATTGATTTTAATTTTATTTTGTAGGTTTCTTAGTTTAGTTGGAGTACATGTTGAAGTTTCTAGTGGTTTAGAACTATTAAAATTTTTTAAAGGCTAAAAATAGTAACCTACTATTTTTATTAATCTAGTATTTATGTATATATAGACATATAATTTCAGCATAATATGTCATAGATCACCTCTAAAGATTTTTGATGCAATAAATGGTTCATCAATTGTATGCCTGGTTTAAAAGATATGTCTCTTAGAAGTTATGGACTCTAAGGAAAGTTGTTATTTAAAAATTAGAAGGTAATCAAGGTGGTGTGGAGTTTAGGTGAAGGAAACTTACCAAAGTGGGGCATGGTTATCTAAGATAAGACAAGGATTATTTTTTAGGGAAACTTACTATGTTGTGTTTCATTCTTATCCTTGAGTTTGGAAAAAGCAGCTATAAAGGGAAAAAGTAGGATCTAAATGGAAAAAAATCGCAAGTGGATGAAGATGATAAGTTTTCTTTCTCTACTCATTCAACTTTCCATAAATGAGAGAATCTTGATTTTTATTTTTGGCACCACACTTAGATAAATTTTATATTACTATGCCTTGATTTCATTTAGAAGGATTGGAAGATTTAGGAGAATATTTTGGCAAAGATTTCAGGGATTGAGTTCTAGGACTTGGTAGTATAGATTGAGGATCCAAAATGTAGGTTAACTTTATTTGTAGTGAAATATTACATGTGGATAGATAATTATAATTTATTTTTATAAAAAAACAAGTTTAATTCCATTCTTCACAATTTTTTGTGAGAATCTTTGTTATTGTGTTGTGTGTGAATATTGGGTGGAGTAGCCCTACACCAGGTGGTATCATAGCAGTAGTTCCTGATAGTGTAGATAAATCATCGACTATGAGGTAGTTTGTACTAGGACCTAAGGTTTTGAGTTTGTTTTAGATATAAAAATTCCCCAACAAAGTAACCATGGTGGTGCTAGGATAAATTTTATGATAGAAGAGGATTTTAGAGCCCTACAAAGACAAATCAATGCATTACAAGAGGAGCTATGAAAAGGATTTGAGCCAAGAAGAAGAGAGTAAAGTGAAGATGAAGAAGAAGATGAAGATAATTTTGAATAATAATAAGATGTTGTAGGAGATCCTAAGTAATTTAGGCTATTGAGGGCCATTTCCAAGATTAGAAAAAGGCCAAAGATTGAAGTTTTTACATATTCTGGAAATCTGAACCTAGAAAAATTGATCTATTAGATCAATGAATTTGAGGAGTACCTTGAATAAAAATATGTGGAGGACCTTGAAAGGGTAAAATTTTAAAATACCAATCTAAAAGTCTATTAAAATGTCTGGTGAAAGGAAGTTTAGTTAGAGATAATTCAGAGAGAAAAAGAGAAGATCACCAAATGGGATAGAATGGTGGAAAAGTTGAAGAGGCAATTATTCCTATAGATTATGAGTTAGAGATATTGAAAAAGTTTTAAGGTTTGAAACAATAAAATATGATTGTTAAGGAGTATATGGAGGATTTATACAATATTATTATTAGAATAGGTCATTTAGAGGCTAACAAAGAAAAATTATCCTATTACATTAATGGGTTGAGGCCAAGCATTCAAGCTGAGTTGATTTTGGTCAAAATGAATGCCATAGAAGATGCATACCAAATTTCCATGAAGGTAGAGGAGAAACTGAATAAAAGGATTAAGATAAAACAAAGAGGAATAGGTCATGGTGGAAGGATTGGTAGAAGATATTATGGAGGATGAAATGAAAACCAAAAGAAAAATGAAGAAGCGAGCACCATACAAAATCAAAGAGGATATAATGCCTATCTCCCTTGGGATAAAAATAATGGTGATCAAAGAGGAAGAGGAAGATTTGGATGAGGAATTAGAAGAGGAGGTTTTATAGGAACTTGTTTTTGATGTGGAAAAGAAGGACATCGAGCCTACAAGTATCCCTAACATCAAGAAAGGACAAATAGAAGACTTAAAGGGAATGAATGGGTTACACATGTAGATGGAGATGCTTAGTCTGAACATTCTACAGATGCTAAAAGAGGGGAATCCCTTATCATAAGAAGAGCCTTATTGAATGAAGATATAGAACCAATTCATAGGAAGAGTCTATTCTGAATAAGATATTAATCTAGAGGTAAATTTTATAAAGTTATTACTAATAGCATTAGTATTGATAATCTAGTTTTAGAGGAGATGGTCAATAAGTTAAAAATGGAGAAGAGAAAGCATCCACACCCATATCAGATTGCATGGTTATATAAATACCATAAATCTTTGGTCAATGAGTAGAGTCTCATCAAGTTCAATATTGGCGACTACTATGATGATGTACTATGTGACATCATCTCAATAGGTGCATGTCATTTTATATTGGGGAGGTTGTGGTAGTATGATAGGTGTGTTGTCCATGATGGCCATTTAAATTCATATTCCTTGATGATAGGTGGATTGAATCACAAATTAAAACCCTTAAAAGAGGTAGAAGAGAAGGTATGTAGTACTGTTAGAATTTGTTTGGTTGATGGAAAAAAATTTATGGAAGGCATGAGGCAAGAGCATATATGTTTTGTGTTGGTTCTTAAGATAAACAAGGAGGAATGTGGATATGTACCAACAAAATTAATAGATATATTTGATGAATTTCAATATATTTCATTTGATAATGTATAAGAAGGTTTACCACTGATGAGGAAGATAAGTCACCAAATGGATTTGATAATAAGAGCTAGTATGCCAAATAAGGCAGCCCATAGAATGGCTCGTATAGAGATTATGGAGTTGGCCTTGCAAGTTTAGGATTTTTTTAATAAAGGAATAATAAGGGAGAGACTAATTCCATGTGTGTTACCTACAATACTAGCACCAAATAAATATGGAGAGTGAAGGAGGTATATAGACTTGAGAGCTATCAATAAGATCATGATCAAATATCGGTTCCCATTTCCAAGGATGGATGACATAATGGATTTTTTGAATGGATCCAAGTACTTCATAAAAATATATTTTAAGAGTGGATATCACCAAATCTAGATCTGAGAAGGAGATGAGTGGAAAATGGCTTTAAGGATGAAAGAAGGTTTATATGAGTGGTTATTCATGCCATTTGAGCTAACCAATACATTGACCACATTTATGTGGCTCATGAATGAGGTACTAAAAGAATTTTTGGGAATTTTTTAAATTTTTTATTTAGATGACATTTTGATTTTTTAGTAAAACTTGGGAAGAGCATTTGATTCATATCAAAAGAGTTTTTGAGAAGCTAAGGGAGGAGAAGTTACTAATTAATCTAAATAAATGCAGTTTTGCAAAGAAGGAATTGGTATACCTAGGATTTGTTATCTTAGATGAGGGTATTGAGATGGATCTAGAGAAAGTAAGGGCTATTTTTGAATTTCCTACACTAGGGAGTGCTATAGAGGTAAGATATTTTCATGGTTTGGAAATTTTTTATAGGAAGTTTATCAATAATTTTAGTAGCATTTGTGCACCCCTAATTGAAACAATGAGAGGGGATCAAAAGGAGTTTAAGTGGACTATAGGAGCAACCAAGAGTTTTGATATGATAAGAAGAAAGTCACTTAACAACCTATTTTAGCACTTCCATATTTCAACAAGGTATTTCAAGTAGACTGTGATGCTAGTGGGAGTGTTATAGGCATTGTATTGATTCAGGAAGGTAATCCCATTACCTATTTTAGTGAGAAGCTTAATAATTCCAAGAAAAAGTATTATATCTATGATCAGGAGTTTTATGTTATAGTTTAGGATTTGAATAAATGGAGACATTATTTGTTACCAAAGGGATTTGTTTCACATACTTATCAACAATCTTTACAATAACATAATATCCAAGGAAAGTTCAATCAAAGGCACTTAAAATGGGTTAAGTTTTTGTAGAGTTATACTTTTGTTTTAAATCACATGAGTGGTAGGTCCAAAAAAGTTGTAGATGCCTTAAGTATAAGGTAAAATTTGTTGATAGAGATGAAGATATAAGTTATTGGGTTTGATGAACTCATAATTTTATATCCTAAAGATCTTGACTTTGTAGAGGCTTGGAAAGATTTCTTGGAACCTATTACTTTAGATAGGACAAAATGGTTGGATTTCATGATCCAAGATGGTATGTTATTTAGAAGAAACTAGTTGTGTATTCCAAGGAGTTCTATGAGAAAGAAACTAATTAAGGAGAAACATAGCAAAAGGTTGGTATGATACTTTGGTTAAGATAATGTCATTGCTCTTGTTAGTGAGAATTACTACTAGCCATAGTTACACCATGATGTGAAAAACTTTGTGCAAATTTGTAGAGTATTCCAGATGGCCAAAGGAGTAAGTTAGAATATTAGATTATAACAACCATTACCTATACCAAAGAGACCATGGGAAGATATCTATATGGAATTTTTTTTGGTTTACCAAAGACACATAGAGGACATGACTCAATATTTAAGGTAGTGGATATATTTTCAATTATGTCACATTTCATTATATGCCAGAAGACTCATGATGTTGTTCACAATAAAAATTTGTTTTTCAGAGAGGTGGTAAGACTACATGGTCTACCAAAGAGTATAGTTCTAGATTGAGATACCAAATTTGTTGGGTATTTTTGGAAGACCTTATGGAAGAAATTGAATACTGATTTGTAATTCAATTTTACACACCATCCATAGACTGATGACAAAATAGAGGTGGTAAATAGGAGTTTGAGAAACCTATTGAGATGCTTAGTAGGACATATACCTAAGGGATGTGATTTGATTCGTTCCCAAGAAAAATTTGAATACAACAATTCTATCAATATGAGTACTAGTAAATCCCCATTCTAAATTATATATGGGAGTAGTTCGAGGAATGATTCTAAGTTGAGGAAGATGGAAAAAGGTGAAAAGAGTAGTGTTGATACCAAGGACTTTGTAAAACACCTAAGAACTTGCATGAAGAGGTAATAAGTCATATTAATAAGATGAATACTTAGTATAAGGAAAATGTAGACTAGAAGTGGAAGTTTAAGGAATTCAAGGTTGGAGTTGAAGTTATGGTTCACCTGAGAAATAAAATATTTCTTGTTGGAACATATAACAAGATAAAAATGAAGAGGTTTAGACCATGCAAGATTATAAAGAGACATGATTCAGGAAATGTCTATGAGGTGAAATTTTTAGATGGGGTTGAAATTTCACCTATGTTTAACATTTATAATTTGATACAATATCATGAAGGAGATAGTGAGGTTTGACCAGTAGAGGAATTATGGAAAATTCTAGTAACTACTCTAAATAAAGAAAAGATAGAATAAATCCTGGATAGCCATGTAGGCATAAGTACAAGGAATAGGTAGTATGAAAAATATTTTTATAAGTGGAAGGGAAGGCATGTTGAATATTCATCATGGTTTTTTAAAGTAGAGGTTGACCATCTTGGTTTTTCTCAAACACTTTAGATGTGACTAGGTCACCTCTCAAATTACCCTAGGTATCTGATGCATTAGCATCTAGTGTGTAAGAGAAATCTTGTATCACCATAGATAATATTTTTATTGATTTTAATTTTGTTTTTTAGGTTTCTTAGTTTAGTTGGAACACATGCTGAATTTTTTAGTGGTTTAGAACTATCAAAATCTTTTGAAGGCTAAAAATAGTAACCTATTATTTTTAGTAATCTAGTGTTTATGTATATATAGACCTATAAATTTTTTCATAATATGTCATAGATCACCTCCAAAGATTTCCTATGCAATAAATGGTTCATCAATAATATTTCCAATTCTAAATAATGCCTCTTAGAAGTTGTGGACTCTAAAGAAAGTTATTATTTTCAAATTAGAAGGTAATCAAGGTGGTGTGGATTTTAGGTGAAGGAAACTTACCAAAGTGGGGTATGGTTATCAAAGATAAGGATGAGTTTTTATGGAAACTTACTAAGTTGTGTTTCACTCTTATCCTTGAGTTTAGAAAAATCAACTATAGAGGGAAAAATTAGGATCTAAATGGAAAAAAATAACAAGTGATGAAGATGATAAGTTGCCTTTCTCTACTCATGTTACCTTTTCATGAATGAGGGAATCTTGAATTTTTCCTTTAGTGCCACACTTAGATAAATTTTATATTACTATGCCTTGATTTCATGGAGAGGGATTGGAATCTTTAGGAGAAACTTTTGGCAAAGGTTTTAGGGATTGAGTTCTAGGACTTGGTAGTACTGATTGAGGCTCTATCATGCAATTTAACTTTATTTATAGTGAAATGTCCCATATGGATAGAGCATTGTAATTTATTTTTATAATAAAATATGTTTAATTCATTTCTTCACAAATTTCTATGAGAATATTTGTTATTGTGTTGTGTGTGAATGTTGGGTGGAGTAGCTCTACATCAGATGCATCTAATATGGCTAAGGTATATGGTCTTGGTAGACCTAATAGCTTATTCTTAGTGATCAGTGATTCACATGTCTGGTGAGGGATAATAATTTCAAGACTAGGATCTATTATAGTAGTAGTTTATTGGCTTATGTTCTTACTTTCAATTCTATTTTTGGCTTTCTATAGCTAAATTCATGGCATGGAGTAGACAGTGTTTATTTGATTCTATTTATCTAGTTGCAAAGTTTATCACCTCTCGCTTGATAGGGGAAGAAGATATAACATTGGTTGGTCTTTTATTAGTTGTTAGTGATAGTATGAATTGATAGGGGTTGATATCACCTTCAGTGTTGGGCAAAGGTTATCAACATTTGTTGGGCATCAAGAAGATGTGTCATATAAAGTATGGGTTGGTTGCTTTGATGGGATTATAGTTGGATAGGCCTTGATCATGTTATAATATAGTATAGTATGATGATCATAGGGTATGAGTAGGCATGATCATATTCATTACCCTTTTATGACATAACTCATAAGACAAGATTCTATATGGAGTGGCATCAATTTTTGTCAGTACCAAGATGTATAGTACACTATTTATAGTTACTTCAAACATGTTTTGATGAATTCAAAGCTATTTCTCCAATTCTTTCATCTTCTATACCTCTTTAGATCAAGGAGGAGTTTGTTGGATTATTTATCCAAAGGTGTTTATGTTTTATTTTATTTAATTATTTTAGGTTTGTTTTTGGGTTAGTTTAAACCCATTAATTGGTTTTTTATAACCAAATCAAGTAATCTCTTTAAAAACTTGTGTTATGTACAAAAATAAGATAAGCTTTAGATCAAGTTTTTTCATATTTCTCATATATCGATTCTAAACAATGAATTAGGTGAATACACTCTTCCTTTAGGAACTCCATGGAAATGCTCCTTGGATCAAAGTATTGGTTAAAAAACTTGCATACTTAGTTGTTTTTTTATTTTCTCTTATTAATTTTTCTCTCCCAAACTTCCTAACATTCTTATATCTTTTGGCTTTATCTTCACTTTGGGTACTTGCCCTCTTGCTTTACAAACCAATTTAAATAATCCAAAACAATTACCTTACATTACTTACAATAATAATTCTTTATGGAAAATCCACATGCTCATTTTTGCACATCTATACATGTTAAGCCTTTCATTTACAAATATAGGGTCAATCTATCTAACTTTTACCTAAGCACACCTAGTAAAGCTTATCATCTATGTTACATTCCACATACATTTGGGGAATATTACTTACCTTCCCTCTTATTTAATGTAGTCATATAAAATATCCAAATTGGTAGTTTGAGTGTGGCTTGTGACACCCCATCCATAGGTCCTTTTTACATGCTCTTGGGACCCTTCTAAACACTTTTTTGCTCATTTCTAGTCATTCAAAACCTTCTAAATGGTTATTCCACCTTAGCCAAACAATATTCCCCATGCCAATCTTATTCCCCTAGTCTTGATATTATATGATAGGAATGCCCTATTTGGACTATAACACCCCATAAATAAGTGTCCCATTTTTTACGGTCCTATCCATTTGCACTTTAAGCCCAAATAGTCATTTTCATCCAGTCCTTATCCTTAATTAGGTCAGCCTAACATGAATACATCTAACACATGACCAAATTTTCCTTATAAAATCCCACTCAAAGCTCATTTAAAAATAAGGTGACCAAACTTACAAAGAAATCAAGAATAAAAACAAAGCACTAAGGTAAACTTCCCTATTATTTACACATAATCACCCAACATAACTATGAAACCTACTCAAAGCCTCATACCAATCCCTAGCCACCTCAAACACTATCAATTTGGTATTTGCATCCACATCACACTATTGTACAAAGAACACTAGGTGGGAGAACTACATATGCATTGATCCCTCTTCAGAGTATTGGTATGTAGACAATGTTCCCACACAAGGGGTGGGGATTGCATGTTTAGTACATCTTTCACACTAATCCCACTTTCTTAGCTGACTCAAATGTCATTTATCAAGCATGATGAGGGTTAGGGTTTGAAGAAAAAATTAGCTCCATAATGAGTTCCATCGATAACCATCTCTTAATTTTTCACAAGAATACTCACACAAGCACAACATAACTACCTAGAAAGTTTTAGGTCTTTATGATTAGTTTGGACAACAGTGATAGGAATAGATAATAACACCAAACACCAAAGCATTCAATTTTTGGTGATCCTATCCTTTCACCCAATGAAAGATATATTTAGTTTTACAACACCTTTCTAGTCCTACACAACCATTTTCAACCTCTGTATTAGCCATCTTAGTCTATTTTCTAGCTAAGTTATATTTATTCTTATTTATTACTATTTTTAGAAAGGTTAAAAAGATAAATAGTTATACAAATTAGGATTGTATTTATTACTATATTATGTACTAATTTATTAATCTATACCCTTAACTAAAATAAGAAAAAACTCCATTATTTCTAAATAAGTTAAATCATTTGGTGAACCCAACTTACTTTTCTTGCACACAAAAACCCTAGGGGAAATTCCTTGTTGATTTTTAGCAATATGTTTCTGATTTTTTTTAATTAAATTAGTTTTCACATAATCAAAAATGGATCTCACTTATTTCAAAACATTTCTTGTAAACAATAAGGAGTCCATACTCAGTCTTATCATGTATATGAATGATGAAGTTTACTATATGTTAATGCAAATCTTCATTCTTTCCCTTTCATGCTTACTTTTTATAATATGGGATGATATTAAGAAATTTATTGCTAAACATGTTAATATACCTTTCTTTCAAAGCAATATTTACTTTTATTTAATACAAGGTTTCATTATTTCTTACATACTCTCTCTCTCTCTCATGAAAAATAATTTTCAACTCTATCTTGCTAAACATGTTAGAAATGTCATGTTACAAGTCAAAAAAATTTATGCATTAGTGGAAAGTTCCATGCTCGTTATCCCTTGTTTGCTATCTCTTATGTGGAATTTTCTTTATAATCATATTGATATACAACTTATAACTCTAATTACATGCATTGCATCCCACATACATGGTTTCTACCTAGATGTATCTAGCTCTTTTGATAATTTTGAGTATCTCCCTATGACTAATAGACACAAGAAACACTAACAATTATATCTATTCTTCCTCTCTTCAAACTTGGTACACCTAGCTCTTATCCCGCACCTACTACCAACTCTATACCTATAGTAGATCATGTGGTGCATGCTATCACCCAAGTTATTGAAGATAGTCAAGTTGATTAAACCCATGGATATAGCTTTGTCACTCAGTTTATCCTCACTTCTAATAAATTTTTATTTCTCAAGCTCTTTTAATGATCGAATGCTTACAAAGATGTGTTGTATGTAGTCCTTCATAATACTAGAGTTCTTATTTCTATTGAACCAGCTTATGTCACCTCTATCCTCAACATAATGTAATGGACTGAAGAACATATTTCCTTTGAGAAGGAGGATATACCCCCTCTAGTTTAGTCTTTTACATCATTGTGTATATATTGATTTACTCACATTATTGTACATAGTTTCTTTCTGCTTGCTTGTATATAGTTTCTTTATACTTACTTGTACATAATTTCTCAACTTACTTGAATATAGTCTTTTTACTTACTTGTATATAGATTATTTAAAAATACCAAAAAAATATAATATTTCAAAATACCAAAAACAATATAACATTTCAAAATACAAAAATATTCAAATAACTCAAAACACCAAGAACTTTTCAATTATACACATTATCCATGCTTTACATTTCTACTACCATGCTAGACTTACATTTTACTATTCTATGTTATTGTTTGTTAATTTATATATATTACCATGCTTCACTTGATCTTCTTTGAGTGTGTACAGTGACACCTACATCCTTGATTGTTTCACTCTACACATTGAGTGAGCATCTTAATTTTACATTTGAGATATACATTGACATATCTACCCACTGGGGGTATCTTTTACATGACTACACCATCCAAGTTATGTCATTCCTACACCATACACTCTACTTATCATGATGATGTACATTAATTACTAGCTTTCATAGATTATTCTATTGACACTCACTAATATATGACACTTATGTATTTCTTAGCATGTACCTAGTCTTATACTACATGTTTTGCATATTTTCACTTCTTATTTTAATCAGTTAGAAGCAATAGTATTTCTAGCATTTACATGCCTTCATTTCTTGATTTTAGTATCTAGATGTCATTTCATTTCTTATTTCCTATTTTATTACTTGTGTGTACCTTAGGACATTTGTCAATGTCCTTTGCTTGTACTCTTCTATGTGATTGTGGCCCTTATGTCAATCTTGCTTATTTGTAATTATATGTGTATATAGGCATTTAACATACCTTGTATTCTTAATTTCCTATTTTGAGTGACATGTGACCATGTCCCTTGATTTCTTGGCCCCTTGGCCTCTTTTTTATGCTTCTTACTTCTTGCCTTGCATGCTTGTTTGCTTCTCAGTTGTTTGCAATGCCATGATCCACATCATACATTATCTTGCTTTCTTGGATGCCATGATGGACATCATGTTCCATCCCTCCTTCAAAACTAACCATATTTATAATTTTAGTTTAGTATAACTTACATACTATTATGTTGTTACATCTATTTAGGCATACCCCTTTTGATCTAATAATCTCCAACACAAACTTTGTTATATCTTGAGACATATTTTTGATCATCATTGCTATATAATGTATTTCATATAATAACACACTTACAAGGATCTTTATTCTGAGGGAATTCATTATAAGGTTTTCATTCCTACCCTCAGAAGATGGGAAACAAATAGGGGTTTTATTATAGAGATCAGAGCCCTTTACCAATCAAAATTAATTTTTAGAACACCTAGAATTGAAATTAAAAATTCAAAACATGTAGAATAGACCATAAAAAATAGGGACAAATACAAAACAATAATTATAAATAGGAAAGGACAAGAGCACCCCAATTAGACTATAGTGCCCTATAGCAAAGTGCCCACTTTTTAGTGTTCCTATCTAAACAACCAAAACCCTAGAATTTTTAGAAATAGATAGAAATTTAAGGTCAATTATAGTTTTTCATCTATAATCTAGTTTAGATTTTGTATTTTTAGTATAATTTTACTCAAGCTATCTAGATATAGGGGGCATTATGCACGGCATGATGTCTCTCACTTCCAATTTTAGATTGGGTAGTTAGTACAAATTATAGATCATAATCCATGTTACAGACACCAGTGATTAGGGGCAATATGTGAAACACATTTACCTTCTTTTCTTTCTTGTTAATTTTATTACCTAGGTATTCTTAGTATTTATGTGACTTATTCCATTTGTATGTGATTGGCATCATTTTAGAGTGGCTTTCATATAATCCTAGTTCTTAGTTTTAGAGTGGCTTTCATACAAGCCTAATCTCCACCTTTCAAAGTGGCCAAGATTGGCCTAATTCTTATTACACATTTAGATATCCATGCCATATTATTATATTACAAAATATTCATAGGATTCATGAGCCATCTTATATGACACATATTGATACTGATATCAGTTCATAGTTCACACTTAGTGGGCAATGATGGATCTAAAATAGTAGCTAGCTTTTGTATTCTTGAGCCACCTACTAAGAGGGATTAGAAACAGAGTCCAAACATTGATTAACACATGCATGATCACATAGCTTCACTACATAATGGGAAAATATGGAGCTAAAGGACTAGCTAGCTTTGGTATTCTTAAGCCACCTACTCAAAGGGATTGGACACATAGTCCAAACATCAATTAACACATACATTATCATATAGATTCACTACATAGTGGGTAATGATGGAGCCAAAGGGTCAAATTTTATATTCTTGAGCCACCCTCAAGGAATTGAGAACTCATCTTTGTTCATGATATTAATCTTAGTAAAACACATACCCAACATCACTTAACATCACTCAACATCACAATAGGTTTTGTATTGGCTCATGTACCTATTGAGGCGTATTCATTTCTTTCTCTTCCTCTCTTTTTTACCCAACCTTTGTACATTCTTATTTTAGACATAACATGTCTAGTAATAACTAATCTAATCCTTGTTTTTTCTTGTATATTTATGCTTCATGTTGTGCTCTCTCTATGGACACTCAACATCATACATCTTCATGGGCTTCACCCTTGCAGGTAAGTTTAGGTACTCTTTCCATTTTTCCTTTATCCTAGTATCTCACTTTTCTACATCACTAGAATAAATGGGGGGGGATGTAGTCATATAAAATGTCTAACTTGTTAGTTTGAGTGTGGCTTATGACACCCCATATATAGGTCCTTTTTGCATGCTCTTTCAACCTTTATAGACACCTTTTTACTCATTACCTATCATCTAGAACCTTTTGAATGGTCATTCCACCTCAGTTAGATAGTATTACCCATGTTAATCTTATTCCCCTAGGTTTCGATCCTATAGGATAGGAACACCCCATTTGGAGTATAGCACACCATAGAGAAGTATCCCATTTTTTGTAGTCTTGTCCATTTTCACTTTGAGCAATGGTCATTTTAATCTGGTCCTTATCCTTAATTAAGTCAGACTAGCATGAATACATCTTACCCATGATCAAATGTTAACTATAAAAGTCCACTCAAAGATCATTTACAAAGAAGGTGACCAAACTTACAAAGTAATCAAGAATACAAACAAATAACTAAGGAAAAATTTCTTATTCTTTGCACATAGTCACCCAAAATAGCTGCAAAACCTACTCAAATCCACATACCAGTCCCTATCCACCTCAAAAACTATCAATTTGGCATTTTTATCTACATCACACTATTGCACAAAGTACACTAGGTGGGAGAGCTACATATGGCTTGATCCCTCTTCAAAGTATTGGTATGTAGGTAATGTACCCACATAAGGGGTATGGATTACATGTTTGGCACATCTTTCACACTAACCTCCCCTTTCTCAAGTGAACTGAATGTCATTTTATCAAGCATGATGAAGGGTTAGGGTTTGAAGACAAAATCAGTGCTACAATGAGTTTTGTTGACAACCAATGCTCAATTTTTCATAGACACACTCACATATGCACAACACAACTACCTAGAATGTTTTAGGTCTCTATAATTAGTTTGGACAATAGTGGCAGGAATGGATAATAGTATCAAACACAAAAGTGCCCACTTTTTGGTGCTCATATCCTTTTACCCAATGAAATCCATATTCAAGTTTACAACACCTTTCCAGTCCTGCATAGCCATTTTCAACCTCTATATCAGTCATCTCAGTCTATTTTCTAGCTAAGTTATATTTCTTCTTATTTATTGCTATTTTTAGATAGGTGGAAAATACAAATAATTTTACAAATTAGGACTCTATTTATTGTTATAGTATGTACTAATTTATTAATCTAGACCCTTAACTAAAATAGGAATAAAACTCTATTATTCTCAAATAAGTTAAATCATTTACGTTGTGTTTTTTCACCTTGTTAAGGATTTTTCAAATCCCTTTAAATTCTTCTATTTTCAAAACTTTTCTTATTATATTTTTCAAAAATTTCAATTCCAATATTATTAAAATTAATATATATATATATTGAAAAACTAAAAAAAATATAAAAATTGGAAAAAAATAGAAAACATTCAAACATTTGAAAAAAATATAAAATCCAAAATTAGGAGCTAAAACATTTTTCAAATATTTCTAGCTTACTTCTTTACATATGTTATCAATTTCATATTTGGTAGATGCATATTTTATTCATATTTCACTACATAATTATTTATCACAAAGGTATTTGAGTGTGATACAATACATACTTTAGAATGGTTCTTGATGTTTTTTTTCTCTTATTACCAAATATCATTACTAAGTTGGGGGCATCTCTTATTTATTCATGAAAATTTTAACATGTTGTGTCTAGCCATAACCTTTTTTACCATGATGAGCTATATATCATACAAATTCCTTGCTAAATCACTCATAATTTTCAATTTTTTAACTTAAAAATGCTATTTTATAATAATGACATGGATGCATATGATGGATGTACACTAATTTCATTTACACTATGCTTCTTTTCAAATATTACTACATGATAAGTTAGAAGTTTCTTATGTAGCCTATCACCTTATTTTTAGAACATTTACATATTCCTTCTTGTATGAGAATATTGTCATTTGTCTATAGGTCCTTCACCTTATTTTTTTAATATTTAAATATTCTTATTTATATGATAATCTTGTCATTTGAATGTGAGCCCTTTTCCTTATGTTTATGTGACATTCATTAGACTCTTGTAAGTGACATTAGTTCCTTACAAGTCTTCTTCTATAAATATTTCATAAAATAGTATGACATTACTTATTTTTGTTGCTTTTTACTATGGTGCCATGATTTATATCATGAATTTCTACTACTTATTACATATACTATGGTTCCATGATCTATATCATGCACATACTAATCACATTCTTCAATGCTTTATCAATCTAACTTATTTCCAAAATTAAATTCAATCTTACATCTTACAATATAATTAAACTATGTAAACACTACTACATGATTACATATTTCAAATATTATTTACAATTCTATTTTGAGATAAGTGACTTATAGGTTACATCTCTTATCTTAAAAGGGGGCCATCACAATGGGTTTATCTTACAAATAAAATCCGTCATGAGAAAAATTTATAAATATGATAATATACAATTTTTAAATTTATAGTTGATTCAGAGTTTTAGATTATGAATTTCAAAAAGTTTCATATTACATATTTCTATAGTTTTAGATTACAAGCTTCAAAAATTTATAAGTTTCAAAAATCACTTAATATAAATATAGTACAAATACATAGGGCATGATAATTTCTCATGTCCATGTTTATAACATGTTAATTTCAAAATTTAAAAGTTTCAAGCTTCAAGCTTCAAGTTGAAAAAGTTTTAAATAAAACCTAGATCCATCTATAGTGGTGTGATTTGTCTCAATATTTAAATTGAACCACATTGGATTCTAATGACACTCAACATCTATGTTTTCACTTTCTCAAGATGTAGCAAGGAATAGTTGGTGGTTTCCCCCCTTTAAATATTTTACAGATTACTCTATAGATTCAAATGAGAGTTTAACATACACTCTTTCCAACTCAAGTTAATTCAAAGGTTTCCAAATTGATACTTAATCACTCTTAATTCACCACAAGTTTAACAATTCTCCAAATGCCTCAACAAGGGAAAGAATTTTCTCTATTTCCAAGTTACAAGGAAATTAGATTACGTACTCTTCCATGGGTATATTCTCCTGTCTCTTTTATAAAATTATTTTTTTTTCAATTTTCAAATATGAAAAATAATAACTTTTAGTGTCAATTCTTTTAGGTTTCGCATTAAGGCATCTTTCACGATCAAAATTTTCATCAAAATATAAAGCATGTGTAAGAAATTAGGTTTGAATATACTTTAGTAATTTCATTTCATTATCACTATAATAAAGTGGGGGTAAATATAGATAATCAAAATTAATCATTAAGGGTTTGACATTGTTTATTCTTGACATCATAATCCATACTTTGTATATTAACATTTTTTCTAACTTGAAATCTATAGAGGAGACTTATATATCATTAAAAAACTAAAAATAAATAAATGCATCCCTATTTATATAACATTTATTCCTATTTAGTTCATAGACCTCGTTTAAGCATGTCCTAATGATCTCTAGTCTTCTGGGACAAGTTTACACTAGGGGATAACAATGCACTGTAACCCTATCTAACTAGTGTGACCTTGTCCCCCACACCCCAATGGTATATTTTTAAATTTGGGTATATCAATCTTATCCTTATTACTCATTTTAAATGTTGGTTAGCAAACAAATTGAAATATTCCTCTATATAATCACATCAAAGCTTTTTCAAATACAACTAGCATCTATCAAGCAATCACTTAGCATACAAAGGGTAAAAGATCACTAAAAAAAATTAAAATATTACTATATAAAATCACTTAGTATGAAATATCAATTATGAAACATCTTAATAGTCATAGGCTAAGTCTAAAGATTCTTTATTTTAGGTCAAACACATCCATGTGTCAAGCACTTTAATTAAAACTATTAGTTATAGTCTGTATGCAACACATTAATATAGATATACAACTTATCATACTTAGTAAATCCAAGATACAATAAATTAATTAACTAACATCTATTGTAATACTTTTTATATTTGGAGCATGACCAAATTGGGTCTACTAAAACTAAGGGAGCACTTATCACACAACACTAACAGAGAGAGTTCTAAAGACTCTAGGAAAATAATACTATGTAATAACCCTAGCTAAGTCTAAATGCATGAAATAAAATTACTATAGTATTATCAAATAATATAAAACAAATGTGGGTGGTTAAAACAAATAAAATAATCAAGGATCATGGTAGGAATATATGGGCCTAAATCACCTAATGTGTAAGATGACAAGCAAAGAAAACCCTATAACTATACTAATTTTATGTATATAGGTATTCTAATCAATTATTTAAACATTAAAATATATCACCTTATGAAATATCTACCTATCAAATGAAATATCAAAATTTTGAGGTACTTACCTTTGAGCGAACCTATCGAATCTCAATCTCCTACTTAACCAATGGTGCTTTGCAAGAGATTTTTGTGTCTTTATAAATATCACACAATAGAAATCAGCTCTGGGATAAAATACTCATACTTTTCATCTAAGGCTTCCCATAAGAAAATTTTTCTTCCCTCTAAGGTAAACCCTAAGTAATGGCTCCTTAAAATATAGATGTAGTAGAATTATGGGTTGTAATAATGTGAAAATGAATGTTACTCTCTATTAGATTTAGATGAAGGTCTTATTTGTAGTGATTGATAAGTCCTAACCCTTCTAAAATTTTACCTAATAAAGTTGGCTAGCACAACCCTATTTTTTAAATAGTTACTATTAGGTGTCAAAATAAGTTGACTAGGTTGACTTAGTTCTATAACATGTGTTGTAATTTTCATAACAAGGTTGATTTAGTAGGAAAAATAGGTGTTTGCTTGATTAGGGGATATTTTAAAGGATAATTGATTAGGGAGTTGGATATATGGAGTTTTTTTTCATAGAGAGTTTGATAATCATGATTTGTAATGGGTTTAGGTATGATAGAGTTAACCAATAATTTTACAAAACACTAATTGTCTACCCACCCATTTCCTAGTGTACCCTTTAAAGCATACAATCAAAGATATTAAATCTTGAAAACCTTCAAGAGATAAATCATCAATAAATGATAAAAATTAAAAAATATTATGTGTATACATATGTCTCACTCGAAGCTCATCATGTGTTAAGTGACTATAACATGGGATGATGCTTCAAGGAAGAACATAACAATTCACAACATTGGTCTAAAAAATTATAGTAAAATGCAAAAATTTAAATGACCATAGAGAATTTTTAGAAATAGTTAAAAGTACCATTTATTTTTAACCCTAAAATCTAGATATGGGAAATCTAATGTTAAAGTGGGTATAGATATCCTAAGTCACAAGGTTGGTAGACTATCTCTAGATTAGGTCAATTAATTAAAAAACTTGGAGAGAACATATATTGAATTTATTATGTTGAGAATAATGATAAAAAGTACAAATATGCTAGATATTATAATGATAATGAATACAATATAATTAATCAATTCTAGTTCTAATAGAGAGATGGATCTAGAATAGGTAGAAAGTAGATTGGATCTAGATTTTGGATTAGCTACCTCATTATATAAATTTTATCTCTCTATCCATAGACACTTACATAAACTTGGGATGGTTGCCTTACCACTAATATCCAACTTGGATACATGTGTCCGGTATGGAATACTTTAAGATGGATGCAACCACCTAGATGATTTAGTTTTAGTGTCACCTTAACTTTGGGGCATTTATATTTGGGTCATGGACTGTCATTCCTTTTTAAATATAAAAATCATAATTCTTCATCTTCATAATGGATGTGGTCAAAATAGGATAATTGGAACATAGTGTCGAGCTACCTCAAAGACACCTTTATAAATTAACATTTCCTACATAACTAATACTCTGAATAGGGACTCATACTTATGTAGTTCTACTCTACATGTTGGCTTGTGTGTCATAATCAAATACAATAGTAACCTATCTTGTAACTTATAAAATGTGGCTCATGGAGTGATCCTTCACTAGTTTACACTTTTTCTAGATGATATTTATAGATTATATAACACCTTAGTCTTGTACACTTGGGAAAATAAGACATTGGTTGTTCTTCTGAGTTCTGGACCTTTCCCACTTTTGTAAGTCTTGCATCTACCCTATCTTATACCCCTTGGACTATCTCTTGGTCCAAATAGTATTATGATAATGAACCAAACCTTATATATTGCATAGAATGCTTAAAGCTTAATTATCTTCCACCTTTGTAAGTTTTGAGTGTATACATACTTTCCCACTTTATTTATACTAGCATTCTAGATAGATGCCTACATCAATGCAGGTGTCCTACTCTGATGCAAGTTCCTGATGCCCTAAAATCATCTAATTTAAAAATGAAACATATCCTAATGTTCAACTTAAGTGCTTTAATTTGTGAGTTAATTCTCTAAAGGGATTGATATAAATATAAGATTAACCCTAATTCATTCATCACCTAGAAAAAGAACCAAGGTAACTTATCAAAAGCACTCAATAAATCAAATATTCCCTATTTTATCTTATTTTCAAATTAGTCATATACATAGCTTTGAAGTACTAAAGGAGTAGCCTAAGAGCCTGATTTACCAAGTTATAAGCTAGGTAACTATTGTACTTGATTTTCACATATTATATTATTCACACAAAAGCAAAAAAATAGGGGAGAACTACATTAGTTTGAGGCTTTATTTAGAGTATTGGATATGTAGATAATTCTCATTAAAAGAAGGGTATTTTGGGTCAGCTTGACACTGTGTGCCCACTAACCTATTTTTTCCCAAGGTCACTATGAATATGAAGAACTAGGGTTTTGTAATTTTATGAGGAGTGATAGTTCATGACCTATACCTGAATGCACCAAGTCAAAGGTCAAGACAAACCCAAAAGAATCTAGGTGGTTGCATCCTTTACCAATAGTAATTATGTATAGGGAACTTGCATCAGGTTCATACAGTAACATTGATGAAACCATCTAAGGTTGACACTAGTGTTTGCAGCTCTAGAGACACTCAATCTAGATTTTAACAATTATTCTAGAATCATCTTCTAGTCTACTTTCTACTTGTTCTAGATATATAACTATGTTATGACCATAACTAGATAAGTACATTATTTCTTTGTCATTTTTATATCTAACATAGTTTTACTTATTATTTTTAGCTTATCTCAGTTTAATGAATTTAACATATGTTATATTTGAATTTAGCATCTAATTGGCCTATTATAAATATAGTTTATCACCCGTGTTGCTAAGCTATCTATATCCAATTTAACCCCATATAATCCTAATCTATAAATATATTATTTACCATATTTATATTGTATACCTCTATAAAATGAAAGATTATTTAGTTTGATTGGTACCATGATAGATCACATGATATATTTCACACACCATTGGATAAATGAATGATAAAAATTCCTCCTAGTTATCATTACCCACCAAAAGGATTTTAAAGTGTAAAAGGACAACACTTTTTAACTTACCATGGTATAAATAAGTGGTAATATAATGATTGTTTTTCTATTGAGTAAAAGCCTACACAATTAGTCGATCAGGAAATTATTCCATTTTAAAAAGACATGTCTAGACCTATTTCACATAATTATTCTAGAGAATATTCTAAGAGGGTTGAGACATCCCATTCTAATCCTTTTGAGGATCACATGGTCCATCAAAGTTCACATAAGGTGACCACTAATATAAGTCCTTCTCCTCATTCACCATATCCCAAGACTAATCTCTCCCATGTTGATCCCACTAAGGAACCATTAGTTGATTGGGTCCTTTATAAAGAGACACATGGAGAAGGTGAACCTACATAAAATATATGGGTAATTAAACATATACATACAAATTCCTATGATATAAAGAGACACATAGAGAAGGTGAACCTACATAAAATATATGGGTAATTAAACATATACATACAAATTCCTATGATACTTCTATATATACTTTATATTTAAGGACAAAAACCAAACCAATAGGTTCATTACCAGATGATCATTATAGTCAATTTTTCTTGTTTCTAACTAGTTTTCATTACATACAGTGATTGCCTCATTATTATAAAATTTAAAATTTCATTAAATTAAAATATCTCATACCACTAAAATATACCATTTCCAAACATACGTTATGATAAAAATGCAAGTAACATATAATTAATGAATAAATAACTAAAATTACACTTTCATGTAAAGTAAGAATACCAAATACTAACCTACCAAAGGACCATGATACAAATTATTAATCCTAATATGGATAATATGAAGATATCAAGCACACATAAACATTTTCCTATTATTTATTCTTCAAAGAAACCATAGAGCATGATAGATTGTACTATGTAGATATTACACCTATACATGCTCCTTGGCAATAGTGTAAATTCCATGTACCAGGTTCTGAGTGGGGAGATACCTATGGCCATCCCTTGGATGAGATCATATAATTACATTTCCTCTTAAAATATTCAAAAAATACCAAAAAAATATTTTTTTAAAAAGTTCAAAAACACTTTTAGCACCTACATACTTTATTGGCTCCTTGGCATCTGTGTTAGTTCCATGTTGATGAATGGCATATTGATTGCTTCTACATGAACATGTGTGTCATTATTCATGTGAGTGTGATATATGCATACATATATACATGATCTAATCCTATTTCATATTTTGTGCCTTCCCTCTACTCATGTTGTATGCACATTGGGAACATCCACCTATATGATCATGATACACATAGGTTATATCATTCTATGGTCTTTTTTATCATGTTTGAGCTCATATACATACTTACACATAATTTTATCCATTAGTATATCTTTCAAATGGTACTTTATATACTATGCACTTGATTTTTTTTTCTAAAACCTTTGATCCATGGGATACTATGATATGTTTATGATGGTTGCTTATGTTTTCCTTTATGTACTTTCTTGAGTGTTTTACCTTATTATTGTCTTATTTGTTTAAGAATTTGAATATGATCCTTTATTTATGCCCCCCATTCCTATGTGTGAATTAGTTGACATTTTAACATGTCATTATTTTTTATATAAATATTTTAATATATCATCTTTGCTTTAGTGGACATTTGACTATGTCATGTCTCTTCAATTGTATGAAATTTGAACATGCCCCTTGTTTGTAGTCTCATAAGACTATTGTATTTTGAATTAATTTTAAATGTTATTATATGTGTGATTTATTTTATTATTGATCTTTTATTTTTTTTATCTATATGTTTTCATGATATTTATCATACATCTTAGGCCTTCAAGTATTCACATTATTGTATGCACTTAAATTCCACATTTACCTAGACATGTTCTTCTATATACTACATGTTTACATTCATAGATCATTCAGATGTCTTATCCTTTTGAGGTGAGATAAATATAAGTTTATATTATTCCCTCACCTAAAATGGGAGTCATATTAGTAGAGGTATGTAATATAGGCATCTATTTCTCACATTTATAGTTATAGATTCAGTGGAACCATGATTTAGAAGCATGTTATCCATAATTATTCAGTATTTAATACCTATATCAATTTTAAGATTTAGTGGGGGCATGTCATATAGGCATGGATTCCACCTATTCTTAGTTTTTTAGATTTAGCATTGGAATTATTTGAAATCATGTGATCCACACTTATTCAGTATTTAGCATCTCCAAATTATAGTGGGGTCATGTTTTGGAAACATGTCCTACACAATGGAATTTATTTTTGATTTCATATTTCTCCATATATAGTAGGGGAACACTTTGGAATCATGTTATCCACACTTAAATAGTTTCCAAATTGGCCAAAAAACATATTTAGATCATTAATATTCATAGTTGTGGTAGAATTTTATACATTGGTGTATGCAAGTGAAAGTGAAGTTGATATACAAATCAATCCTAACTCTAAAAAGATAAATTAGATAATTATACTACTAGTGATATTTATATAATCAGGTTCATGACCAATATGGATCTTCTAAACCTACTTAAGGGTTTTTTTTATTATATAATATAGTTAGAGATGGTTCTAAAGCCTCTAGTAAAGCAATACCATATAATAACCCTAGCTAGGTCTAATAATGCAATATTAAACTAAATCTAATTTAGTGCTCACTAAATCTTGTGTCACAAATGGGGGATAAAAATAAATAATAAACAGGCAAATTAAAACTCTAGTCAAGTCAATGTAGAGGTAATCCTAAACAAGGAGATACAATACATTTATTTGTCATTATTTATGAAAATCTATCTATTAAAATAAAAGAATAAGAGTTAGGAATATTTACCTTGAAGATGAACCCATTGAGCCTCAACCTCTCCCTTGGATAATAGTGATTTTTAAGATGCTATTGTGTATTTTTGAAGGAGATAAAGATGGGAAATGGAATATTTTTACTGAAGGACCTCCTAGTGAATCTCAAGCTTTCATAAGACAAAGGTTCTCCTCCAAGAAGAATAAAACCCTAAGTAATGATTACTCAAGTAGAATGGTATAAATACAAATAAAGAATCATAAATGAATGACTCTCTCTATTATAAATGGGATGAGATATGTGTATATATAACCTAATTTGACCCTAAACCCTTCTATAATTTTAGCTTACATAGTCAACCCAATCAACCTAGTTAGTTAGGAAATAAAAAAGTTAGGTCCCAAACTAAGTTGGTTTGGATAAATTAGTCATGTAATATGATCAATTACTATAACTAAGTTGACCTAATTGACTACATTCAAAAAATGGTAAAATAAGGTTTTAGCTTAGATAGGGGTTATTTAAAGTGGTGAATTGTTTGGAAAGGAGTGTAAGGGAGGTGTCAAATATTAGGGGAACATATAGGAGGTATTTTTATTAGTTTTATGTTGAGTTATAGGAAAAAAATATTACAAAGCACCAAAGTCCTACCCACCCCTTTCCCAGTGCATCCTTTAAGGCATACACTCAAAGAGGATGAGATCTGACAGGTCCATATAAGAGAGAAATCATAAATAATTGATAAACATTAAAAATATTGTGTGTATACATATTATCCACTCAAATTTAATCATGTGTCATATATTTGTAACATGGGATGGTGCTTAGGGAAAAGAACATAGAAATAAACAACATTAAGCTAAGTAAATTTTAGTATAGAGCAAATAAGATATTTGAAAGGATAGAATTGAAAAATATGTACCTTTACTTACCTCAATGTTAAAGAGTAGAAATGATGTGAGAGACATGGAGAGGAATCTAATGTAAGGATCATTATGAGAACATATAAAGGTAAAATTAAAAAAAATTATATATATATATATATATATATATATATAATATTAGAAAAATTCTCTATGAAGTCAAAAATTTAGAACATCTTACAATTTGGAAAAATAACTAGTAGAAACAAAGTTATGATCAAAATATGAAATTTGGTGGTAAATAATTGAGAGGTAAATAATTTTGAATGCTAAATATAAATAGGGTAAAAATTAATTCATTTATAATTTTACTATTCTAAGAAAATAGAGCTCTAAGAGACATAGAGGAACCCAGAGAGAAATGATGGTGAAGAGATAATAGGTGTGAGATAGAGGATGCCTAATAGAAGTAGTGAGTGTAGTTTAGGTAGGTGGTGCATTAGATTCAAATTTTTGGTTATTTTTGTTGAAAATTAATCTATCTATGAAAAATTGGACATTAGTGGAAAATCATGTAGTGGAATTAGCCCTAAGAAATTTTTAGGTAGAGTAGGAATTAAATGGGTTAATGGGTAGGAAATGGTAAGAGTAATAAATACCTAAGGAATTTATGGTAAATAGTAAAAAAGTCATCACTTTTGTTGAATATATTCCACCCAAATAACTTAGTTGAAAAGGTGAAGGGTGTTCAAAGGGGTCAATTACATAGTAGAGGTCCAACTTAGTATTACTCTATATGGTCAACTATGTAACAGAGGGATGATATAGTTGGAAGGGTGAAATGTTTGACTTAACAATGAAAGAGGTTGGATGACATGGTTTAAAAAGATGGGTTGAATGCATATGAGAGGGTCAATTTAATTTTGAGGAATTGGTAAGAGGGATGACTTACTATTATAGTGGTTGATTGTGTAAAGTAACTTGGTTAGCTTAGTATAAAGTAGTTGATTATGTAGGATGACAAGGCCAACATAGTACAAAGTGGCCTACTACATAGGAAAAGGGGATAAAATATAAATAATATATTGATGTAGTTAATTTTTGAAATTTAATAGTTTTATAATGTATTTTAATGATTTTCTTATTGAGATATAATATATTCTATTTTATTTGGCATTTTATAGAGTTGACAAATATTTTATCACATAGTGGATGTGGCATTATTTTCTAGATTTTCTAGAGAGATTATAAGATGATGATAATGCATGGATAGCTTTTATATGTTTCATAGGCATTATGGAGATGAGTCAGATCCCCTTGAGTGTTGTCTTAATCATCATGTTCCTCGGTGCATGGGAGTGACTAACCAACACTTTCTGGTGGGATGTAGATGGGGATACTATAGAAGTGGGGATCACATTAGAGGATGGCCATACTCTATTGGGACTACCCATCATAGGTAGTCATATGATCGATGATTTCCCAAAGTCTAAGGCTAAAAAGTGGGCCTTAGCTCTATGAGAAATAGGGTCAGAGAGATATTTTGTTGGATTATGATTGCACTTGTTTAATGTTTATATATCAATAATTCTAGAGATCTAAAAGTTTATGATAGGGCCTATGACATTACATGTGATTTTTCTCAAGTCATATGGTAAGGTTTCATTATACATAGTGGCATTGTGTTCGTCAATTCTAGAATAGGTTACTGTGTATGACCTAAGCTTAATTATTTGGGTGTATCTAGTACATGATATGTCTAAGATGCTCTCAATAGGGTAGAATACCATGGGACCTATGATTTTATTGAGGAGATGCATATATGAGAGGTTCTTGATGTATCGACCAACTAGGTTGCCCCATATTATGAATTATAGGCTACCTTGAGTTACTAGGTTATAATTGGACCATGTAGTGTGAGTTGTGTCACATACCCTACCACTATATATAGTCACACATGGTGAGATTATATGGTATCCATATATATATATATATATATATATATATATACACCATATAATCTCACCATGTGTGACTATATATATATATATATATATATATATATATATATATATATATATATATATATATTATGGCTAATTGGCCATATTGGTCTACTATTATTTTTGACTTGGGTCATGCACAATTTATTGGGCACTATACATGGTGGGTAGAGCCACACCCTGTTACTTTCACTCTTGGATAGTTTGGCCTACCACATATAGTGACTCTTATAGTAGTTCCTAAATTTTGGGCATGACATGCTAGAGAGCTACGAGGTAGAGGTGGTGTAAGAGCATCAATGGAGTTACATGTGATTCATACATGGTAAGTGATAACATAGATAAGTCAGGCATAATAGTAGAGAGTAGCTCGACCAGAGGTTGAGGAAGGAGTTATGATAGATGTGGAGATGGTTGGTTTTGAGGGTGAGGGAGAGTATGTGGCTATTGTTGAGCCACAATAGGAATTATAAGTTCTCTCATGAGTAATAAATAAGTGGAGATTTTATTGAGTGGTGTAGTGGACATAAGAGGTATAAGCTACATAGGGAGACCCTTTAGCATAGGTGATAAAGTATTGGATTATAGAGAGATATATTCAAATAGTTCCTCAACATGCATAAATGATATAGATCTAGGTTTTACAATTATTTAGAGGTAGGCTATAGTGGAGGTGATAGGTGGTTATGTTGATGGGGGAAACCATGGTTGGTGACACTGGTATTGTTAAATAATGGTTTGTGTTTTGAGTATTAAATAGATCAATATATGTTTTGTTTTATATTTTATTTATGTATATATATGATTTATATATTTGGATATATATGTGATATTTAATGTAAATTTGGTTTTTTTATAAATATTATTGAGGAGTTTAGATGGGGTGTAGTAGTTTTGGATGAACACCATGATATTTTGGATGGAGTTTTGTTTCATCATGATACTACTACCATGGAGGATCCTATTGTACCATCTTCCCAAATGTGTATTAGTTGATTTCCCTTGGTTGGAGAGGTAACCTGAGAGCTACAGGCACAAGGGGATGGGATTCAACCATCCCATAGAGTTGGAGATGGAGAGGCATGAGCCTAGTAAGTAGTGGCCCAAGAGTGAGTTGCTCATATTACCACTACTATATAGCTTATATGTGTGTAGGTTCATGTGGAAAATCTATAAGGATAAGTTGGTGGTCTTGGATCCTAGACTACCTCATTATAGCAGACTATTCAGAGGGGTTGATCATAGGCATCTATGGGTAATGTGGCTCAACCACCAAATGGGCATGATAGAGCATAACCATAGAGATTTTGGATATTGTATTTGTACTTTGTATTATATTTTATCAAACTCTTGATATTTATGGATATGGACATTGCTTGGATTATGAGCTATATTTTTATCATGGATGTATAGATTTTTATAGTTATTTTCCTTATAATGCATGTGTTTTATTTTTGATGTATATCATATGGTAAAATATATGGTGTTTCATTTATATTCTATCATTATGTGATGCGCATGCATGGTTAAAAACAAAATGTAAGATTTTAAAAAGTAAGTAAATAATCATATAATGTAATACACACTAAATCACAATGGGAATGTGTAAAACAAAAAATGATAAACTAGTAAATGATAAATGTTTGTAATAATGTAAAGAAAAAATTATAATAAAATGGAAGTAATTTTATATCAAAAATGTTTGAAAAGTAATTGCACCAAGTTAAAATAAGATAAATCATACTAAATCAAGATGGGAAGTGTGAAAAAATGTAATAAAATGGAAGACATTTTATATCAAAATTATTTAAAAAGCAATTTCAACAAGTTAAAATAAGATAAATCATACTAAATCAAGATTGGAAGTATGAAAAAATTGTAATAAAATGGAAGACATGTGAAATTAAAAACAAACTTAAAAAATAAAATTTGATAGTTATTTATATGACTAATGGTATAGCTATGTTTATGAATATTTTTTAAGGAATTCATGGTCTTATCCATGGTCTTACATTCCATATCACAAAGGAAACACCATTGAGGTGGAATAAGGAATATGATTGTGATTATAGGGAGAAAGGATAAATTTGTGAGGAATATCTAGTCCTATCCAAGGTCTTATACTATAACTCACAAATGGAATAACTCTAGTATTATGATCAATTAATAAAGCATATTCAACATGGAAGAAAATTGGGATTGTTGTAATGAATGAAATAAGCATGATATAGGCATTTGTAAAACCTTGGAATTCTTGAGGCATACTAAGAATATATAAATGCACTAATAGGTTAGTAACCCTTAAATGTAAAATATATTTATTTACTATAGACACAAAAATTAATGGAAAAATAAATGGATTACTAAGATCAAGTAATGAAGGTTATATATACAATAAAATCAAAATGGACCTACCTTCTCATATCATATTCCCTATTCTTCAAGACCCCTTATAGAGTCATCAATCTAATAGGAATATTGGGTGCTTTTGTGTGAAAGTAGGTAGCACTATAGATAATTTTGAATTATCCTATCCCAATCTACTATCCTACTACACCCCAATGGACATCAGCCCTATTATTAGGCCAATTGTGGAGTTTGAGTTTCAATTGGGGATAGGAGATGTGTTATGAATCATGTCTTTTATTGTGATTTTGAATTTTTTATTTTGAACATTGCCTTTTATTTTGAAAGGATTTGAATTTTAACTTTTTATGGCTTTTCAGATAACCAAACATGAATGAAAGTGACACACATAGATAATCTTTGGTTTTTGGTTATAGGAAGTAAGATACCTAGAGATATGATTGACTAAAAAATTCAACTTTCCTATAAGCTAGTATGTGATCTCAAATCTCATTCATATGTGTGATTAATATGATAGGGAAAATAAAGGGGATAAATAGAGATCCAAATAGATCTATGTATATAGTGATACAATTAGAATTATTCTTGTTAACTAATCATATAGAAAAGATAGGATACTATGAGGATGTGGGTTTAATAACTAAGTCACAACAATAAATATATGTGTTTGAATTAAATATAACAAGAAAACATAAATTTATAAATAGAGAGAGAAATCCATGTGAAAATGATTATGAGCCATCAATATAAGTTAGTAAAATGCCATATAAAATTAATCCATAAAAAAAAGGATGCAAATAAATGAAACCCAATGAAAAATGAAAATTAACATATTTGATGTATAAATAATCATAAATGAAGGTAAAAAATAGTTTAATAATGTGATAAAACACCATGATGTGTTCATAAATACTAAAAATACTATCCATAACATCTTATACATCCTTATGTGGCTGAATTCTAACATTAATGAGAGACTCATTAATCTTTGTAGAAAGTTATGATAAGACTTCATTTCATATCATATCTATAGAAAAAGTATGTGTGGTATAAGAATGGTGATTCTCATGAGGCACCTCCTATGTGGGATACTCAATGATAGGAATGTAACATGAGTCCTAAAATCTATGTGGAGATGTAGGTAGTGGGAAGGAGAAGCCTTCTCCCACATATGAACTAGAGAGAGCCTAAGCTAGTGAAGGTATAGTCCATGGAAGATCTCGAAGATGTTTCTAAAGTATTCCACATATATTGTCATGGTGTTTAGTGCACTGATTGTAAAGACAATATACTTCTCCTTATTTAGGGATATACTTTGGAATTAGTTTAAGAGGTGGTATAATTCTATCTTTAAGATATGCTATGGATGGATGTAGTGTGTCAATGCATTACCTGAGCTATAGGTAATAGGTATAATAATGGTTACATATACCATGAAATCAATAAATGTGTCTATTAGTAGGTGTTTTAGGTCTACTATCTAAAGTGGTAGAGGAAGATTCCTACTATTGCTAATGCATACACAAATTCTTTGTTGAATGACCAACAACTCTATGAATATCACAATAGGGCTCATCTACCCATTTTGTTAGTAGAGGGTTGAGATTAGGTAATGGTAGAATACCATCACCAAAAAAGGAAGAAGCTAGAGTTGAATCTATACTAGGCTAATCTGTATATATGACTGGTTATGTAATGGGTCAAAGTAGAGTAGATAACATCTGAGGAGGAATCAAACTATAAGGATCATGGTATCTATAAAAATGATAAGGTCATATCATGGCATGATCCATAAGCATAAAGTTTAAAGGTTCAATAGTGATTGGAGGTGTATTAAGTGTGTGTTCCATCTCTAATCTATGAATAGTAGAGTAATAACTAATATCATGCACTATAAGAGAAAGAATAATAGAAAAAGAATTGAGAGACTGAAATAAATAAGAATGATATCTAAGCACCTCTAAATTTTTAGCATGAATGGATCTAGCTAAAAATGGGTCATCTAGATAATATCTATCATCATAATTAGGTGTATATAAGTTAATAGTACATGTGTTAACTATTTTATCAAATGAGGAAGCATGGTGAATATAATGTGTAATGTTAGTGAGGGTAATTGGTAGTTAGTCTAAATGTTTTTTTATAGGAGCAAGGTTAGAGAGAATGAGTTAATTTATTAATGATGTTAGGAGATAGATCATAATTTTTTATATTTAAGCTTATCTCATCTATTTCATCATCATATAAGTCTAAGAGGTTGGGAGGGATGTGTCCTATTAATTTAGGATGACCATAATAACCTCAAGTAGAGTTTATGGTGTAATTGAAATAATGTGACTCACAAAATGGAATATTAGGTAAAGATTCAAGGTTGGGTATTTTTATCACACCTCATTCTTGGAATTTTTCAAAATTCTAAGGATTTATGTCGCCTTAAATCTTAAAAATATAACTATTGTGGGGAATTTTAACACATTGGCATATGTAAGAGGGAATTTCTCTCATGAAATGTGTCCAAGGTTGACCAAGCAATATATTATAGGAAAGTGGAAATTTAAATATCATAACCTTCACATGAATAGTGATGGGAATGTAAACATGACCTAGGGGAGGCATTTATCTTCTATCATATCCTAGGCATGTACTTTGTGTGGATTTAAGATTACAATCATAATATCCAAGTGTTTTAATAAAATCAAAGGATGAAACACAAGTGCCTAATACTTCATATATTAAATCATGTTTGACTTGGATGTCTCCTATTTGAATTTTTATGAAGAAAGGGGGGTTATTTGTACAAAAAAATATCTCATGGGAATCATGGAAGAGAGGAATTTTTAGTGAAAGATAAGTGTCTACCATTTCATCAACATGGATAAACATCTCTTAAAAATATTGGCAAATGATATCTTCTAATCCATATAATGTAGCTTCATGACCTATGGGTGGAGGATGAGGTATATTCATTTCAAATAGTAATTACATTAGTTGATTATAATGAATATGAGAAGTTTGAATAAGTTATAAGAAATTAATTTGGGATGAAAGATGGGAAAGTTTGACTATAGGATCCCATTCATCATAACCCATTAGAGAATTAGTAGATAAGGGTGAATAATGTTGTAATAGATCCATTGAAGGGGGTGGATGTATAATGAAATTTGCATTGATAATGTATATTTAGTGTAGGTTTGGTTGGATTGGGTTGGTATATGTTAGGTGACATAGTTGTGTCATTAAGTGTTTCATGTGAGAATGTTTACGTGAAGTTTGAGGGATATTTACTTGAGGTATCATATTTGGAGGAGAAGAAGAACTTGTATAGATGGTATGAAAAGTATGGTTAATTTGCATTATTGGACGTGATACTTGTGTGTTCATTGGTTCCACATGCTCCAATTATGTGAGATGTGATGGATAACTGTCTTGAAAAATGTAAAATGTTAGAGAAATTCTATGTGAGAGGCTAGGTATGTTTCAATATAAGAAACTACTCTCCTCATATTATTCATGTTGACTACATTCTCATTGTTGGTGTTAGCATCTATGGTAATCTCAATGTTTTTAGTGGTAGGGGTAGGTTGGTTGGTGTTATCTTTATGTTTAGGAAGAGTATCTTTATTGATATCTATATGAGCATTAGATTGATTTAAATCTTAAAGTTTATTTTTTGTTGCATAAGCCTTAAGTGATATTTCATAGGCTTGATCACATTTATATATAAGTGATTCATGGTCAAATTTGGGTCCAAGGAGAAATTCCATAACAAGATTTATTTATTGGTGATAAGTTTCATGAGAATGAACCTATCTTTCATGAAACCAAAAAAAATTCTTAGGATCATAGCAATGTTTCCTGGATGTCTAGGTTCAATATCTTGTGGTGAAGGTCATGGAATATACCTTTGAATTTATCCTAAGAAAATAAGGTTGTGCACATTTGTGTTATGTTTTTTAGGTAATAAATAACTAGGATTAGAGATTTTATTAGGTGATAATGCAAGAGTATTCTCCATTTTAGTGTTTGGAGCAATAGCTTGGATGGTGTGTATGGTGTCATAAGTATCTATAACACCATCATTTATTACACGTTAGTTTTTATATTTCATCAGCATGTGACTTCTTGTTGGAGAGTGGTTTTGATGCCTCTATATGTACCATAGGGTTCCTTAGTGTTTAAAGAACACTTCTCATTTTAGAATTTGATGAATTCAAAGCATGAGTAGTAGGTTATGGTAAATTGATATCACCTATGGTGAAATAGTAGCAGATATATGTATTGGTGTCCCAAAAATTTATAATAAGTGATGGTTGGGAACCATCATGGTCCATTATTTGTAAATTGTAGAGAATCTATGTTAATACTTAGTGAATTGTTATCCAGATTTAAGCTACAAACTAATCTAAGTAGATATTTATAATAAAGCTAAGACTAAAGTGATCTAGTGTTAATAAAAAGCAAAGGGATGGGTAAGGTAGAAAAAATGAGTGATTATCAATTTTAGTCTCAAACATTATTACAAAGCATCAATTAAAACTAAGTATACATTTAACCAATATATAATGCAACATAGCCTAAGCTCAAATTACACTATATACCCATCAAAATTCAAAGGATAATGTAAAGATTCACAATTAAGAACCAGATCTACTTTAAGGATTTATTACTATAATCAAATAACATTTACACATCTGAATATAGATCAAAATAAAATGAATAAAAACCTAAGATACTTCAACTAATCTAGCATATGAACATATTAGAAACGTTGTGATTAGAAAATGCAACTCAAAATTCAAAGACACCATTCAAATCCAAGACATAAACTAGTAATTGAGAGAAAAGCTATTTAGCCATTGAGATATCAAATGTGAACAATATTTTTTGAATTCCTTGACTATAATAATTACTTCAAGTGTACAAATTTTTCTCAAATTTTTCTCTCTTTTAAAAATGGTAATACATGCCTTTATAGAAATATTAGGTAGTATACTAGTTAGTTATAATACACAAGTGTACAAAAGACAAGGATAGTTGTCCTTCCTAAGATGGTTCTATAATACACTTATTTTCTATAATTGAACTAACCTAGGGAAAATGTTATAACAAACTAGTATATGCCTTTACAATGGAATATTCTATTTCAAAAAGTTATAAAATTCTACAAAATATAATATTGTCTAATTAATGGTGGGGCCTCCACTTGTTTTTTTGGAGGATGTTCATGGACTTAGTATGTTGCTCATCAACTAGATTTAGATCCACAACAAGCTTTAGGATATGTTCTTCCTCTTGATCTGCCAAGTCCTCAAGTTCCCTATTATTTATGGTCATGGCTTCTTTAATGCTCTTGGCTTCATTTATCCTTTCTCTAGCATTGAATATCATGTCTAGGATCTTACTATTATCAGGCCCAAATTTGCCTTGGCTCTTTCCTTTGATTTTTTAGGTTACCAAAGTATCACTATGTTTGAATTATTCATCACTTATGATTTCAAGGGTAGTGGGTTGTGTAGGGTCCATAATCATAGTCCCAAGAAGTTGTTCAATCCTTTTAATTAGCTCCTTATCATCTTTTATGAGTCTTTCCACATTATTGTGCCATGCTCTCAAACTTTGAACCTTGTCAAACATAATTCCCAAAATTGTGCTCAAGTGTCCTAAACTAATGGTTTTAAAGATTGGGATATATTTCATTGCTTGAATGTTAATAAGATAAACTCTTTTGTCCTATAAGTCTTGCCATTGGGTGACTAATCCCTTAGCTAATGTACCCTACTATGTTAATGCACTCTACCTTAGCTTCATTATTTTGAGTGCCTCAAACATGTCATAAAATGACTCATCAAGCATTTTGGTCATTACCTCAGGCACTGATAGAATTTCCTATGTCTCTAAGTTTTATTTTTATCTTTCAAAATTATAGATCCTCTATTTCATTACTCTAACCCCTAATTTTTCTTGTGTTTATTGAGCCTTAATTAGACTCTCAACATCTTCTTCATTAATGGTAGCTTAAATCAACTATTACCCTCTAACTGAGGTTAATACTAAAAATGACTTCACCTTTTGGAAGGTGAATTCCTATACTCCCACCATGGCTATCTTGGTGGTAACCCTTTCTAATCTATCTATCTCTAGATTAAATTACATGGTTGTGGATGACTCTTAAAATTTTAGAGGCTCTGAGACCTCTACACCAGTGTTGTTTAATGTTCTAAGAGCATCCATTTTATTGATTTTTGGTCCTTGAGAGACCATAATTATCCTTTATTATTTCTCTTTCACCATATCCCTAATCCATGGCTTCATGTCATCATGTAATTCAACATTGGCAACCTCCATGATTGCCCATGAGTGAGAGAGAGAAGGTATTTTTTGTAATTTTCCATAAATAAACTAGTCAGGAATAATTGGTCCATGAATTAGGAAATCATCACTGAATAGATTGACTTCCCTAGTGGGGTGAGTGAAGGTCAATCTTGGTCTCTTCTTTGGTCTAATAAGAACCAATGTTATCTCTACCTTCCTCTTTTCTTGAGATGATATAGGGACAAGATATTTTCTTTTCTCTCCTATAGGCTCCCCTATTTAGATTTGAGTCTCTTCAAATAGTTCCTCTTCCCTATCAGTATCATATGCTTTTCAAAGATCCTTTAGGGAACCTTCAAGTATATCTTCTAGCTCTAAGTATATCACATCTATGTACTGAACTAGGAGAGGTGGCATTTGTGGGAGTGTTGAAGATGAGGGCCCCTCTCTAGGTCTCTCTTCTAATTTTACCTCTCCCACTTTCTCCTTACCATGGCCTTGTTCATCCTAGCCTTGTACAATTTTACCCTAAGGCTGTCATTATTCTCCTTGAAGTTGTTCTTGGGCTATCTCAAATGGTCCAAGAAATAAATGGCATCTCAAAGGATGCATTTACCATGCCTCTCCTAATGGATTATCATTCTTGGTCAATCTTAGCTCTAATTTGATGTTGTGACCTTGGATCCTATCCAAAACCTCTTCATATTTTTTTTGGCCTTAATATAAATGATGTCATGAACACTAAACTATTGTATGTACTTAGGCTTAGGGACTTTCTTCTCCTTCAAATGATTGGTCACTATGTTCTTAGGATCCCACATCTTGAGTTCATCAAGTTGAAACCCAAATGAATCCCTATGCTTGGCCATGGTATCAACATGTTTCCAATCCTAAAGTATAGTTCTTCCAATTTTTAGAGGGAAGGGGTGGATAAGACCCTTCATTTTTTCTTTGAAAATCCCATCAATTCCATTGATAGGCTGGGAGGCAATTTCTTGTTTGGAAAACTTACTTGGAATATATACTGGTAATCTATAAGGCTGGGACATAATCCTCTCAATCTTAATGATTATGAAATCAAGGTAGTACCAAATGTAACCCATCATTTCAACATAATTTTTGATAAGTGGGTGGACCCTAGGCATAAGAACACATGTGATAGCCTCCACTATGGTTGAGTAGACATAGTCACAAATAAACTTCATATGGTTCCTATATTTAAAGATATGCAATTTGGATTAATGGTGAGAAATGGTAGTTTTTCCCTGAGGAGACCAATTACTAATACCAAAGAAGTTTATTAAGGTGAGAAGGGCATCTAGTAGGTATGACATCATGTAAAATTACTTAGATGTCTTCATTTTGATGCTAGTGAATTGCTTGGTCAAGAAGACATGGATCAAATCTCTAATTAGAGGAGTGAGATTTTGTTCCACCATGAAATGCACATAGAGAACCCAACTTTTGTTCACATAGGTGGTTGAAGTGGATCCAAAGGCTTAGTTAACAAGTTCATTATCCCACTAATGTCCTCCTTGAATTAGACTATTGGGATTTTACAGTCAAAGTACCTAAAGATATGGGGTCATTGGTGCAACCAAGGCCTAAGGATAGAGTCTAGGTCATGGTTGTTTGTCCATTCCTTAATTTTAGATAGGTCTACATAGTGGATAGGGACCTGATAATATTTATAAAAATCTATAGGAGAAATATGAGTTATTTTTTTAAAATTCCCTTCCAGAATGATCCATTCATTATCTACCCTATAATCAACAAAGATAGGAGCAAGGATGTCTATATAATTTAGTACCTTACACTTTGTAGTAATGTGGTGGATTCCAGCCATCTGGATAGCAACCAAGTCATAATGCCTTCTACTCATCATAACATTCCATATCTCCTCCTTTTTAATGGGCTTTAATTTATCCACCATGAAGAAGAGTTCAAAATAATTCCTAATACTTGGGACATTTGGGGATATAAGTTCTAATTTAGTGTCTTTGAAGATTCATCCTTCATTATCTAGTGATAAGTAGAGCTAAATTTCTTCTTTCAATTATTGTCTATGAGCTACCATGGTCCCTATTTCTTTTAATTTTTCACACTGGTTTAAAAATAGGTCTCTGTGAAAGCTCTTTTGTGATTAAAGCACAATAAATCTCTCCTTGGATCAAATTATGACCAAATGGATTCAATTGGGTCACTTTTATATAGGGTTTAGGGTTTTGGAGCTTTAATGGAAGGATATATCAGATTCTAACTTATACATGCCTTGGATTTGAATTGGATCTTTGCCTTTATACCTTTGCATTTTTGAGCCCACAAGATCTTTCTTTTTTTCCTCTTTTTCTTGCATGGTGCCTATGTGGCATTAGTTTGGACCTTTCATAACATTTTTTCATAAATGCTTTTGAGCACTAGCCATTGACATTTAAAGATGCCCTCTTTATTTTTATTTTTTGGATTAAAATCCTAGACCATCATGAGTCATTGATTTTAATCTGGGCCCTTGCCTATGATTGGTTCCTTTTTATTCCAAGCCTCATAGTTGTGACACTTGGAATCTTAATGTGTCTTCCCTATGCTTCGTATCCCATGTTTGTGCTTTGTCAAATGAGTATTAGCCATGCAACAAGTTTGTGGAACTTTGAAAAGTCATGAGTGACTTCACACCATTGGATCATCTTCCAATAGTAAAGCACAAAGTGTTAGATCATCTATCATCTTTACCTCAAATGCACTTTTGCCATGCATCGAGCTCATGGGCTCTCGAGGCCTTATTGAAAAGTCTATGGGGGCCTCACTTTATTGGATCATCCTCCAATAATAAAGCACAAACTATTGATCCACAAATATGCCTAAAATTTAAGTTAGTACATTATTAAAATGGGACGTAGGCTTAAATTATTTTGGCTAAGGTTTATTACGTGTTTATTAAGCATGAAAAAAACCTTAGGCTAAGGGATTTATGTCTAAGTTTTCTAAATCATATAAAGGGGGGCCAATGTTAAATGTTCTAAGCCAATGTTTAGGTTATATTTAATAAACACAATGTATGCATTGGTCTAAAATATTTATGCCAAGGCTTATAAAATATGCTCAAAAGGATAAACATGACATAATGGTATAATAACAATAGGATTTTATTATATTAACAAAACTCATTAAACCCTTTAACTAGAAATAACTTGGTATAATTATTACGTAACAAAGATCTCCCTTTTAAAATAAGACTTAGTATAAGTCTATAGTTTAAGTTTCATGATATTTAAACAAAATGCCATGGGGACCCTAAAGTATAGATTTAAACTAAGTTTTCTTTTGCATGTGTTTAGACCATAAGACCATTTCCATATTTTGTAGGTCAAATATTTTTTATGTTTGAGCATATTTAAAGCATTTCCATTATCTCTTAAAGTAATTTATGAGCCTTCTAACAAGATTTTAGAGCGTATTTTGATCCTATGTATAATAATTAATTAGCTTAAATTTGATGGTCTCATGGACATCAAATATTCTCTCACAAACATTAAATTATGGTCACACAAACATCAATTTTAAGCTAGTGGAGTCTTTAATTTTATGGGCTTAAAGTTGACGGTCGTGTTGATGTCAAATACATCCTCATGAATGTTAAATAATGGTCACGTGAACATCAATTTTTATCTCATCAAATTATTATGACCCAATATAAGAGTGTCACTTGGCACCTACATAGGTCTTTTAAGGATCTTGGACTTGATTCACTACATCAAATCAAAATTTGTGATGCAGTGATGGTTGTAGGTTTGTGATCTAAGAGCTTGCTCATGATTGGTTACTTTGTTCAAGTGGGCCCCTTTGATTTTATCCTTGAATATAAGGGTGTCATATGTAGATCCTTTAAGATTTCCAAAACTCATTGAAACCTTTAGCTAGAAATAACTTGGTATAATTCTTACGTAACAAAGATCTCCCTTTTAAAATAATACTTAGTATAAGTCTACAGTTTAAGTATCATGATATTTAAACAAAATGCCATGGGGACCCTAAAGTATAGATTTAAACTAAGTTTTCTTTTTCATGTGTTTAGACCATAAGACCATTTCCATATTTTGTGGGTCAAATATTTTTGATGTTTGAGCATATTTAAAGCATTTCCATTAACTCTTAAAGTAATTTATGAGCCTTCTAACAAGATTTTAGAGCATATTTTGATCCTGTGTATAATAATTAATTAGCTTAAATTTTATGGTCTCATGGACATCAAATATGCTCTCAAAAACATTAAATTATGGTCACACAAACATCAATTTTAAGCTAGTAGAGTTTTTAATTTTATGGGCTTAAAGTTGACGGTCGTGTTGATGTCAAATACATCCTGATGAATGTAAAATAATGGTCATGTGAACATCAATTTTTATCTCATCAAATTATTATGACCCAATACAAGAGTGTCACTTGGCACCTACATAGGTCTTTCAAGGATCTTGGACTTGATTCACTCCATGAAATCAAAATTCGTGATGCAGTGATGGTTGTAGGTTTGTGATCTAAGAGCTTGCTCGTGATTGGTTAATTTTTTCAAGTGGGTCCCTTTGATTTTATCCTTGAATATAAGGGTGTCATATGTAGATCCTTTAAGCTTTCCATATCCCTTTGACCTTTCAACTATGCTTTTCTCCATCTAATTAGGTCCTTATGATGAAGTGAGAACCATTGATCATGATCTAAGGGTTTGAATATGACTGGTCTAAGGGGTTATAGGCAAGATTTTGTTAGTTTTCCTCATTTCATTTGATCAAAGGGCCATGAGGGAGTACAAACCATTAGATCATCTAAGATGCATGCTATTTAAGTCAAATTTTATGCTTTTATCACTCTATTAGATCAAATGCCATGATAAAAGAAGGGCTATTAAATCCTACAAGATGTAAGGAAGTTAAGTTAGCACCATGGTGATAAAATAATTAGGCTAAAGAGTTAAGAATAAGGTATTTATTATATTAATAAATGTGTTAGGGCCTTAGGATTAAAACCTTGGGCTAAGGTATAAGTCAGAGGAATGAGCCAACATAAAATTAGACTTAGGGAGCTAGGACTTAAGATTTGGTGTTAAGACTAAGGTCTTCTTTTTATTAATAAATAAAATGGGGCCTTAAGGTTAAAACCTTGGGTTAAGTTAGGAAATATTAAAAGGGACCCTATAAAATGAATATTAGTTGGACACAAGTAAATTTTAAAGGGGGAAATACCAAAGGAGACCAAAAAATTTTAGGATAATTTTTAGTCATGTTTAAAAAACATGACTAAGTTTAAAATATGAACTTTATACTTAAGTCCAAATGGATTTTTTAAAAGTTCCCACCAATCTGTTCTTACTAGTATTCAAATTTGAAATGAGGGTTTTGCCAAGGTTTTGGAACATGAATTTTCCTGGGATAAACACCATGGAACCTACAACTAAAGGCAATAAAGACCATTTATTAACACTTTTAACCAAAAATAAAAAAAATACATCTACATAATATTATTATTAACAAAGTGGATGATCTTCAAATTTTACAAATAACCTTATCATGCCATATTTTCATGTTTAATTCCTAGGGTTTCTCAAGGGTCCCAATTTTCAAAAAAATGGGGGTATGTTGGTCCCAACAAGTGGTGACTCATGGGGGAACATATAAATATGTTAGAACCTAGAGACATTGATTTAGACAAATAATTATGTCATCTACTCCAATTGATCAATATCATCATCTATATTAGGTCCTGGTTGAAACAAACCTTTTTTAGACTTAGGTCCAACACTAAGACATAGCCATAGTATGTGTGCTTTTATTCCACTTAATATTTACCATGTGGTTCAAAAAATAACTTCTAGGTTTATTATCCTTGATCATTAACCCTTGGCTTATAACATGTTAAGATGTTCATTAAGAACTATGACTTTTAGCGTAGGGAAGGATTGGTCATTTTTCTACTACCAACCAAGCATCCATATCCCTAATAGAGATGCCTTTAGATCCACTCAAAGCCTTGATCCACTACTATTTAGGTGTCTATATCCCTAGTGGGGGTTACTAGAATCACCTATGCTTATAAAGGTTCTGATTTTGTATTGAATTCTCTTTTTGTATTTTCCTTAGATCTTTATGTTTTTATCAAAGTTGGGAACCAGAATAGCTAGGTTTTAAGATTTGGCCAAATGTTTGATTTTTAGATAATCACCTATGGTTGTAATCATTATCCTAGGTAAGGATGCTGATTAAGTGCTAGTATGGCTATACCATGATAGTTTGAGTCCTTACCCTGCAAGTGTAAGTCTTATTAAAACCAATTTGGGGTCAAGAAAATGGTTAAATTCTCATGAAATGGTTTGCCTCTTTTATTGGTCTTTACCAATTTCTCTATGTTACCATATTATGCTTTATATTTTAGGACCATGGTCATTATATGCATGGGGTACACGACTTCATTTCTAAATTTTGTGAATTTTCAAGAAAATTTCATAACTTTAAGCTCATGATTGTTCAAAAGGACTTATTGGAATCAAAGAACAAGGCAAAGAGAAAGAAACACACAACAGAAAGTAGGAGAGAAAGAAAGCAAAGGAAAGAAAATAAATATATGCATGCTTATGTACAAACAAAGGATAGGAAGGAAAGAATTGAAAGGAAACTAGTTAGCCTACCTACTCAAAATCTAACCATCTTACATTTCACTCCATGAAGACCTCAGGAGGAGGAGTAGATAAGTAGTGCTTGAGGTACTACCCATTGGTGGGCAATGTAAACTCTAATCCTTGTAGATATTTGAGATTGAAGGTTTTATTTTCTAATGTTTTTCCAATATGGTATGGGTCAATCCATAAGGGTGTGAATTTTCCATGTTTGCCCTTAAGCTCAGATGCTTTATCCCAAAGGAGAATTAAGACTCCTTGTCTAACACCTTATTCTTTGACCTTTTATCAAACCATCTCGTGACCATGGTTTGATGCCTACTAAAATTAGAAAATGCTTTCTCCCTTGCATCTTCCATCTGAATTATGTCCAAAAATCTTGAGTTTGATAACTCTTAGCTTTCTTCCATGTATTCTTACATAAATATATATGTGGGAAACTTAAGAGTGATAGGAAAAATGGGTTCTTATCCATACACCAACAAGAATGGTGAGGCTCTTAAAGCTTGATTGATTCTTATCCTATCTACCTAGAGTGCAAATTTAAGGATCTTATGCTAGGTTCTAGGCTTGTCTATAGTAGAATTTTTGATTGCCTTCATTAGGTTCTATTTCCCTAGGGATAGTGGTTGGATGCAAACTTGAGAGTAATGCAATTATCATTAGCTCATCCAATCATCTCTATAAATATGAATGTAGATCCATTATCACACACTAGAGAGACTAGAGTTTTGAACCTAGTACAGATATTTTCTTCCAAGAAGTCTATCACCTCTTTAGTCTTGCATTGTTTAGTGTATATATCTTTAGTCCACCTTGTACAATAGTCTATGGTAGTCAGGACATATTTGTGACCTTTAGATGAATTAGGGTTGATTACCCCAACAAAGTCTAACCCCCATTATGAAAATGGTTTTTCAATCATGACTGGTTGTAGAGGCATTATTTCCTTTGGTTCCTTGGTGCTAAAAATCTGAAATGAGTGACATTCCCTCACATGATTGTGAACATCCTTTAAAATAGTTGGCCAATAGTAGCTAGCTCTAAGAATTTTATGAGTTGTGGTCCTCCCAAATGGATGTCCACTACCTAACTTTTCATAAAAGGTGATCATGATTTGGGTGGCTTCTTCTTGTGAAACACATCTCAAATAAACCCTTTCAAGATTCCTTATATACAATACCCCATCCTTGATCAAGTAAAGGGTTGAATTCAACCTAAGGGTCCTATTTTTCTCCCTAGATAATCCTATAGGGAAAGTACCATTAATTATCAATTGTATGATTGAATCATACCACTCACTAACTTAAAAGTTCTATTGATCTACTTGTATAATGCTTAGCTTAGGGTTAGTATTAACAATCATTAGATTAAACCTTAGCACCTTAACAATTTTTCTATTTTCATCTCAAATTCATACTCTTATAAAACTAACATCTAGTTACCTCTACATTTTCCTAGCTCATTCTGGCTCAGCATAAGCTTTGTGGTAGGTTTAGTTAGGACATCATGTACCTTATTTCTAAGTATATAATGTCTAAATTTCTTAAATACCTTAACTAATGCATATTTTTGATTATCAATCAACGAAGAATTTAACTCAACATTATTAAAATTAGTGCTCATAAAAGCTATTGGGCAATCACACCCATCAATAATCTAAGTTAACACTACATCCATAATGTGGTTAGATGCAAAGGAATAAAGGTATAATTCCCTTGAGAAGTCAAAACTTATGAGGACTGGAGCCTAGCTAATGGCCTCCTTAACATCATTGAATGCCTTTTTGGATTTTTCATTCTAGGTGACTTTGGCATCCTTCTTTAGCATTTCATTCAATGGATTGACAATCTTTGTAAATCCATAAATAAACTTTCTTACAAAATTTATCTTACCAAAGAATGAATTTAACTCTTTCTTACTATTTGGAGGTTCTATTATAGATATAGCCTCCACATTTTCAAGATCTATATAGATCCCATATTTAGTTATAACATGGCCCAATAATTTTAATTCTATAACACAAAATATACTCTTCTTAGGGTTTAAGTAGATTTCATACCTTTTACATATCTAAAAAACTTGTTATAAGTGCATGAAGTGATCTTCCCTATATTTAGAAAAAAATGTTAGATCATCTATATATATAATAATAAACTTTCCAATCAGGTCTTGGAAGTCATGGTCCATAGCTCTTTAGAAAGTAGCTCCTACATTGATTAGCCCAAAGGGCATCTTCTTGTAAGAAAAGGTTCCCCACTTGGTGGTGAAAGTTGTCTTCATCCTTTATTCTCTATCAACCAACACCTAGTTATAACCTAAAAAACCATAAAAAAAAGACATCATAGCTAAATTTGAAACAAATTGGATCACTTGGTATAGAGAAGGAAGAGGATAGTTGTCCTTTTTTGATGCTTTGTTTAAGTTTCTAAAGTCAATACAAAGTCTACTCTCACCATTCTTCTTCCTGACTAGTACCAAGGTATCCATCTAGGTAGAATTCCTGATAGGGAATACTATCCTAGCATCTAGTAGTCTTTTAACCTCTTTAAAGATCATGGGTTTTAGGACAAGGTTTAAAAGCCTCTACTTCTACCTAAATGTTTTTTTACATTCCTTAAGGGGTATAGTATGGGTAATGAATCTTGGATCAAATATATTTAAGTCATCATAAGACCATGCTATGACATCCTTGTATTGGGTAAGGAGCTCTTTAGACTTCTTATTTTCAATGTTTATACAAGATTTTCTAATGTTTACTATCTGGGGTTAATCTTGGAGGCTAAGATCAATAAAATTATAATCTTCCCACTTACCTTGGGAACCTTAGAAACTTCAACCAATTTGTCCTGATCAAAGAGTCTCTCCAAAGTAATCATCCTCTCGAGGATCTTATTTTCATGCAATTAAATGACTTTAGCATCAAACTTATCCTCCTTAGATGTATTTTCACTAGTCTCATCAATAATATCAACATAACATGATCTATAAATGGTCATAAAATATATTATCTACTAATCATCATTGAAAACTTGAAAATGTTTAACATTATCAGGCATTAAAGGACAAAGGATCAACTCAATTTTGAAATTGGGGGAATCTTAGTTGGTTATGAGGTTGGCTACAATAGATGCTAACTCATCAGTATCTTAGTTTTCCTCTTTTAGGATGGAGGTGATGCTAAAATCATCAAGGGACTCAATCAGATCCCAAACTCTAAGCTTATATCTCTTAAGATATGAGAGTTTGAATTGGTATTTGTTCCTTACTTAGTTGACCACTAGTTCTGAATCACCATAAACTAGTAGCTTTTTGACCTTATTCTTTATAGAAAATTAAAAAATTAGGATAAGGGATTCATACTCAACAATATTATTTGTACAAGGGAATTGGATCTTATAAGAATCATGGTACTTTATATTATTAGGGTTAGTTAAGACAACACCAACACTTGATCTAACATTACATCTAGCACCATCAAAATGCAATTTCTAAAGTCCAATAACAACATGAGTACTCTTGGGATCACATAAATTATCAATATTTAGGGTGAAAACCCCTAAGTCTCAGTTAATTATGTCAACCCTCTCATTTACAACATTTTATATAGTTATCATGTGTTTCATCCTTGGTTCTCTTTAAACCCTGATTTAATTAGGGACTCCCTTCCAAGGTAGTCACAAATGTGATCAATATATGGACATGTAACCATTCAGAGCCTCAATCCATTCCTTTCTCAACAAGATTCCATAAACATTAGGTACATCAACAACTTGAATACCAATGAATTGATGTACCCTAGGCTCAGAACTAGTTACATGTGAACATTTAAAATATCCCCAATTACCTTAACCCTAGATGTGTCTAATTGGGTGACAACCTATTAGACTTAATAAGATTCAAACCAAGTTGTTTGCATATAGATATAGGAATGATGTTGGTAGAAGCACCATAATTTAGTAAGCAATTATGTAAGTTCTTACCAAACATCTTGATAGTGAGAAAGAAAGGAGGGGACTCAGCCTTAACTTTGTGTATAGTCACATTGGCATGATCAATCTTGGGTGGATTGTTGGAATTATTTGATAGAGATTATAATATGAATTCCCTTTGCTTTATAGTTTGTGTAGGTGTAATTTAATATTATCCTTTATCTTTTTCATATCCTTAACTATGTTATACCCAGTTTTATTAGAACTAGGAATATCAACATTGGGTTTAGAATAACTCCCTTTAGGTGGCTTTGGATTGTTACTTGAAGAGGTGTCTGGAAGAGTTATAAAATTTTTGGGAGGTGCTTAGGTAGTCAAAGGATACCTTTTCTCCCTATTCCTCAATGGATAGGTCTTATTCAATAACTATTAAAAAGCTTGGATCTCCTTAGGGATTTTGCTAGGTTCATTTTCCTCTTGAAAGGGGAAATCAAAAGTATCCACCATGAAGGCTTGATCAGATGGTTTAGATCTAGAAGTACATGCACCACTTTCCTTGTTAGGGACAATTTCAAATGTATCCAAATCTTCTTGGAAAGCTTTAAAGGCTTTGTAAAACTCAATGCAGTCAATTTCTCCATGCCTAGCTTTGTAATGTACCCTGCAATAATCTAGGTAATGTAATATTAGTGAGGTTAATGTCCATGTTATTCTTTTTATAAGATGGCTCATTATTCTTATTTTTATGAAAACTATCATTATAAAATCTATTGTTTCACCTATTATACCTTTGAAATGAGAAGTTCTTACTTAAAATTTTAGTAGTATTTACAACTTGTTTTTGTAGCTGAAGAAAATTAGTGATCAACTTTTAAACCATTTTAAAGATAGTTCATTCTCATTTTTAAGAGTTTTAAAATTATCAAATTGGTTATTATTAGTTGATGGAACCAAATTCCTTTGATCATTTGGATTGAAGCCATTAGTAGGATGATTTAATAATCCTAAGTTCTAATTGGAAGTAACATGACTCAATGTCAATTGATTGAGGTTTGGGGGTTGGTTTAATGTTGGGATATTCTAGTTGTTGTTGGGGAATAAGTTCATCATAAACATATATGGGTTGATGTTTGGCATAAAATATGCCATTTTTCCTTAGGGTTGCATCTGATCATTGATGGTTACCACCTTAGAATAGGCCCTAACTAATGAAGATATAGTTGGCATGGATTTCTTAAAAAATATAGAGGTCATGGGATCCACTGCATCTTTGTATATTTCTAAAGTTAAGACATCATCAAGCTTATAGGTTTATATGGTCCTTATATACATTTTATAAAATATATAATTAAATAACCTAATAGGCTCACTTGCATCTCTTCTAATAGTGGTGAACTGATGATAAATAAAATAGAGGATAATACAAAACAGAATAATTCCAATCATGAAGATAATCAGACTATGGTAGGGGTAAGTGTTAAAGACACAAATATTTTACTTGATGATCTAGCTTTGACAATAGAAAAGGAACATTTAGTTCTAGTTTCCAATCATGCTATGGAGATTAAAGAACAAGAAAAGGATGATCATGAACAGCAAAAAGACCCAGCAGAGACAAAAGAGGAGAAAATGATGCAAAGGGAGGACCAAATAGATAAGGATGAGTCCTTGCCACAGGAGAATGTAGATGACAGTTGTGATTCTCAGCAGAGGGACACTAAGCTCTCCTTCATGAATTCAGCCAAATTCAAAGCTGATGCAATCTTCCAAGTTGATTCGTGGATGTATAAGGAAATGATGGAGCTAAAGAAGAAAGTAGAAATAATGCAACATAACTAGGAAGTTGATAGGATCAAAATCAATAATTTGGAGAAGCAAATGAGTGATATTCCAACTAAACTTAAAGATTATGAGAATAATCTGAGAAGGCTCATTAAGGAAAGTAGAATGAAAATGGAGGAGGTTACTTCTAGCATATGTGTGGCTACAGCTAACCTTGGAAAATGAGCTAATGAAAAAATAAAATCTTTGGAGGGGCCTAGCAAGAGAACTAGGTAGAGCTCGAGGAAGAAAACTTAGCAAGAAGCTGCTACATTAGCTATAATATCCATATAGGATACATCAATGGTTGGAAATGAGGCTGTGAAAATGATCCTAGAATTAGAAGACTAAGGTATTCTTTGTTGCTTATGATTTTGGTTTGGTCCTTTCTGTTGGATGTTATAACTGTTCTAAAAATTGGATCTTAGTTTTAAAAACTTATTTTGAGTTTTTAGGTCTCTTTAAAACCTGTGATCTTCTTTTATGGTATTGGTCTGTGGTTTCAAGTCCCTGTAAAACCTGATTTTGATACTATTTTATAGTAAGTTTTAGGAATGTTCTTCCTATTGGGCGTTATCGCTTCATCTTTCTTTCTTTGTTATTGGGTTTTGGGGTCCCTTCAAAACCTAATTTTACCTTAATCTAAAACATAAGGACTGACAATTTTATAAAATTGATCTATAAAAACATCAGTGAAACCATCCCAATTGGTGATGTAATTATCAAGCAAGTTTAAGAACCGTTCATAAGCAACATCTTTACAGGTGAAGTGGAATAACTTGAAAGCTACATCCTCATGGACAACATTTAATAGTTTTAAGGTAACCTTAAATGATTTAATGTGCTCTTCAATGGTTGTAATATAGGTTAGAATAAATGTAGGCAAATAATTTTCAAGGTTGCATGGGAGATCATGTACCACACCTAACACATTAATTAAAGATTATCCAAACTAAGCCATACCTAGAAAAATATTGAAGGCATAGATACCTTGAAAAAGTGAAGTTGGCAAATATTTGGATCTCATACATCTACCTTTGTCAAATCTGGATTTTATATGAACCTCAAGCTTGACAAAAGGTTACATGGTTTCTGAGTGTGATCTTGTTCTAATCCTAGTCAATTCCATCTTAAAATTGAATATCCTACCTAAAATACATGATATCAAGTTAACTTTTATAAATAACAAGAGTTAGACCTACACATTGAGCTTATTTTACAAAGGTTGTATAAAAAACTATAAAGGATGTTGATCTTTGACTAAATTAGCTCAAAGATGCATTAAATTACATGAATATGATCTATATTTACAAGTATAATCCTAAAGGAAATTATATATATGAAATATATACCAAACTTTGATCAAAATGAGCCATCTTAATCTTAGATACTATGGATTTTCAAATTTTAAGCTAAATTTACTGAAAACAAGAATCAATATCTCAAAGAACTTCAACCTTTGTCTCAGGAAGCACAAAGATGTGTCTCAAACAACAAAGGTCAATGATATTTATACTTATAAGCAAATAATTCACTAAAAATCACAAAGATACACTGATCTTAGATAAAAAAGGCTAATATCAACAAAGATTTAAAGAATTCATGGAGATCTGACCCTCCTTCTAGCGCTAGTGGGTAGTCACCTTATTGATGCCTCTAAATGCACCACAATGTTTCTTAGTGTTAAAAGAATGCTTCTCATCTTATAATTTGATGAATTCATAGCATGAGTATCAGGATATGGAAACTTTATGTCATATATGGTGAAATAATGGTAGAGATATGTATTGGTGTCCCACAAATTTATAATAAGTGATGGTTGGGAGACATCATGGTATATTCTTTGTAAATTGTAGAGAATATACATTAATATTTAATTAATTATGATCCATATTTAAGATACAGACTAATCTAAGTGGATATTTATAATGAAGTTAAGATTACAATGATTTGGTGTAAAAAAAGAGCAAAAAGAAGGGTAAGGCAAAAAAGAAATGAGTGATTGTCAATTTTAGTCTCAAACATTATGAAAAAACATCAATTACAACTGAGTATACATTCAACCAATATATAATGCAACATAACCTAATCTCAAATTCCACTAAATACCAAGCAAACTTCAAAGGATAATGTAAAGAGTCACAAGTAAGAACTAGGTCTACTTTAAGGATTTACTACTATAATCAAATAACAATTACACATCAGAATATAGAGCAAAATAAAATGAATCAAAACCTAATATCCTTCAACTAATATATCATATACATAAATTATAAACCTTGTGATTATAAAATGCAACTCAAAATTCAATGACGCCATTCAAATCCAAGACATAAACTAGTAATTAAGAGAAAAACTATTTAGCCATTGACATATCAAATATGGACAATCTTTGTAGAATTCCTTGATATATTAATTGCTTCAAGTGTATAAAATTTTCTCAAAATTCTCTCTTTTACAAATGGAGATACATGCCTTTAAAGAATGATTAGGTAGTATATCAGTCAGTTATAATACACAGGTATACAAAAGATAAGGAAAACTATGTTTCCTAAGATGGTTCTAAAATACACTTATTTTCTATAATTGAACTAACCTAGGGGAAATATTCTAACATACTAGCATATGCCTTTACAATGGAATATTCTATTTCAGAAATTTATCAAATCATACAAAAAATAATATTGTCTAATTTGTTGGTGGGGCCTCTACTTTTTTTTTTTGAGGATGTTCACGGCCTTAACATGTTGCTCATCAACTAGCTTTAGATCCACAACATACTTTAGGATATTCTCCTCCTCTTGATCTAACAATTCCTTGAGTTCCCTATCATTTTTGGCCATGGCTTATTTAATGTTCCTAGCTTCATTTATCCTTTCTCCAGCATTGAAAATCATGTCTAAGATCTTATTGTTATCATCCCCAAATTTACCTTGGCTCTTTCCTTTGATTTCTTGGGTTACCAAAGTAACCCTATGTTTGAATTCTTCATCAATTATGATTCCAAGGGTAGTGGGTTGTGCAAGTTTCATAAGCATCCCAAGAGCTATTTAATCCTTGTAATTAGATCTTTATCATACTTTAGGAGTCTTTCCACATTATCATGCCATGTACTCAAAATTTGAACCTCATCAACCATAATTCCTGTAATTTTTCTCAAGTGTCTTAAAATGATGGTTTTGAATCTTGGGATCTATTTCCTTTCTTGAATGTTGAGAATATCAGCTATTTTATCTTATAAGTCTTGCCATTTGGTGACTAGTCCCATGGATAATGTACCTTACTATGATAGTTCACTCTACCTTAGCTTCATTATTTTGAGTGCCTTAAATATGTCATAAAATTACTCATCAAGCATTTTGGTCATTGCCTCAGGTACTGTTAGAATTGCCTATGTCTCCAAGTTTTATTTTTCTCTTTCCAAATTATAGATCCTTTATTTTATTCCTCTAACCCCTAATTTTTATTGTGTTGATTGAGCCTCAATTAGGCTCTCAACATATTCTTCATGAATGGTAGATTCACCCAGCTGTTGCCCCCCAGATGGGGCTAATCTTAAAAAGGGCTCCACCTTTTGGAAGGTGAATTCCTCTTCTCCCACCATGTCTATCTTAGTCGTAACCCTCTCAAATATAGATATCTCTAGATTAAATTGCATGGTTATGGATGACTCTACAAATTCTAAAGGCTATGAGACCTCTATACGGGTGCTACTTGATGTTTCAAGAGCATCCATCTTCTTGATTTTTGGTCCTTGAGAGACCATAATTCTAATTTCTTCTTACTCTTTCACCATAACCCTAATCCATGGATTCATGTCATCATGTACTTCAACATTTTCAACCTCTATGATTGCCCATGAGTGTGTGAGAGAAGGAATCTTTTGTAAGTTTCCATAAATGAACCAATCAAGAATGATTGGTCCATGAATTGGGAATTCATCACTAAATAGATTGACTTCACTAGGGAGTGAGTGAAGGTCAATCTTGATCACCCCCATGGTCTAATAAGAACTAATGCTAGCTCTACCTTTCTCTTATCTTGGGACACCACTAGGATAAACTCTTTTCCTTTCTCTCTTCTAGGCTCCCCTATTTAGATTTGAGTCTCTTCAAATAGTTCCTCTTCCCTATCAGTATCATATACTTATACAAGCTCCTTGGGGCACCCTTAAGTGTGTCTTCTATCTCTAAGGTTATCATGTCTATGTACTAAACTAGGGAATTTGGCCTTTATGGGAGTGTTGAAGATGAGGACCCCTCTCTAGGTCTCTCTTCCAATTTTACCTCTCCCACTTTCTCCTTACCATGGCCTTGTCCATCCTAGCTTTGCATAGTTTACCCCTAAAGTTGTGGTTATTCTCCTTGGTGTTATTCCTAGGCTATCCTAGATGGTCTAAGCAACAAGTGGTATTGAAAAGGATGCATTTTCCATGCCTCTCTTGATGGTTTTTCATCCTTTGTCAATCTATGCTTCAATTTGATGTTGTGCCATTGGATCTTGGACAACACTTCTTCATATTTCTTAACCTTAATATAAATGGTGTCATGAACACCAAGTTGATGCATGTACTCAATATTAGGGAACTTATTCTCCTTTAAAATATTGGTCACTATGTTCTTAGGATCCCACATATTGAGTTTATCAAGCTAAAACCCAAATGAATCCCTATGCTTGGCCATGGTATCAACCTATTTACAATCCTAAGGTATAGCTCTTCCAATGGTTAGAGGGAAGGGGTGGAAAAGACCCTTCCTCTTTTCTTTGAAAATATCATCAATACCATTAATGAGTTAAGAGGTAATTTCTTGATCAACAAGATTACTTGGAACATATACTAGCAATATGTAAAGTTGGGACATAATTCCCTCAATCTTGATGACTGTGTAATCAGGGTAGTACCAGATGTCACTCATCATTTCAACATACTTATTGATAAGTGGGTGGATCCTAGGAATGGGAAAACCTATGATATACTCCACTATGGTTTGGTAGACATAGTCATAAATAAACTATATATGGTTCCTATATTTAAAGATATATAATTAAGAGTAATGGTGGGAAATGGTAGTTTTTCCCTCAAGAGACCAATTCCTAATACTACAAAAGTTGATTGGGGTGAGAAGGGAATCCAGTTTGTATGACATCATGTAAAACTTATTATATGTCTTCCTTTTTATGGCATTGAATTACTTTACCAAGAAGACACTAATTAAATCTTTATTTGGAGGGGTGAGCTTTTGTTCCACCATGAAATGCACATAGGTAACCTAGATTTTGTTCACATAGGTGGTTGAAGGGGATCCAAAGCCTTGGTTTAAAAAGGTCATTATCACCTAATTCCCTCACTAAATTAGACTATTTGGTTTTTTCTGTCAAATTCCTTGAAGATATAGGGTCCTTAATATAGCTAGGGCCTACGGATAGAGTCTAGTTCATGGTTGCTATGCTATTCCTTAATTTTTGATAGGTATACAAGGGGGAAAGGGAGATTATAATATTTTTAAAAAGATATAAGATAAATATAGACTATCTTTTTGGAATTCCCTTCCTAAATGATCCATTCATTATCTACCCTATAATCAAAAAAGAAAGGAGAAAGGATGTTTATATAATGTAGTACCTTGGGCTTTATAGTAGCATGGTGGAGTTTGACCATCTGGACAACAACCAAGTCATAATGCCTTATGCTCACCATAGCAATCCTCTACTCATCCTTTTTAATGGGATTTAATTCCTCCACCATGAAGAAGAGTTTAGACCAATTCCTCATACCTGGGACATTCAAGGTTGCAAGTTCTAATTTAGTGTCTTTAAAGATTCATCCTTCATCATTTGTCAACAAGTAGAGCTTGATTTATTCTTTCAATTTCTATTTATGAGCTACCATGGTCCCTATCTCTTCAACTTGTTCACATTAATTTTAAAATAGGTCTTTGTGAAAGATCTTTGTGTTCAAAACACAATCAATCTCTCCTTGGATCAAATTATGACCAAATAGATTCAATTAAGCTACTTTTATGTAGGGTTTTGGAGCCTTAATGGTAGGATATATCAGACTTTAGCTTATACATGCATTGAATTTGATTTGGACCTTTGCATTTTTGATCCCATAAGATATTTTTTTATTCTTTTCTACTTGCATGGCACCTATGTGGCATTGGTCTAGACCTTTCATGGCATTTTTTCATAAATTCTTTTGAGCATTGGCTATTGGCATTTAAAAATTACCTCTTCATTTTTCTCCATTAGATTAAAATCCTAGACTAGAGAAAACCATTAATTTTAATATGGGCCCTTACCTATGATTGGATCCATTCAATTATAAGCCTCAAAGTTATGACACTTGGCATATTTAAGTGTCTTCCCCATGATTTGTATCCTATGTCAATGTTTTGTTGAATGAGCATTGGTCACATAAAAATATCATGGGCCTTTAAAAGGTCATGAGTACCTTCACACCATTGGATCATCTTCTAGTATTAAATCATGAACCATTAGATCATTTGTCAACTTTGTCTTGAATGTGATTTTACCATGTGTCAAGCTCATGGGCTCTCGAGGCCTTGTTGAAAAGTCTATGGGAGCCTTGAATCATTAGATCATCTTCTAGTGATAAAGTGTGAAACGTTAATCTATAGAGATGCCTACACTTTTAGTAAATACATTATTAAAATGGGACAGAGGCTTAAATTCCTTATGCTAAGGTTTATTATGTGTTTATTAAGCATGAAACAAACCTTATGCTAAGGTATTTATGTCTAAGTTTTCTGAATCATATAAAGGGGGGGCAAGGTTAAATTTTCTAATCCAATGTTTATGTTGTGTTTAATAAATATAATGTATTCATTGGTCTAAAATATTTATGCCAAGGCTTATAAAATATTCTCAAAAGGATCAACATGACATAATGGTCTAATAACAATAGGATTTTATTGTATTGATAAAACACATTAAAACCTTTATCTAGAAATAACTTGGTGTAAGTCCTACATAACAAATATATCACTTTTAAAATAAGACTTAGTATAAGTTTATAGTTTAAGGTTCATGGTATTTAAATAAAATGCCATGGGGACCTTAAAGTACAGATTTAGACTGAGTTTTCTTTTACATGTATTTGGACCATAGGACCATTTCCATATTTTGCAGGTCAAATATTTTTTATGTTTGAGCATCTTTCAAGAATTTACTTTAGCTTATAAATAAATTTATGAGCCTTCTAGCAAGATTTTGGAGGGTATTGTGATCCTGAGTAGAATAATTCATTATCTTAAATTTGATGGTCTCTCAAAAATCAAATACATTCTCTTGAACATCAAATGATGATCATGTGAATGTTAATGTTAAGATAGTAGAGATTTTAATTTAATAGGATTAAAATTAATGGTTGTGAAAATGTCAAATACATCCTTGTAGACTTCAAATGATGGTCATTTAAACATCAATTTTAAGCTCATAAATTATTGTGACCTAGTATGTGAGTGTCACTTTTCACCTCCATGGGGATTCTAAGGATATTAGACTTAATTCACTCCATAAAATAAAAATATGTGATGCAGTGAGGGTCGTAGGATCATGATCTGGGAGCTTGCACATGATTGGTTGCTTTGGTCAAGTGGGCCCCTTTGATTTTTTCCTTGAATGTAAGGGTGCCACATATCAATATTTCAAGATTTCTATATCCATTTGACCTTTCAAATGTGCTAGACTCTATCTGATTGGGTCCTCATGATGAAGCAAGAACCATTGATCATGATTTAATGGTTTGAATATGATTGGTTGAGGGGTTATGTGCAGGATTTTATAATTTTTCCTCACACCATCTGATCAAAGGGTTATGAGGGAGCATGAAACATTAGATCATCTGAGATGCACACTATTTATGTCAAAGTTTGGGCTTTTCTCACTCTATTAGAATAAATGTTGTGATAAAGTGAGGGCCATTAGATCTTGTAAGATGAGAAAAACTTAAGTTAGGACCATGATGATAAAAGACTTAGGCTAAGATGTTAAGAATAAGGTCTTGATTATATTAATAAATACATTGAGGCCTTAGCATTAAAACCTTAGGCTAAGGTATAACTCAAAAGGCTGAGCCAACATAAAATTAGACTCAGGGAGCCAAGACTTAAGCTAAGGTGTTAAGACTAAGGTCCCATTTATATTAATAAATATAATGGGGCCTTAGGGTTAAAACCTTAGGTTAAGATAGGAAATATTAAAATAGACCCTACAAAATGAATATTAGTTAGGCACATAATGAACTTTTACAGGGGAAAGACCAAAGGGGACTAAGCATTTTTAGGCTCAATTTTAGTCATGTTTAAAAAACATGACTAAGCTTAAAATATGAACTTTATATTTAGGTCCAAAATGGATTTTTGAAAAGTTTCTGCCAATTGGTTCTCACTAGTATTTAAATTTGAAATGAGGGTTTTGTCAATGTTTTGGAACATGAATTTCCTTGGGACAAACACCATGGAACCTGTAACTAAAGGCAATAAAGACCATTTATTAGCATTGTTAACCAAAAATAAAGAAAAATAAAACTAATTAATATTTCTCTTAACAAATTGGATGATCTTCAAATTTTACAAATAACCTTATCATGCCATATTTTCTTGTTTAGTTCCTAGAGTTGTTCAAGGGTCCCAATTTTCAAAAAAAGGGGGTATGTTGGTCCCAATAGGTGGGAAGGTTCAAATTAATGTATAAGGAAATCTTGGCATTTATCTTGGTCAATGGCCTCTTCCAAATATTATGGAAAAAGAATTCTAACTTGGTATTATAATTTAGGATGAATATCATTAGTGAATAAATGGAAAAGGATCTCATTTGCCATATTATGCTGAAGTTTTTTTATTAGTGCTCAAGAATTAAAGGGTCTCAGGCCCTTAAAAAATATATAAATTAAGACAAAAATGGTGTTCTAGTTTAACATTTAAAAATGTTAAGTCAAAATTAACCAATCAAAACCAAATAAGAAATTCAAGAGAACCATTTCTTAATTACCCATTTTAACCAAATGGAAAAACCATTATTATTATTCTTATCCTTTTCAATTCTACTAGTATTTATAGATGGGGTGTTAGGGAAGAGTCTACCTTTTTTCCTACTTCTAACCACCTTTTATTCTTATTCATTTCCTAAAGAAACTAAATTGAAACTTAACACTTATTTTTCCTCCTTGGGTTTACCTCTAGAAACTTCACTCTTATTTACTCTTTTACCAGTAGAACCAATTAATTCTTCCTTATTATTAGATTTAACCAATGGAATATCCTTTTCTAAATTATTTTCAAATATCTTCTCAGAGAACTCACCTTTAGGGTGATCCAAAAAAAATTCTAGATGTTGCACATTAACTTCATTACCCTAAGAAGAAATAAACTTATGCTTCATTTTTTTATAATAAATAGAAATATGATTAGCCTGAAAATAATTTTTTCATCTAAAAGGAATACCTTTAAAATATATATTTTACGTGTAGCTCCTATCTTGCACTTTTAGCACAATAATTTTAGGAAGATCTTGAGAAGTATCTAAACAAACTAGAATCCTTGCAAATGAAGTTCGATAAAAGTTCAATGAAAAAACATCAATACCTAACAAAGCACCCAACATAGATTCAATAACTAAAAGACCAAATATTGACCAAAATTGTAGTGGGAGGTAGGGCAATCTCACCAAGACTAGATGTAGAGAAATATTTGCAATCAAGGGGTTAAAATTAGGAGTCTGGGGTTTCATGAGAAAAATGTGATTTTCAAAACTCCATATTTGAGTCAAAAAATATTATCCCAATCAGCCAAAAAATCAAAAGTGATAATAGAAAAACCTCTAACATAGGGATAAATTTTCATTATGCCATCCAAGAGTGAACTCCATGAATTTGATAGCCACTAATGAAGAGTAGAGAGAGAAGGATAGAACCTATCAAATCAATAGACCAAACCTCTCTCTATGAACTAGGCTTTACCTTCCAACACATAAAAAAAATTATTTTAAAAAGTGATAGAGACCAAATTAGATGGAGAACCCTTACCTACTCCATCACTAGGTCTGTATACTCTTTAATTAATTGAAAAGATAATTTTTTTGAGGATTAGGGTTAGGTAGTCACATATCCCCCAAACTACCCTACCTAACATCTAAATCAACCAACACCCTAGCAACCTAAAAAGAGTCTTTCACCCTTAGGATGGTCTCCTCCACCAAAGGCACCACCGACTACCCTTGACTACCTTTACCACTAGCTTGTGGCTCAAAACATATTGCTTCTCATGCCACTATCCTTTTTACTATCATCACTAAAGAAGAGATATTTTTTTCCCTAGTTGAAACCATAGTTGTGAATTCAATGAAGAAACAAAATCCTGATATTATGCTTAGCTTTATTAGATAAAGTTTTCCATCATTAAATGAAAACTTGTGCCATTTTAGATTATGTTTGTTTACATTTGATAAAATGGGCTAAATTACTTTTAGTAAGATCATTAGTTTAGAATTATTGAACAAACTCATTGATAAAGTCCTTTAAACTAATGATGGATTGGGTTTGAAGTTTATTATACCAATCTAGAACATATCTAAAGAGAGTCTTAGCTAAGAGTTTGGTCAAAGTGAAGGTATTAAGTTTCACCCAATATTCTTACAGGTTTATAAAAAAATTTAAGTGTAAGGTAGGATCCATGGATCCAATATAATTTATAGTGGGAATTATACCTCATATGTCAATGTTTTTAATTTGAAGTATAAGGTGTTCATTTTATAAATGTTTAATAGTTTTATTAATAATTAGGTGTTGAGGTATTGGGTTACTATGTGCATCCTTAAGGGAAGGTTGGGTCCATTAGGATTTTGTGCTCCCCATTGAGTATGTGGAGGTTGATTTTGGAGATGTAATAAGTCATTTTGTATCTACATCATATGGCTAGCATTATTGGTTTGATAATTATATATTTGGTTGGGAATTTGTAATAGTAATTGATTAATTTAAGCACTATTCTAACTAGTATAAGTATCTTTGGAATCATTAATGTGTTGTGAGGTGTTAAGAAATTAGGATGCGCTAGTAGCATGAGATGCATTAGTGGCATGAGAATCAGTAGTGGCATGGGAATCAGTAGTAAAATGATAAGTACTATCTCTACTAGATCATTATGAGTGAAATAAAATTAGGTATAAGTGTGGATATTTGGGGTAGGTCCACTATAAAATACACCAGCCATGTTAGTAGAGATACTTATCATAAAGGTGAAAGAATACATGGAGGATCATGGAATAGTGTTAGAAGTAGATATTATAGATGGTAAAGGAGTGGAGTAAATTATTAGTTTACTCACCCTAAATCTTGTGGAAAATATAGGTGAAGGTAAATGGGGATCTTCAAAAATAGGTCCCATCATGATGTTATATACAACTGAAGGATCCTTACCTCTATGTTGATGATTTTCAATGATGAAAAGAATAATTTTATCCATGTATTCAAGCTCATTTTCATCTTCCACCATTTTTATAAATAAGGATTAAATGATTAAAAATAGGGAGCAATCCCATAGTTTATAGTTCTAATGATGACATAAATATTACTTTGTTCTAGGTTAGTTACTAAATTTTTTAGCTTAGAATGTTTGTTAGTATTGGTAAAACTCATATGTTAGTTTGATATTCATCTATGGAATTATCATATAAATGTTCCATAATGAAATGGGTAAGCTAGACACTTACTGAAAAAGAAGACAACCTGGTTGATATAGTAGGTCAAATGGATTGATTCTGATCTATAAGTAGGTAAAAATAATAGCTGGTAGGAAATAGAGTCGAATGGGTTCACTGTGTTCTATGGGAAGACAAATAAGGTACCCTATAAAACATTGAGTCAACTAAGTTGACTATGTTCTATCATAATACAAATAGATTAACATGTAATAGATTGAGTTGATTGTGTTCTATAATAATACAAACAGAGTATCATGTAAGAGACTAAGTTGACTATGTTTTTTAGGTAGGAAAAAATTGGAATGTTATAAATATAGATAACTTATTAGTAATTTTTCATGAAAATAAGATAAACACATAGGTAACTAGGTTGATTGATTTGATCTATTTTCATCACACAACATAAAACTTGTACCAATGCTAGCTAATAAAAGTTTTGCAATACAAAATATAATAGTAAAATAACAAGTATAAATACTAAAATTTAAATGCTAATTTAAAGAGTAGACATTCCTATGTGTTTTAATTAGATTATATTTTTCAAATGTGATAGGGCATTTGGATTTGTAATGGAGATAAAAGAGGTAAGTTACATCTTGTTTCAAGTATGTTAAGGCTAAAATGGATATGTATTGGTGATGTTACTAGCTTGGTATTGGGATCTACCCCCTCGCTTCATAATCCTACAAGATTAAGAGTGTTGGATGATTTGCCAATGTATACCATTAATGTAATAACCCTGTTGGGGTCAACTAGAAATACATGATTTTTAAAAAAAAAATTAAAACACATCCAAAAATATAATACACCACTAAAATATATGGAGATAATATGAAATAATCAAAGCATGATAATATAAAACAATCATAATACATCACATATCATTGAACTCTAATATCATGAGAGCATATCATAATGCAAGTATAGAAAGTAACTATATTAACTCAACCATAGCTGATACAAGTATAAAATCACTATTTTCATTGTAAAATAATAATTAATTACAAATATTCATGAAATTATCTAATAATAAGTAAAATAGAATATAATCTACATATAAGATACATAGCTCCCCCAAAGCATAGTTTCCAAACTCAAGTATCTATGGCAATCTCAAGTCTCATCTCAGTAAGTAGTATTATTATGGGGAGAGAGATCATCATCTAAGCACTTTTCGACACCAACCATGGACCAATGATCCCCCATATTAATACCATCAATAAATGGTCTTTTCTTCATATATGAGTAAATAGTGATGATATGGGAATCTAGAGAGACAAGCAAGTGTGTTGTATGATTTCTAAACTAAATATGTAGTGTATCATAGAAAACCATTCTATTACAATATATCACACAAACATGTAAATCATACTCATGAAATTATAATGTCTCACTAAACATACTTTGGTATAAATTTTTACAAATAATAATTATCTATAGATCAATAAAATTCATACACACCACTTGATCAGAGTGCCTTCATCTATCATTATGATACTAATATGCTAGTGAAGTCCATCTCACTCCTTACTCTATATCAACAATAGATATTGGTTAAATACAATTCAACTAAAATATTCATTTAATTTACATCCTGCTAGCAAACACATCATAAACATGCTAAACATAGGAGTAACTGAATCATACATTTATTTCATCAAATGTATGGATGAATCTTACATTAATTTCTATTCCATACTAAAAATAATGACTACAATTTATTCCATCTGGTTAAATATAGATTTAACTATAGATTTTCACTACCACAATTAATTTCCAAACATGCTACATCCTATGATAACCCATATTACCATAGTCTAGTATTCTAAGACATAGTTACTAGTTTTACACAATCAATCATAGTAAAGTAGTCATAACTACCCAAAAACACAAGCTTATATTCAATTAACTAGACATAACAAGGTAAGTCATAATTTCCATGAAAGAAATAATATATGATCACAACATTTGATAAACTCTCAAGGTTATATGCATGTATACATAAGTCCTACTAACTGTCAAAAAAATACCATTCATAGGAATAACCAACATGCATATGCTTATTTATTTAAATGTAAGTGTGAGTCTAAACATATCAATTATAGTATGTATCATCTAGGTTTGACATACATTTACATTTTAGTACTCTAAGATATCTCATATTATTATAGTTCAGAACTATGTAGATACACATAACCAAACTTATGATTTTCAAGAATAAAATGACCCACATATATAATGACAATCAATAAAATATGAGATTATACCACCTGAGCATATCCTAAGTTTAAATTGCATACTAGCATTTAAATAAATATAAATTATAAGCACACATCATGATGCACCATTATATGCTAAGTATAACCAAATATTTATACATATTAACACTCTCGTAATATATGTTGCACATAAGTATTCAATATTGAATACATATAATTATCAGTCAACTAAACATTTGTAGAGAAATAGAGAAATCATAAAATCATTATGATCTTACATTCTAATAACTCATTCAATTTCTAGGAGACTATGTTAAAAGGTTAAAGTGTCTGATCCATAATAAATTGAATGACTCATATTAATCATCTATTTTAATTATAGCTATATAGGAGTACTTGTACATCATAAGGTGACACCACACGTAAGTATTCTAGTGCTATGTATATACTATATCAATGTTATCTTATATGTTTTAATTAAGAATCTCTCATATACTTAATTGCATTTTGAATAAACATGACTTTATATTAGGTTAAAAGCTTATGTTTATGTTGACACAGTTTCACCATTCTCAATCTCCCATGACCAAATGTGTTTATTCTTGTATACAATCCAAAATACCCAATGTATGTTACCTCTTATAATGATTCCTAAATCCTTGGATACATTAATTTCATTTATACATAAATATGTTTAGCAATAAAAATGCCATCATTATCCTTTACAATTCTTTGATAAATACTTAGTCAATATAACTTTATTGATAGGCTAAACTAAACATGACAATATTTATAGAATATTAAGGAACAAATAATCACATTACTAAGAGTTTTTAAGGTATACAAATCAATATAATCTATTGATTATGTTGCACTGACAATTATCCCATTACGGTATATTTTAATAAACCACAATATAGTTATCCAAGTATATATGATATAAGTTAGGTGTAACCAATTAAAAAATTACCATAAATATATATATTGTTATTACCATACACCAAGTGGTTATATACAACTTGGTATTTTCAATTCAATACACTTCTCATACCTCATATTAATATATATATTCTGATGTAACCAATAAGATGTATTTTATATTCAAGTTGGTTAATTTACTTCTTAAAGTTAACTCATATACCATTATAGTTAACTGTATCTTTATCATTTATACTATAGTATTTTAAATATATAACCCATATGTTAGTCTATTAATAGATTTTAGGAATATATGTGACATAATGAGTTATTACACTATTAACTCATATAACATTGATGAGTGTCAAATTATGTTAACCCTATTCCTTAATAAAGTGATGCCATTTTTTTTTCTTATTAACTATATTCCTTAACAAGTGAGTAGCACTAGTAGTAACCATAAAAAAGATGATGCTAGTTTATAGACACACACACACACACACACACAAATATTAATCACCATTAAATAAATTAGTGATGCCATTTGATGCATTATGTAGGTAGGATAATAAGGTTGGGCATCCCATAGTACATGGAATAAACTATAATTAAATATATAGTGACCTACCACTAAATGCAAACACTGACATAAAAAAAATATAGTGACTTATAAGTACTCAACAACACCCTTATAGACATAATATAAAATATGACTTAAGCTATGTATAGGGAGGTCTCATAACTATGCTATTTAAACACCTGATAACTAAAAATGGTAATCATCAAACCATATAACTATTATAAGTAGTGATGCCAATCATTAGTTTTATTAATAGAGACCAACGATACTCAAATAATTATAACAACAATGCCAAACATATATTCCATTAATAGTATTCAATATTAACTCATAAAAAATACTGACTGCACTAAATTAATGATGCCATCTAGCTACCAATATCATATATACTAGATTTTATGGGTATAGTGATGCCATTATACATGGCCTAGCTGAAAATGAGATATTGATAAAATCCACAACCATTGCATATGCTAGAAAAATGTACAACCTTTTTCCTTATTCCCAAAAATATAGCAATTCACTAAATAAAATAGGTTGGGTTGGTTATATTATAATGATTCCATTCAAGAGATATATAGGCTAAATTAACATAATTATTATGTCTTATGGATAAAAAGATAATAATTTTCCTACCACATGCATCGAGTTACAATGAATTCTATGGAAATATAGATATATTCAACTAATGTTTTGTATGATATGCTATGAAAATAGTGATATAATATTAAATTATTTGATTATAATTTTTCATGTTTTCAATTATGTTAATATACAAACAAGAATGCTAAAAATAAAGATATATTAAATATTTTACTTATGAATCTATAATTTTTTTTCTATAGGTAGGCATCTGGCTAAACAATACAAGCACACTGGTCTAAAAGTTTATATTTACATAAGCAAAACATGTAGAAGATAAAGTTTTATTTTCCAACATGGCTAAACTGGCTACCTAGCATCTTGACTATCTTATATTCATTTATCCAATCTTGTTAACTTCCCTCTTCTCCAAATTCCCTTTCTCTTTTTGTGTTATGCCCTCCTGGTTGTCTCTGCTTGCAAAGTTCCTCATGGAATTAATTATGATGCCCCATTTTTTTCATAATCTCCCCCACTTTATTAAATAGGTGTATCCATTTTACACACACACACACACACACACACACACACACACACACACACACACACACACACACACACACACACACACACACACACACACACACACACACACACACACACACACACACACACACACACACACACACACACACACACACACACACACACACACACACACACACACACACACACATAATTTCTTTTCTTTATTTCTTTTATTTGATTTTAATTTTAAAATGGCCTGTTTTCTAGATCATCTTCACTTTAATATTAATATTTATATTAACTTATTTATTACTATTAATATTTCCATTTTTTTCATAATCTCCCCCACTTTATCAAATAGGTGTATCCATTTTACACACACACACACACACACACACAATTTCCTTTATTTATTTTATTTGATTTTAATTTTAAAATGGCCTATTATATATATATATATATATATAAGATTGATTTCTAGATCATCTTCACTTTCACTTTCATAAATTCTAATGAACTTGATGTGAACTAACCCTTGTGAGTTTTTATCTTTCATTTTAGACTACTAGATTGACTCTACTGACTTAATATAATAGTTTTTACACATATTTTAGGACTTAGTTTATCAAATTGACTTAGTTCAGTTATATGTGTAGGTATTTCTTTCTTAAAGATAACTATATTGATCTCATCAACTTAATTCTTTATTATTTGCAGGTCATCTTCTACTTCATCAATCTGATCAACATAATTAGGGTATGAACTTACAAGTTTTTCAACTAAGGAAAAACTATTGATCTTATTTAGTTATTTGTGGTTAGATTTTTCCATTAGCACACTAGATTGATCATATTGATTTAGTTCTTCATCCCATTTTTCAAATTCTCTAACTTCTATCGATAATACTAGATTGATACTATTGACATAGTTCTTTTAATTATTTTTAATTATTCAATCTATACAAAATTATTCGACTGGTTTGATTTTGTCTTAACATCTTATTTATTAGGTTCAAGAACTCATCTTGACAACACAAATCAAAAATAATAATTTAGTAGATTTAGTACATTGATAAAATCAATCAAAAAACAAATTGATAAAAACAATTTTAGGTTCATTCTAATCAACTTATTAATTTCATTTTCAGTTAAATTCAAGTTTTGTTTTTCCAAAATTTTAGTCCCATAAAAATTATAACCTTATAATAAATAAGTTTATTGGCTTGACTTAGTTTTATAACTACTTTTTCCCTAAGAAACTCTATTGACTTGCTTGACTATGTTCTCTGGACTATCTTGCAATAGATATAGTTGACTTAATCAACTCTATTATGTATTATTTTCATACTAGGTTGATCTAATCGAACTAGTATTGTTTCTTTCTTATACAAGGGAAAATAACTTATATTTTTAGTAATTAAATCACCTTTAATTTATCTACGTACTTAGATTAGTGCACATAGTATAATTAGGAAGGTTAACTTATCAGATTAGTCACTTTCTTTCTTTAGAAACTACTAAATCACAAAATATCAAATAAGAATTTAAACACTTCTACCCAAGTCTACCTACTTATATTTCATCAGTAAATGGGAAGCTAACTCATTTTTTTTGGCTAAGTATAAATATGTGGCTGATTATTACATCTCAAGTCCTCACCAGACAAACTTTCTAGATTATCTATGGATATTTATAGATTGATAAATTTATATTTAGTGTAGTCACTAATTTTTATGAGTTAATATTGAATACTATTAATATTTCCATTAATGAGTCTCTATATTGTCCATACATTCATTTTTGTACTTGGTCTAATGTAACTTTTGTATTTTTATAACAACTTCTTCATAAATAAGCATTTACCTATAGGTTCCACTCATTGTATTGACAAACCACTACCACCTAAAGATGCATAGAAGAGTCCTATACCACTTAAAATCATTAAAATGTCCTTAAAAATACATTTTTGTCACTCAAAAACAAAATCTTCACCATCGGGTCACTATAAGGGTTTTAGACCGATTTCCATTCTTAACATTTGTTCATATACCTCTATCCATGAAACCACCTCCTAATGCTTGGAAAAAATTTTAAGGACCCTTTTACATCTCTCTCCAAGATATCAACTTCACATGAAATAGTCACACATGTCAACAAGCATCAAAAATTCCTTCTTGGGTCTTTAGCTCTTCATTTTGCATACATAAGAGACATTCAAACTCATTTTCTTGATTTTTATTTTAACTCAAGACTTAAAAATTCATGATAAATCTTGAAAAAGCCTATTAAAACTCTATAAAAACTCAAATTTGATCTATCACCTTGGAAACTAACTTTTACCCCTCATTAATCCATATTAGATCTTTTTGCACACTAAACCTAAAACTACCAGTCATGTTTAGACCTTGAACACACCTTTAAATCCTCTTATACTTCTCTAAATACCTCATAAGCATGTCATATGGCCTCATACCAAGATCACATAAGCTTACAAGCCTCTAAATCTGATTGTGATGCCTCATCATACCGCATAGGGTCTTAAAACAAGGTCTATGAGAAGACCACCAATGAAGAGCATACCCTTTGGCTCACTCTAAGAGTCAAGTGACTGACTCAACATATTTATCACTTGATCTAATATTGAATTATATACCGTAAAGCTTATACATATCCATTTCATCATCACCATGCCTCTACAAGCCATTTTCATTCTTAGGAACTAGCCCATCAAATAGACCTAGTCTACATCATACCATTTTGAGATCTTCAAGACACCTACTATATCTCACTAATCATCTCTAGATATCTAAGATATGATCCAAAGCATCTCCTATCATTATCCTTTGACCAAGTATCCTTAGATTATATAGGTCACTACCCAAGACTGAGTTAGCCTTGTTTAAACACACAATACATGAATACAATCTCTCTCTCTCTCATGAAGATCTAAAGATCTTCACCAAAGATATGAAATTATTATTACCTTAAACAACTCTATATGCCTATATCTACACATGTCACCATACCTCACTATGCATCACAAGACATTCCATTAGATCACCATACCTCACACTTCTTTTGACATCAATGATAAACTAAACCACATGACATTAATGACAATTTTCAATAAGGTTATTATGTGATGTTACTTGACTAGAGGCTTTGGAACCATCTATAACCATATTATATGATAATAGACCCCTTATATAGGTTTAGTGGATCCATATTGGTCATGAATCTAATTATCTACATATCACTAGTAGTATGGTTGGATTATTTATCTTTTCTAAGTTAAGATTGATTTCTAGATCATCTTCACTTTCACTTTCATAAATTCTAATGAACTTGATGTGAACTAACCCTTGTAAGTTTTTATCTTTCATTTTTAGACTACTAGATTGACTCTAGTGACTCAATATAATAGTTTTACACATATTTTAGGACTTAGTTTATCAAATTGACTTAGTTTAGTTATATGTGTAGGTATTTCTCTCCTAAAGATAACTAGATTGATCTGATCAACTTAATTCTTTATTATTTATAGGTCATCTTCTACTTCATCAATCTGATCAACATAATTAGGGCATGAACTTATAATTTTTTCAACTAAGGAAAAACTATTGATCTTATTTAGTTCTTTGTGGTTAGATTTTTCCATTAGCACACTAGATTGATCCTATTGATTTAGTTCTTCATCCTATTTTTCAAATTCTCTAACTTCTATCGATAATACTATATTGATACTATTGACATAATTCTTTTAATTATTTTTAATTATTCAATCTATACAAACTTAGTCGACTAGTTTGACTTTGTCTTAACATCTTATTTTTTAGGTTCAAGACCTCATCTTGACAACAAAAATCAAAAATAATAATTTAGTAGATTTAGTACATTGATAAAATCAATCAAAAAACAAATTGATAAAAATAATTTCAAGTTAATTCTAATCAACTTATTAATTTCATTTTCAGTTAAATTCGAGTTTTGTTTTTCCAAATTTTTAGTCCTATAAAAACTATAACCTTACAATAAATAAGTTTATTGGCTTGACTTAGTTTTATAACTACTTTTTCCCTAGGAAACTCTGTTGACTTGCTTGACTATGTTTCTCTGGACTATCTTGCAATAGATAGAGTTGACTTAATCAACTCTATTATGTAATATTTTCATACTAGGTTGATCTAATTGAACTAGTATTGTTTCTTTCTTATACAAGGGAAAATAACTTATATTGTTAGTAATTAAATCACCTTTAATTTATCTACGTACTTAGATTAGTGTACATAGTATAACTAGGAAGGTTAACTTATCAGATTAGTCACTTTCTTTCTTTAGAAGCTACTAAATCACAAAATATCAAATAAGAATTTAAACACTTCTACCCAAGTCTACCTATGTATATTTCATCACTAAATGGGTAGCTAACTCATTTTTTTTGGCTAAGTATAAATATGTGGTTGATTATTACATCTCAAGTCCTCACCAAATAAACTTGCTAGATTATCTATGGATATTTATAGATTGATAAATTTATATTTAGTTTAGTCACTACTTTTTATGAGTGAATATTGAATACTATTAATATTTCTATTAATATTTCCATTTTTTTTCATAATCTCCCCCACTTTATTAAATAGGTGTATCCATTTTACACACACACACACAGATATATATATATATATATATATATATATATATATATATATATATATATATAATTTCCTTTCTTTATTTATTTTATTTGTTTTTAATTTTAAAATGGCCTGTTTTTTACTTTTATGTCTTTGTTTTGCATGATTTTTTTAAATATAGAAATTTATTAATTTTTGCTTTAATCTCTTTATAATATTTTACACATTTTATTTTCTAAATATTTAATAATAAATAATTAATTATCACCAATAATTTATCATAAAAATTTAATAATTTTTCTATTAATATTTCCACTAGCTTACATGGTAAAATGTGCCAATTCATTAAGCTATAAAACTATGCTAGCAAACCATAGAAATCAATTTTACAAAGAAAGTATAAATAAACACACCATATAGAAATAATTTTTAATGCATTATACCATATGTTAACTATCATGGTGTGTTTAGGGTTCTCACCAATTATTTTTCATCCTTTGACATCTCCATTTATATTAACCTATCCGATGATGCTCTCCCTCTGGCATATTTTGAGGGATGGGTTCTTCTGCATCAACCTCACAACAAATCAAGTAATTATACCATAAAAATCATGATATACATCCATCATAAAATATATATTAAATAAAAAATCAACATATTCATAATGTAAATATGTACACTACAACTAGCTCATAGTAATGTAAACATGTAACTTGAGAAATATTCTTCTCTCTATAACAATATATATTTTGCAATTTAGTTTAAAATAGCCAAATATAAATTTATCAATCTATAAATATCCATAGATAATCTAGCAAGTTTGTCTGGTGAGGACTTGAGATGTAATAATCAACCACATATTTATACTTAGCCAAAAAAAATGAGTTAGCTTCCCATTTAGTGATGAAATATAAGTAGGTAGACTTGGGTAGAAGTGTTTAAATTCTTATTTGATATTTTGTGATTTAGTAGTTTATAAAGAAAGAAAGTGACTAATATGATAAGTTAACCTTCCTAGTTATACTATGTGCACTAATCTAAGTATGTAGATAAATTAAAGGTGATTTAATTACTAACAATATAAGTTATTTTCCCTTGTATAAGAAATAAACAATACTAGTTCGATTAGATCAACCTAGTATGAAAATAATACATAATAGAGTTGATTAAATCAACTCTATTTATTGCAAGATAGTCTAGAGAAACATAGTCAAGCAAGTAAACAGAGTTTCCTAGGGAAAAAGTAGTTATAAAACTAATTCAAGCCAATAAACTTATTTATATTAAGGTTATAGTTTTTATAGGACTAAAAAATTGGAAAAACAAAACTCAAATTTAACTGAAAATGAAATTAATAAGTTGATTAGAATGAACCTGAAATTGTTTTTATCAATTTGTTTTTTGATTGATTTTATCAATGTACTAAATCTACTAAATTATTATTTTTGATTTGTGTTGTCAAGATGAGGTCTTGAACCTAAAAAATAAGATGTTAAGACAAAGTCAAACTAGTTGACTAAGTTTGTATAGATTGAATAATTAAAAATAATTAAAAGAACTATGTCAATAGTATCAATCTAGTATTATCGATAAAAGTTAGAGAATTTGAAAAATGGGATGAAGAACTAAATCAATAAGATCAATCTAGTGTGCTAATGGAAAAATCTAACCATAAAGAACTAAATAAGATCGATAGTTTTTCCTTAGTTGAAAAACTTGTAAGTTCATGCCCTAATTATGTTGATCAGATTGATGAAGTAGAAGATGACCTATAAATAATAAAGAATTTAGTTGATTAGATCAATCTAGTTATCTTTAGGAAATACCTACACATATAACAGAACTAAGTCAATTTGATAAACTAAGTCCTATAATATTTGTAAAAACTATTATATTGAGTCAATAGAGTCAATCTAGTAGTCTAAAAATGAAAGATAAAAACTTACAAGGGTTAGTTCACATCAAGTTCATTATAATTTATGAAAGTGAAAGTGAAGATGATCTAGAAATCAATCTTAACTTAGAAAAGATAAATAATCTAACCATACTACTAGTGATACGTAGATAATTAGAGTCATGACCAATATGGATCCACTAAACCTACATAAGGGGTCTATTATCATATAATATGGTTAGAGATGGTTCCAAAGCCTCTAGTCAAGTAACATCACATAATAACCTTATTTAAAATTATCATTAATGCCATGTGGTTTAGTTTATCATTGATGTCAAAAGAAGTGTGAGGTATGGTGATCTAATGGAATGTCTTGTGATGCATAGTGAGGTATGGTGAAATGTGTAGATATAGGCATATAGAGTTGTTTAAGGTAATACTAATGTCATATCTTTGGTGAAGATCTTCAGAGCTTCATGAGAGAGAGAGAGAGAGAGAGAGAGAGAGAGAGAGAGAGAGAGAGAGAGAGAGAGAGAGAGAGAGAGAGAGAGAGAGAGAGAGAGAGAGAGAGAGAGAGAGAGAGAGAGAGAGAGAGAGAGAGAGAGATTGTATTCATGTCTTATGTGTTTAAACAAGGCTAACTTAGTCTTGGGTAGTGACCTATATGGTCTAAGGATACTTGGTCAAAGGATAATGATAGGAGATTCTTTGGATCATATCTTAGATATCTAGAGATGAT
>JARHVA010001912.1:1925000-2115000 GCA_037957365.1 Torreya grandis
GAAAGAAAATATTTCACACTAATTCACCCCCATAGTGGTTTTGATTCCAATAATTTTCATCATATTAGGTCCTTTGAATGAGGCTTGATAGTTCAAAGGTGATCCTAGAAGCACAAGATGGTTAAGTTTGTGAAGGTCATGGTTTAGGTTTGCATAGAGAACTGCATGATGATACTAGTAAGATTGACTAAGAAGAAGAAAGATTGTATTGAGTCTAAGTCAAAATCAAACCTAAGGACTTTGAAGACATGTTGAAAGAAAGGAAAATGTTAAAATATACTTGATTATTATTATGTTGAGGTCATAACATGGATGAATCAAGTCAAGGCGTCAAGGTGTCTTGTAAAACCTTGATCTAGGCCTTGCAAGAAGATATTTTTAGGTATCTTGGAGAAGTAATTAGAGGCTCATGAGAGTTGCTTATTGGTATATAATACCAATGCCATTATTGGTAAAGGTATTTTCCATAAGATTTAAGGATGAAAGATGATCTAAATAGTATGTTTGACCTTGTGTTTCCATGAAGATGCTATGAAGTGATATAAGATATGACATATGATCATGTGATATGTATCAATGATGAAACATCACAAGATATTTTAAAGCAATAAGTATCTATAAACTCAAATGTATAAAAGTGAAGAATAATGTAATCAAGCTAGAGGATCTGAGTTGAGTCTATGAACCTATCATAGATGAGCAGAGGTTTGTTATAGGCTTATATATGTTGATGAGACCTATTAGTGATATGAGGTTTGTTGCAGTCTTCATGAGGTATAAAGGATTGAATGCATATCCTTGTTTTTGTTTGTATGGTGGTTAAGCATATATGATTTGAGGTAACAAGATATAATGGAGGAGTTCATTGGAATCATGACTATACATGATTATTGAAAGACCTAAGAAGATGTTTGTATCCTATGGGATGATCAATGTTGGACATGGTAATTTTGGGTGTTGATGTAGGTATTTGAAGAATATGACATGACTAGCATGAATAAGGTTTTCAAGACTCCATGGGATAGTGAAACCATGAAAATCCAATGAGTGTAAAATGATTACAGAATTGGTTGCTTTGAGTTATTACCATGTAGAGTCAAGTGATCTTGGTGAATGTCAAGATGAATTTAGGATCATATAATGTATGTGAATAATGTTTGACATACGTCTAAAATAGAAAATGATGTCTCATAGACCTATCTATTAGTTTTAAATGTAGAATTTTCTATGATCTAGTCAGATCCATGATGAATTGAAATATAGATAGAGGAATTTAGATTGATCATAAGTTCTAAGAGTGTATATGAGTCGTATGTTGGTCTGTAATACCAATGATATTATGAAGACCATTTAAAATATGATTAATAAATTTGGAATTTTTCTTCAATAAATTTCAAGGTGAGGTATCTTAGTGAATATTTTGAGTGTATTCAATTAGTTTCAATCATATTAATGACAAAGTGAGAAATTGTGTTTTCTAAGTACATCTAAAAGAGGTATGCATGATCTTAGGGGGAACATGTGTCTAAGATTCTTCTTAAGTTTCCTTATTCATGTGTGTTGAATTTTTATTTGTTGAAAATGTTTGAGCTACTCCTGTGAGTTAATCTCATGTTTGGATTGATCAAAGGAAGAATAATCTTGTTTTGTGAGAAAAGGTGTGTTTTTCAGTTTTTCTAGGTCCAAAGATTAGTAGTGTGCACATAGTATGATGTCAAAGGGGGAGACATTGACCTTGTTTGGAGTAATTATGAGTTAAGTATCATATTTTATTACCATGTTTTCAAGTTAGACAAGAGAAAATGATGAGCTACAAGGTTTGTGGAGTCATGACAGATAGATTTCAAGTTGTTGAATCATTGAGGCAAGTTGAGAGATAGTAGTCCAATAATTTTAAGGTAAGATTTTGGTCAATTTTCTCTAGTATCATTGTTGAGTTGGAGTGAAAATATAGGGTGATACTTGTAGAGACCCTTTTTCATTAATGTTAAAGGGGGAGAGAGATCAATTTCATGCAAAATTTATCTATTGAAAAGATATTCAGACTTCAAGTGTGTTTTTCATCATTAAGTTTTGCCATCAATGACAAAGGTGGAGATTATTAAAAGTTGTCATTTATGTCATGTGGTTGAGCCTACCATCAATGTTAAATTAAGTGTGAGGTATGGTGATATAATGTAATGTATTATTATGCATAGTGAGGTATTGTGAAATGTGTGGATACAGGCATATGGAGTTTTTTAAGGTAGTAATAGTTTCATATCTTTGGTGAAGATATTCAAAGATTCATGAGAGAGAGAGATTATCTTCATGTCTTGTTTGTTTAAATAAGGCTAAATCAATCTTGGGTAGTGACCTATATGGTCTAAGGATAATTTTTCAAAGGATAATTATTGGAGATGATTTGGAGCCTATCTCAGATATTTAGAGATGATTAGTGATCTATAGTAGGTGTCTTGAAGATCTCAAAAAGGTATGATGCATAGAGGACTATTTGATGGCCTAGTTCCTAATCATGGAAATGGCTTGTAGTGGAATGGTGATGATTACATGGATGTGTATGAACTTTAAGGTGTACAATGAAGTATTATAATAAGTGAGAAATATGTTGAGTCAGTCACTTGAATCTTAGAGTGAGCCAAAGGGGTATGTTCTTCATTGGTGGTCTTTTCATACACCTTATCTTAAGACCCTAAGGGGAATGATGAGGAATAATGATGAGATTTGGAGGATTGTGAGCTTATTTTATCTTGGTATTAGGTCATACAACATGTTTATGAGGTATTTGAATAATTATAAGAGGATTTCAAGGTGTGTTCAAGGTTTAAACATGACTAGTAGTTATAGGTATAGTATGCAAAGAGATCTAGTATGGAATAATGAGGGGTCAATGTTAGTTTCCAAGGTGATATAGATCACTTGAGTTTTTATATAGGTGTAATAGGTTATTTTATAAGTTCTCATGAATTTTTAGGTCCTAAGCTGGAGAAGAAATAAAGAAAATAAGTTTGAAGGTCTCATATATGTGCCAAATTAAGAGTTAAAAACCTGATAAGGAATTTTTGATGCTTTTTGACATGTGTGACTATTGCATGGGAAGATGAGATATTGGGGAGAGATAAAAAAGGGTCCTATTTTTTTTTTCCAAGAATTAAGAGGTGGTTTTAGGGATAGAGGTGTATGAACAAATGTTAATAATGGAAACAGGTCTTCAAAACTCTTAAAACCCTTATAGTGACCTAATGGTGAATGTTTTGTTTTTGAGTAACAAAAATGTATTTTTAAGGCTATTTTTATGAATTTAGGTGGTATATGACTTTTCCAACAATCTTTATGTGGTAGTGGTTTGTCAGGATAGTGAATGGAACCTATAAAAAAATGCTTGTTTCTAAAGAAGTTGATATAAAAGACAAAATTTGTATTAGATTAAGTATGAAAATGAATGTATGGAGAATATAGAGACTCATTATTTATGTAAATTGTTTTATTTAGATAATTTATATTCTTTTTGTCAATTATTTTGGTCACTCATATTGACCTATCATTAAAATAGGCTAATGGTGAAACTAGTAAGAAAAACTAGTTAGTGTGATAATGCATTTAGGGATTAGTTGCATAAGATTAGGGATGGATAAAAACTATTTATGTCATTTTTAAATACCTATAACTCATATACCATTTATTTATAAGTTTTTAATATGCTCATTTACAAGCAAAATGATGCTTAAAGTGACCTGTCTAAACATACTCTGTATAGGGTAAAGGTATGAGATTGGTTTATAAGACCAATATTGATATTGAAACTCATAAAATATTTATTTTAATTTGATATAAATATTTTAATTGATCATATAAGTTCATGTAAGTGATTCTACATGTGTTTTAAGTCATGTTCACCATGATTGGTTCACAAAATAGAATGATAATTATGAGTAATTGAGATTGATGAGTTGAAGGATACTTGCACTTTGATGAAGAATGTCATGAATATTATGTTGTTTTTTAAGACCTATTTTACTTATAAATTATTTATGGAGGTTTAGAGTCACTTTAAGGATTTGAGATATTGAAGCCAAAATGTCTTATTTGGCTGTGTAAGGACAGTGAGAGAGAAACTTAAGAATTTGGTTTGTAAGACCAATGATTGACACTAAAACCAATGATATATATATATATATACATATACACACACACACACATGTATGTATGTATGTATGTATGTGTGTGTGTGTGTGTGTATATATATATATATATATATATATAATATGTAATATATTATCTATTAATGCTAATTAGGAGTCTTATAAGTGTCTTTTTAGGAGTTACAAACATCATTCATTCTGACTGTATTGACAGGCTTGTTGGCAGTTATATGTAGTCATCTTATAAAGATGATTTTTAGGTGATTTGGACATATTTGAATAATATATTTCATATTAATATGTTATATATATATTTTATGCTCATTATAATGAATTTATATTCATATTTTTTCCTTGGTCAAGAGTGGAGAGTCAAACGTTCTTACCTATTTGTTGGCAGTGTTTGGCGGTTCTGAGTAAGCCTTTTGTAGGAGTATTCTTAAGGTATTTTGGCCTATGTGGTGAAGATTAAAGTACATGGTGATGACCTTAAGTTAATTAAATATATATTAATTTGATTTTTTCATGTGTTTATATGTAAAAATTTATTGTATGCTTCAATTATGTGAGACAAACTTTCTGGCAGTGAGAAGGGCTAATAACAAAGTAGACCTAATGACATGGTTCATGGTGTGATATAAGATAAAAGTGGTATGGATATATATTATTGTTATAAGGGGTATATTTTAAGTTTATTTTAATTTTTTAATGAATTTGTGTAGATTCAATGTTTTTTAACATGGTCCCAGTGTAATGTGTGCTTTAAGAAGACCTAATTTCATTAGGTCTCTATTAGGCTTAATGGGGTTTGGGCCTCTATGAGTGATGACCAACCCATGTGATGTTTGATTAAATTATTAATTGTTTTTATTTACCCATTAAAATGGAGGTTTGAAAGGTTTTTGGTGTACCTAGGTGGGTGAGACTAAGAGTCTTGTATAAGTACAATGTAAAATAGGTATATTTGGGCTAGTTAAGGGAAAGAGAGTGCAAGAAAATAAAAGATAACCTTGAGGAGTATAAAGGGGTATTTATGAAAATAATAAGAGTTTAAAAAAACTATGATGAAAATATAATATAAATTATGCATGTGAATGACAAGGTTAATTGACCTAATGAGCCTAGTAAGAGATATATTGAGCGAGTGAGACTAGAAGGTTGTTTGAGAGAGGAAGAAGGTTAAGAAGAGATAAATGAGTTAACTTAATATTAATATTATATTACATAATAGGTGTGTTACAAGTTTATTAAAATGAGTTATTTCATATAGATAAGATAGAGAGCTGAAGAAGAGATCACTATCTGTTGATTGAGCAACAAGGTGTCTTGAGGTGATCAAGTTGGTCTTGGTTGGGTTGGTGTTTAGTCAAGAGGAAGTGTTATATAACTTGTATGTTAGATATTTCATAAGTTTACTTGATTTTTTTTGTTTGGTGCCAAGTCACTTAGGGGGTTTGACCCTCCTTAAATTTATGAGCTTGTTAAAGGACTAGTTGAGTTAGTGCTTGACTAATGAGGGGTTGGTGCTCCTTATGGGTTTGGTGCCTCACTAAATGTTGATACATTGATTATAGGAAAATATTACAAGTGGTTTTTTAATGGGTTTTATCCTCCATAATGTTTTCCCACATATCATTTGTGTTCATATGTTATGTTCTTGCTTTATGCTCATATGAATGGTTGATTATGCAGTGTTATATCTCTTGATTAGTTTGAATGTTTGATAAATGATAAGTGGAATTTAAAAAAAAAATTGTACACTGATTCACCCTCCAATTTGTTTTGCTTCTATAAAACCATAGATAGGTATAATAATGCAATAATAATGTAAATCTAATCTAGTGCTAACTAAATCTTATGGTGAAAATGGGGGATGAACATAAATAATAAAAATGCAAATTAAAACTCTACTCAAGTAAATATAGAAGTAATCCTAAGAAAGGATAGACAATACATTCATTAGCCATTATTTATTCAAATATATCTACTAAAATATAATACTAAGAGTTAGGAATACTTACCTTGAAGATGAACCCGTCAAGCCTCAACCTCTCCCTTGGCCAATGGTTCTTTGTAAAAGGTTGTTGTGTATTATTAAATAAGATAAGGATGGGAAATGGAATATAATATATACAAGGACCTCTTAGTGAATCTCAATATTTCACAAGACAAAGGTTATCCTCTAAGAAGCATGAAACCCTAAGCAATGATTCCTCAAGTAGAATGGTAGAAACGCAGATAAATAAGAATGAATGAATGAATGAATGATTATCTCTATTGTAAATGGGGTGAAAGATGTGTATATATAGCCTAATTTGAAATAAACCCTTTCATAATTTTGGCATATGAAGTCAACCCAATTGACCTAATTAGTTAGTAAATATAACACTTATGTCTCAGACTAAGTCAGCTAAGCTTACTTAGTCTTGTAACATTCTCATTTCCTATAACTAATCTAACCTATTCAAATGCATTTGATAAATTTTAAAATAGTATTTTAGATTAGGTAGTGGATATTTTAAGTAGTGAATCATTTGAAAGGAGTGAAAGGGAGGTGTTAAAGCTTAGGGGAACATACACAAAGGATTTTTATTGGTATTATGTGGAGGTATAGGGAAAAATAATCTTGAAAATAAACAAAGGCATATCCACATATTTCCCGATGCACCTTTAAGGTGTGAATTTAGAAAGGTTAAGACTACATTATTTCTTGCAAGAGAGAAAACATTAGTAATTGATAACATTTAAAAATATTGTGTGTACACAATTGGTATCATTATTATACATAGTTTTAACATGAGACATATCTAAGGTGCATATGTTATACAATGTGTGCCTAATATTAAAAAATATAAATTAGTTTGATATTTTAAAACACTATTAAGGACTGTCATCACCCACTAGGGTGTAATTCTAGGGATTGTATTGATCTAATCTATTACAGTAGTTGGTTTAATTTTGGTATGGTTGAAGTGATTAAATCACTCAATATTGTCATGTTTTTATGTTAGAATTGATTGTATCATATATCCTTAACAATTTTATAGTATGATTTGACTTTTTTCACTTGTGATCACCAAGTTATAAGTATAATTAGGTTACATGGTTCAGATAATCTCAACTATCAAGTGGCAATTTTCCTTTTCTCCAAATTTGGGGGCATGTGCCTTCAAATATCTCTATCTCCTTAGATATATGTACTTTATATATTTTTACATATTTTTACTAATCACAATTTTATATCCTTACAATGATACATATTTCAAATCAACTTGTCAATAGGCAAGGTAGTTACATTAATACAAAAGTATACTCTTAAACCTTGCTCTTTTAATTTCAATATTATAAATACTTTTAATTTCATATTATATGTAATAATTATTTACTATAACATGTTCTTGGTTTGATTTAAGTCACCAATAAGGAACTCAAGTTGGACTTAGGTAAAGGCAAGGTGTGTTATACACATCTAGGTAGGCATTTATCCTCCTTTAACCCAAAAATTTCATTTCTAGATTAAATGGGGGGAAATTTTACATGATATTTATGGATTATATAACACCTCAATCTTGTACACTTGGAAAACTCAGACCTCAACTTTTCCTCTTAGTTATAGACCTTTCCTACTTTTAAAAGTCTTGCATCTGCATTATCTTATACCCCTTGGACTATATATTGTTCTGAACAATCTTATTTTGATTACCTAGACTTTTTATCATGCCTAAAATTATTAAAGCCTATTTATTTTCCACATCTACAAGTTATAATCATGTACCTACTTTCTCACTCCCTTGACACTAGTGTCTCAAACAACCACCTACATTGATGTAGGTGTTTTACTCTGATGTAAATGTCAAGTGCCCTAAATTCATCTAATTTATTAATAAAATGTATCCTAATGGAAACCCTAAGTGATTTAATGTGAGTTAATTCTCCAAATATATTGATATAAATATAATATCAACCCTCATTCATTCCTCACCTAGAAAAAGACCTAAGATAACTTGTCAAAAGAATTTAATCAAGTATTGGATAAAGCAAAATGATGTAGGGGTATCCTATAAGGACCCCTAAAATGATCCATTTTTATCTTAAGATAGTATAATAGGTGTCATAAATGTGTTATAGGTCATAATTAGTCCATTTTTGGAGTCTAGAGAGTCCAAGGTGCATATAATTTGAATTATTAGTTTTCCCACTAAAAGTAATATTTGAAAATTTAAATCTTGATTAGCCTCTCCAAAGGATTTTTTATGCATTTATGAATTTGGAAATATTTAAAAAAACATTATAAGGATTTTATAATTATAAGAGGTCCTTAAAATTTCATGGTTATATTTTTATGGTTCAAGACACCTTATGTTGTGTAAAAATCAAGAAAATGCAAAGCAACCAAGAAACCTCTACATGGAAAAAATGGCCAAGATTTAATTATGCATCCTTTTTAGGAGTGTGAGAGTAATTTTTAGTTTTAAAATCATCATATTCCATTTGAATTAGATGAATAATATCATATAAAATATTTTTATGGAGGAAGTTGTGATGTTTTTGTAAACTCTACTATTTTGAATGAATGAGTATAGACCATGTTGAGGTAATTATTTCTATTGCTAATTATATGTGTTTTGTTCATGAAAGAATGGTATTGGTGGAATATTTTACAAATGGTTTAAATTTTAATGAATTTTTGTTTTAATATAACTTTAATATTTAATTAATAGAGAGAACCCCGTATTTTATAGATTCCTTATACAAACCCTCTATTTGGTTGTTTGGTTTATGTGGCAGATTGTGAATTAAAACTTTGATAATGAAATGAAATTGGTCATAGTTATAAATTTTTCTTGAAATGTTATTTAATTTTTTGATGAGGTTATATATTTATGTAATAATAATAAAGATCATTTGGTATTTAGACTTTGTTATGAACAGGTCCCTATTTTAGAGAAACCTTCTTTTGTATGCAGATTATATATTGGTTGATAAGTGATTATTGAAATTGGAATAATATTTTAATTATTTTATAAATATTATTCAAAATTTATTAAACCTATACTCATTTAATATCATCAAATAAAACCCTGGTCATAGTAAGAGGGTCAGAACAGGCTTGTTTCTTATATCATTTGTTACAAGGTTGGATTGTGTGCATTCCATTGAAGGAAATGATAATTAACTCAAGGATTTAGTGATTTTTGGAATATTTTTAATTTTTTTAAATGTTAAATAAGTTAATTTTCCAAGTTTTTAACTTTTTATGTGTCTTTTTCATCTATACAGGGTTCCAGTCTTGTAGACAGTCATCTATTTTGCATAATCAAGTGCATCTTAGTGTGGAAAGGTGTAATAGAGGATTAGTAGGAGGAATACATTTATTGGAGAGTATGAAAAAGGTAGGGAAATACCTATAAATAATTTTAAAAAACCTTGAAACTCCTTAAAATTTCCTTAGTTGAATATTATATGCTCTCAATTGAAATAGGCTTAAGAAAACACTAACCTAAGGTTTTGAATGAATATAGATATTCCACCATTAAATTTATATTAAAGTTTGTGAAAATATAATGAATATTATTTTTGAAAATATTTTTAATTTTTTTTTTGAACATACCTCTATGTATGGATAATAGAGATTGTGTGCAAAAGGAAACCTAGGATACCTAATTAGAGGTAACAATGAGCAAAATAAGTCAAGAAAATGACTTAGAGACTAAGTTTGATTATGAAACTTTGAGGATAGATAGACATTGTAAAATGGTGTATAAAACATTCATTATTTTCTCAATTTACAATTTTACATGTCCTTACAAAATGTATTTTGAGAAAAATAAGGCTACAAGGACTATATGAAAAGTATGCATGATTGGGTAAAGGAAGGAATTGAAACTTAGATAGTGTTGGTGAGTTGATAATTGATAATAGAGGTTAATAAAAACTCAATTAGTAAATATCAAAGCCTAGATAATAAAATAAGATAACTAGGTGAATCTTGATAACATAGCTTGGAAGGTGGGTCTAAGAACCATTGTATAAGGAAGTGGAATTAGAAATAAGGATAAGTGAGATAACTTGGTGTATGATATACATCACAAAGCTTCCATATTTTCTCAAATTTTCATATCATTAACAGGTACAACATAGAAATAGGTCTAAATTATTGAAGGATAATATAAGATCTCAATTTTCCACGTTATAAGATAGGTCGCTATTGTACTTTTTTTCCACACACAATTCAATATGTAGGGGATAAATACATCAGTATGAGTCCCTCTTCAGAGTATTGTATATGTAGGTGGTTCTCATTAATAGGGGGTCTTTGGGTTTATCTTGACACCATGTTCCCATTAACACATTTTCCCCCAAGGTCACTATGAAGATGAAGAGCTAGGGTTTTACAATGTCATGAGGCATGATAAATCATGATCTAAATATGAATGCACTAGAGCAAAGGCAAAGAAAAACATACAATCATACATTTAGTCATATCATTTTATAGTACGTATTTTGTACAATCCACCTACATTAGGTTTATACAATAACATCAATGTAACCATCCAAGGTTGACACTAGTGTCCAAAACTCTAGAGGCACTCAATATAGAATTTGGTGATCATTCTAAAACCATATTCAAGTCTTATTTATGCACATTAAAGATATATAAATGTGTTAGCATTATAAATAGATAATTACATATTTTCTTGATCACTTCCATATCTAGCATAATTGTACTTACTATTTTTAACTTATCTTAGTTTAAAAAATTTAGCATATGTTATATTTGAGTTTACCATCTAATTCGCTTGCTATAAAGATAATTTATCACCCTTTTAACTAAGTTATCTCTATCCATTTCAACCCTATATAATTACAATCTAGATATTTTTTAGGTTTAAACACTTATACATATGTTATCCCTATGATAAATATTGAAATAAGATAAAATATGGAAGATTTTATCACTTGAGTGCTTGATTGAGTATTTTTTGTCTCTGATAGGCTTTTTATAGGTTTGGAATGAATGAGGATTGATCATATATTTATATAAATCCCTTTGGAAAATATATTACATAAAATAACTTAGGTCAACCATAATAATATGTCTTATTTTCAAATTGGATGACTTGAGGGTACTAGACACTTATTGGGATAGAAAAGTTGGGTTGATATAGGCATTTGACTAGGATGCAAGTGTTTGGGTAGTTAAAAAATAGGTATAAGTCCATAACTTTTATATATGTAAGATAAGAAAGTTTATAATGTTTTATGCAAGATAAAAGGCATGGGTCATCATAATGACAATAGTTATACTAAGAGATAAGCAATGAGGCATATAAATATAGTGCATGTGAGCCTTTTGGTAGTGGGAAAGGTCTAGAAGCAAAAGTTACATCCATGGTATGTATTTTCTAAGTATAAAATAATAAGGTGTTACATAATTCATAAATAGTGTCTAAAATTTTCCCCTTTAATCTAGTAATGATATTTTTAGTTTAAACGAGAAGAAATGTGTACTTGGGTATGTATAACAAACCTTGCCTTTGCTTGAGTCCAACATGAGTGATTTTTTGATGACTGACCTAAAACTAATATCATGTTATTGTATAGAATCAATGAATATAATATTTAATTTAAATCATTGTAAAAATTTAAAGTTAGAGAGAGCAAGGTTTAGAAGTATGCATGTGTATTGATGTAATTATCTTACCTTTTGGCAATTTAATTTGAAATATATATCATTATGAATCAATAAGATTGAGATTAAGATAAAATAAAAAATATTAAAATTTCATAAATCTAAATATATAGAGATAAATTGGAGGACACATGCATCCAAACTTGGAAAAAAGATGAGTTGCCACCTGGTAGTTGAAATTAACTCAATTGTGTAACCCAATAATAATTATAAGCTAGTAAGTATGAGTGAACCAAGTCAACTCAAACTATAAAATTGGTGAGGATATATGATGTTATTAATTACAACCTATAAAATTTTCAAGATTAAGTGATTTAATCACATCAACCATACCAAAAATTTAAGTAACTACTATAGTAGATTGGCTCAATATAGTTTGTAAAAGTCCAACCTAGTGGGTGATGACTATCTCTGAAAGTGTTTTAAATCTAAAATTGATTTTATTTTAAAATATTGGGCACACATTTCATTACATATATACCTTATATATGTCTCATGTTGAAACTATGCATAATAATGATACCAATGTATATAATTCTACCATAAATGTGTATCTGAATCATATGAGTGTGAATTTTATCTAATTTGAAACTATATGAATGTGTATAAAATTTTTACACAAATAATTTCCTCACTATAATCTATATAAGATATATACTAAATAAGTGTGGATAACATGTTTCCAAAACATTCCACCATTATATATATATATATATGAAAAATTTATGTCAGAAGCACAATGATTGAGAGGGGGTTGCATCAATATTTAAAAAAAAATTCATTCAATTTAATTTAATATTCATGATCCATTCATATAAGTACATATTTCTAGCAAGGATAAGTAACCATACAACAACATGAAACAAGATAACACATCATATATGTGGGAAACCTTCAAGGGGAGGAAAATACATTGATATATAAAAATAGAATACATTTATATATATATATATATATATATATATATATATATATATATATATATATAAAAGATTTAATGGATCACCAAGATTTATTAAAGCACCAACTCCATATGGAGCACCAACCCCAACTAGCCAAATACCCACTTGACTAGGCTTTAGCAAGCACCCACTTACAAGGAGGCACCAACCCTATAGATGACTCATCACCAAATCATCCACCTAATTTTTTTATAAAATTTATAACAATATATTTCTCAACTAAAATATTATGACCACATATTTAACTCTTCACACTCTTATCCCTCTCAAACTGCCTTTGAGGCCTCTTCACTCAATTAGGTCTCTTTAAGACTAATTAGGTCATATGAACTTGATATTCATACTCAAACCTCATATTAGATATTAATGATATTATATTTTATCTCATATAATTTTATACAATACCTTATTACACTCAATTATCTTCTATCTCATTTTCTTCTCAACTCAATCCACTGACTTTCTCAAATAGGCCTAAACTTCCTTGCATATATACTAGTCTCTTGTTCATACACCATTTGGATAGATAAACACCCTTAAAATATTAGTTATGAAATTTAATATTTATTATGACTTATTATTAACACATTTAAATCATGATTTTATCACACATTGGTTAGCCATATCTCAATTATGCATTACTCCTCGTTAGGACTCATGGAGACCTAATTGCATTGGGACTATCTTATAATGTGCAGAACATGATCCATTAGAATACATTAAAATTATATAGATAATAATATTATTTTAAATACAATTTAATTATATCCAAGCTAACCTCTTATTATCTTAAAAACACATTATAAATTCAACTACTTCATGAAACACTCTTTGCATTTCACTGTTTCATTAGGCCTGTGTGTACTTAAGCACTATCTGATCTCTTTTAGGCTTGATCACCAACATGTCATGTAACCAAAACATAAAAAACATGTTTATATAATATATTTTACCTTTAGGTCATATTTATTCACTTGGAACACTCTGACTCAATGACCAACATTGTTCTTACTCACCCTTTAGGTCTCATGGAGACCTACTTCATTAGGTTTGCTCTCTTGATGTAGAGACTTGATCTTGTTGGATCTATATGGCCTTATAAAATAATAAAAAACAACTCAAAAAAATTTTAAATGAATTTTTATAACCTATTAAATTCTTATTTATATTTTCATTATTTTTTCATACCTTGAAGCCCTATTTAGGATAAACCGCCTTATGAGGCCTATACACCTCAGAAACTATCTTATCAGAATGAAGTTTAATCACTCCTTTAATATCTCTCCAATGATGAATTAAAAAAATATAAATATACTAAATTAATTTATGAACATCCCAAACTACTATTAACAAATTCACTCAGACAATAATGACTCAATAATAACTCTACAACTTTCTCACTCAGAACTGCCATAATACTCAAAAACATAGTCATAACGAATTAGAATTAAACCACATATGTAGACATTTTTATTGAATTTTTATGCATTAAAATTACCCTAAAACATATCAATATCATATTAAAATTAAAAATTCACAATCTCTAATATCAAACATTGGTCTTGTAGACCAATCTTCTGACCTTATCTCATATAGTCTTGATGTAACTAGACAAGTCATTTTGGATTCAAATTTTCAACCTCTTACACTAAATTTAAATATTTAAAAAGGAATTAAAATTAATATAAATTATAAAAAAAAAACACAATATGCATTATATACTTAAAATTTTGGCATAGAGCCTCAAACTCATCGATGCAACTTGTTTACTTAGAACTGCCAAGAATGATAAAAACAAAGTCATGAAACATTGAACTTCATCACCTATATGTCCAATTTAAAATAATATTTATGCATTAAAATTATCCTTATATACATTCATAAAATATTTAAATATACACATAATATGGTCTAGTGGCAATTATTGGTCTTACAGACCAATTTATTGACCTTACTACACACATACCTCACTAAGTCAGACAAGCCATTTTTAATTCATCATTTTCACCACTATCCATATATTAAAATATATTTAAAAATAATTAATAGCACATGAAAATACCAAAAAAACATCTTCATTCACTTTGATCCATCATTTTACCCTAAAAACCCACCAAAAACTAACTTCTCACACTGCTTAAGTTTTGCACTATTTTCACCATTAGGCCTATTAGAAACTAGCCTAATTGGATCAATAAATTAGATAACTTAAGGACTATAAAAAATATAAAAACCACCATGGAAATAAAATACAATTATCTACCTTATCCATCCAATCATTTTCAAACTTTATCCAATACAACTTTTGATAGCTACAACAACTTGTTCAAAAATAAGCCTATAAGCCAAATTTTTTTCTCTCCTCTCTCTAACCAATACCACTTGGAGGTAAATAATAGATTATAATACAATATAAAATATCTTAAATAAACATATAAATCCATTATAATCAACACATTCAACATTGGGTCCTTATTAAGGTTCTAGGAGGGTTTAAACCTATTTCCACTCTTAACGATCATTCAAAAATCATAGTCCATCAATCCAAAAACTTATGCCTATAATTTTTATCTAGGACCATTCCAAATATACCATGAATATATTATGTTTCCATGTATATTTTTGATGAGCTAATGATCACAATAGAACCCTTCTTAGGTAGAGAACCCTTCATTCTATGCACTTGAGACATATTATAACACATTTTCATGCCTTATCCTTCAAAATTTGACCTCAAAATACATGAATAATCTTAAAACAACTTGAATCACATTTTATAATTCTCACATATTCACACTTTCCTTAGAAACTGATCTTGATACTATTAGCATTTTATCCTCACAAGCCAAATTCTAAACCCTATCATTCAAAGCTTTGATGACATAACCATTACCTTAGCTTTCTTTTTTGTGCCCCATAATGTCATTGTTTAAATAAAAAATGACCTACATAGGCCTTTAAAATGCATATCATCATATGCACATTATTTAAGGATGAATATATCAACTTAGTTGTGCATTTAATAAATTGTAGTTATATAAAATACAAAAATTGGTAACTTGAGTGTGAATTGTGACATCCATCCCATAGGTGCCTCCTTCTTTATTGCATGACCCTCATAGGCATATTTTAACTAATTCCTAGACATATATATACTTATATACCTGATCCCAATTGATTTAAAATCCTCTTTCCATGATAGATCCATCCCCCCAGGTCCCATCAGCTCAAGACTATAGCACCCAACTTGGACTATAGTACCGAACCCTAAGATGTCCCATTTTTGGCACCCCTATCCAATCAAATTTCAATAAAAAATGTCATTTCCTTCTAGTTCCTATCCTCATTTTTGTTTAAACATGAATACATTCAACCTATGACTAATAGATCCCTATAAAATCCCATTCAAAGTTCATTTAAAAGGGGTTGGCAATTATCACTAAAAAAGCAAGAATACAAGCAAGACTACTCAGGAAATCTTCCCTATTCTCTGCATACAGCCAACTAATATACTTAAAATCTTATCCAAATCCTTACACTAGTCCTTATTCACCTCTAGAACATATAGTTTAACATTTTACATCTTCATATACACTATTGCATAAAGCACATCAACTGGGAAAACTGCATATGGTTTGATACCTCTTCAAAGTATTGGTATATAGGCAACTACCCACACAAGGGGTATGAATACATTTTTATTGAATATTACACACACTAAACCCCCTCCCCCCCCCCACATATTTATAAAAATTTGTCAAACCATAATGGAGTCTAGGGTTTGAAGACAAAATTAGCTCTATAGGGAGTTATGTGGACATCCAACAGTCAAAATTTCATAAGCAGGGTCTCATAGACATAGAAAAAACTCAAAAAGCTCAGAACTCTTAGACAATAGAAGCAAAGGTGGACTACAACATTAGAGCCTAGGGTGTCCCATTTTTGGTGCTCTTATCTAATCTTAAAATGAAGTCTAGATCCTAATTTATGATAGTGTCTTAGTCTTACACAGTGAATTCTTACCTCTATCTTAGTTGTATCAATCAGTTTCTAGCTAAGTCTTATTTTTTTACCTTATTACTATTTTTAGAAAGGTTCAAATTGAAATCAAATTATACAAATTAGTAGCTTAATTATTGAAATATTATCTATTGATTTCATATTCCATACTTTTAACTAAATTAGGAATAATACATAAATATTTCCAAAATTGTTAAATCATTTGGTGAACCCAACTTAATTTATTTTCACGTAAAACCCATAGAAAACCTAGGGTAAATTTCTTACTAATTTTTCTTATTTTTTACCTTCATAATAAAATAAAAAATTAGAATTAAATTTTAAAATTGCGTAGTAATTTCAAAATAATTTTATTTCAAACACTAGTTGTCCATACTAGGTCTCAGTATTTTTCAAATGATTTTCTTATTTTTTACTAGCATATTAAAATCATAAATTCATCTCAAATTTCAAAATTCAATAGTAATTTTCAAAAAAAAAATATAAAACCCTAGATGCATACACTAGGTCCTTTCAAATAAAAAATTTTCCAATAATATTTTGATTTTTTACATGCATATTTAAAATAAAAAAATTCACTTCAAATTTTAAAATTACTTATTAAATGTTAAAAATAATAATTTTCAAAACCCTAGCTACATATATTAGGTCCCTTTATTTTCTTGAGGTATCACCTTATACTTAAAATTAGATCTCGCACATAAAATCAAAAATGGATTTCACTTCTTTTATAAAATCTTTAAAATAATGAGTCCATAATCGGTCTTATCATATACATGAATGATGAAGTTTACCATTTGTTATTAAAAAGCTTCATTCTTTGCATTTCATGCTTATTTTTCATAATATGGGATGATATTAAGAAAATTATTGTTGCACATAACATGATCCCTCTTATTAAAAGCAATGTTTACTTGTCTTTAATACAAGGTTTCATTACTTACTATATATCTTTCATATGGAAATATTTTCAATTTTATCTTGCTACACATATTAGAAATATCATAGCACATGTCAAAGTTTTTAATGCATTCATACACAAATCCATGCTTTCTATCCCTTTCTTACTATCTCTCATGTGGAATGCTCTATATAATCATATTGCTATAAAAATTACATGAATTTCATCTCACATACATGGTTTCTACCTAGAGGATATATTGCATAAGCTAGAAACCACCTATCAAGTTTCAATGTCACATCTTATGAACAAAAAATAGTTTCCTTATCCTCCTCTCCCCCAAGAGGGTGATAGATATTTTCAATTTAGCTAGGTTCATGCTATCACCCCTTCAAAAGGTGAGGCAACCCATAATATTATTCCTAATGCATACATTCAACCTATAGCTTCTTCAAATCCTCTTCAACATATGTGCTTACATGTTCAATCAAAATCAACTAAGGTTTGCACTTGTAAGACTCCAATGGATCAAATCACCAGTATGAGCAAGTTAATTTTAGATTTACAAATGCAAAATCAGCTATTACATGAAAAGATCACAACATTAGAAAATTAGATTATTTAAAAGCCTCAAAGACACCCTAGTTCCAATCATGTATATGTACCTTCACCTAGTCAATTGATTACAAGGAATCTTACATATAAAAATAAGAAATCACAATAAAGTAACTCTACCACTAGTGATTTAAAAATCATTCAAAGACAAAATAAGAGTTCAAGTGAGGTACTCAGGGAAATTATTAAATATAAATTGAGCAGACTACAACATCTACATCTAGTACAAAGATCCATATATTATTGTACATATCATATAATGCATGGGTATCTCAAAAATTCATGGTTGGCATTAAAAGAACATATATAATAGATAAGTGCTAATGAGGACCCTATACAAGGTAAATCAGTTAAGTAATCCATAGTGACATATGAACACATTCACAAAGGGTCAAATTAAAAAACAATACAAAAGTGGTTACCAAATCATAACTCAAAACAATAGAAGGATCAAGAAATAAAATTAGAGCAACAAACAATACCAAAAGCACAAGTAAAGCACAAAAAATATGCAAATATATCTCTCCAAAATGAGGCTTAACTTTCAAAGTAGTATGGGTTTGGTCAACAATATATATAATAGTTTAATTATCAAGGTTAAGGGTTGGGAAAGCATTCTAAAGGAATCACTACTCCTATTCTAGTAGTTGATAATGTTTATCACCAAGGTTTGGGATTTATCTAACATCCTAAGGTAAATCATTCACATAGACAATTTATCAAAGAAAAAGATCTAGATAGAACAAAATTCAAGACTAACATTCTGTTGGTTCAAAATTAAGATGATAATGATGAGTGGAACAATAGAGGTTATTATGATTTCTAAGATATCAAAAATGAATCCAAATATTCAGATTCATATTCATAGTCATTACCTCATGCTTCACAATCATGCATGATTCCTTTGTTTGGTATAGGACACAATGGTAGGGAGTCTCCCATGAGACTCATTGGTTAGTATCGTTCCTTCCCAGCTTATTTGTACATATTTTCTCGATTTATTGTACATAGTCTCTTTGCAAATTACTTATACATAGTTTCTTTTATTTGATTGTATATAGTTTCTCAATATTTATTGTACATAGATTCTCTTCAAATGTCTTGTACATAGTTTCCTGTGATTGATTTTACATAGCTTAAAATATCAAAAAAAAATAAAATCAAAATATCAAATATCTAAAAACATTCAAATATGTCAAAACACCAAAAATATTTTGATTGTATGCATTATCCATGCTTTGCATTTCTACTACTATGCTACACTTACATTTTTTGTTTTATGTTATTGTTTTTTGATTTATCTACATTACCATGCTTGACTTGATCTTCAAAGAAGATCAAGTCAAGCATTACTAATTCAGTGACATTTAGCTTGACTAATTCACTCTACCCAGGGGCCATCCCACTTCTAAAACATTTGAGATATGCATCGATATATTAACCCACTGGGGGCATCTTCTACATGACTAAACCATCCAGGTTATGTCATTCCTACACCACACACTCTAGTTATCATGTTGATATACATTATTTACTAGCTTATATAGATTATTCTATCAACATTTCACTAAGATATAACACTTGTGTATATCTTAGCATATACCTAGCCTTGTATTAACATGTCTTTCAAACTTTCACATTCTTAATTTGATTAGTTATGTGTGATTATATTTAATGTTTTTACATGATTTCCTTTCTTAATTTGTGCAACTAGATTGATTTCATTCCTCAGTTATTATTTTGTCTCCTGTATGTGCCTTAGGACATTTACCAATGTCCTTTTATTCTATTCATGTATGTACCTTAGGGCATTTGCCAATATCCTTTACCTGTAATATTCTATGTGATTGTGTCTTTCATGACAACATTGCTTGTTTTCAAATGTATGTGTATATGGCATTTGAACATGATTTATATGTTTATTTTTTATTTTGAGTGACATGTGCCCATGTCCATTATTTATTTTTCCCCTTGGCCACTCTTGTATGCTTCTTTCCTTGTGTGATTATTGCTTATTTGCTTATCATTTTTTGTAATGCCATGATCCATGTCATGAATTATCTTGCCATCTTAGATTCCATGATAGAAATCATACTCTATCCCTCCTTATCAACTAAAAAATAATAACTAAAAACTAACCAAAATTATATTTCTAGTTTCAATTTAGTATACTGCACATATTATTACATTGTTATATCTATCTAGGCATACCCCTATTAATCTAAAAATCTTCTTTACAACCTATGTTATTTCTTGGGATATCTTATTGATTATCATTGCTATATCATGTATTTTGTAGCATAACACACTTGTAGGTCTCTTTTTTATAATTGAAATAATTACAAGGTCTTCATTCCTACCCTTAAAAGAGGGGGAAACAAATAGGGATTTTTCCATAGAAATCAAAGCTCCTACTAGTTAAAAAACTAGTTTTAAAACACTTAAAATAGCAATCAGATATCAAACTAGGCAAAATAAACCAAAAAAATAGTGATTATTCTAATACAATTTTTAGTTTTAGCAAATGACAACAACATCAAACATAGACAAAATTTCTAGACACTAGGGTGTCCTATTTTTGGTGCTCCTATCCAAACATAGGAAAACTAGAGTTTCTAGAAGCAGGGAAAAAATTAGGTTCAATAATAGTTTTTCAATTTCAAACTAGTTTAAAATCAATAGTTTTTAGTACACTTTTGCTTAGAGAATATAGATATAGGGGGAATCATGCATGACATGATGGATCTCACTTCTATTTTTAGATATGGTAGTTGGTATAACTTATAGATCAAAATCCATGTTCTAGACACTAGTGATTAGGGGAAATGTGCACAACACATTTGTTTTCTTTTTCTTTTTGAGTTTAACATATTACCTAGGTATTCTCAGTAGTTATGTGACTTAATCCATCTATAAGTGGTTGGCATCACTTTAGAGTGGATTTAATACAAGCCTAACCTCCACATTTTGGAATGGCTTTTATATAAGTCTAGTGCCTATTTTTGGAGAGGCTTTCATACAAGCCTAATCTCCATCTTTTAGAGTGGTCAAGAGTGGATAGTTTATAACATACATTCGACTATCCATGCCAACATTGTCAAACTAAATAACATTCATGGGCTTTAGGAGCCATCTCATATGACACACATTTCATATTGATATCAGTTTATAGCTTCACTTCATGAGGCAATAATGGAGCCAAAGGTCTATCTAGATTTTGTATTCTTGAGCCACCTATTCAAAGGGATTAGACACATAGTCAAAACATCAATTATCACATGCATGATCACATAGCTTCACTTAGTGGGTGATGATGGATAAAAAGGGTCAGCCTTTACATTCTTGATCCACTCTTGAGGAATTGAGCACCCAGCTCTGTTCATGATATTAATCTTAGTATAATATCATCCAACATTCTCCAGCATTACTCAACATCGCTCAACATCATAACAAGTTTTGTATTATTCTACATACCTAGTAAGGTGTATTTTTTCCTTTCTCTTCCTCTTTTTCTTACCTATCTTGTACATTCTTATTTTAGATATATATTATCTATTAAAAACTAATCTACTCTCTATTTTCTCTTATAGATTCATACTTCACAACATTCTCTCTCTATATACACCTAGTATCACAATAGCTTCATAAACTTCACTCTTGTAGGTAAGTTCATGTATGCATTCTATTTTTTCTTTATCCTAGTATTTCATTTTGTTGTATCACTAGAATAAAGAGCGGGGGAATGTAGTCATATAAAATCTGAAAATTAATAACTTGAGTGTGACTTGTGACATCCATACCATAAGTCCCTCTTGTTTACTTGCATAACCCTCAATCATATTTTCACTAATTCATAGATATCTACAACATTTTAGACATGATCCTATCTGATCTAGACTCCTCTTTCCATGATAGATACATCCCCATTAGGTCTCATTAGCTCTAGACTATAGCACCCAACTTAGACTATAGCATTGGACCCTAGGGTGTCCCATTTTAGTGCTCTACCCAGTCACATTTTGATACCAAATGGTCATTTCCTTCTAATTCCTATCTTCTTTGTCATCCTAACACAAATACATTCAACCCATGACCAATAGATCCCTATAACATCCCATTTAATGTTCATTTAGAAGGGGTTGGCAATTATCACTAAGCAAGTAATAATACAAGTAAGACTACTTAGGGAATATTCCCTATTCTCTACATATAGATAGACAATAAAAGCTTATCAAAATATTTACACCAATACTTAGTCACCTCAAGCACATCTATTTTAATATTTTTCATCTTCACACACACTATTACACAAAGCACATCAAGTGGGAGAACTATATATGGCTTGATCCCTCTTTAGAGTATTGGTATGTAGGTAGTGTGCCCACATAAGGGGTATGCATACATGTTTAGTGAATCTTACACACACTAACCCCCCCCCCCCCACTCTTTCTCAAAATTGGTCAATGTACATTGGAGTCTAAGGTTTTAAGACAAAATCATCTCTATAGGGAGTTTTATGGACATCCAATAGTGAAAATTTCATAGGTAGGTCTTATAAATAGATCAAATAAAACACAAAAATCTTAGGTCTTCTAGACAATAGTGGCAAGGGTGAAATATAGTGCCAAACCCTAGGGTGTCCTATTTTTGGTTCTCCTATCTAATCATAAAATGAAGACCAGATCCTGATTTGTGATAATGTCTCAATCTTGTATAGTGAATTCTAGCCTCTGTCTCAGTCATATTAGTCAGTTTCCAACTAAGTACTATTTTATTTCCCTTATTACTATTTTTAGAAAGGTTTAAATTGTAATCAAATTGTACAAATTAGTATCTTAATTATTGAAATATTATTTACTAATTTCCTATTCCAGAACTTTAACTAAATTAGGAATAATACACAAATATTCCTAAAATTATTAAATCATAAATACACCTGTAGAATCAATAAAAGCCAAAATATTGCATAAGTATGGTTTACTTTGTCCCAAGATCACCCCTTACAAATTTAGTGCCTCAATGAACCTTCCATCTCAATTTACAAGCATTTAAATTTTAACCTACAAAATGAGACATGTGTAGGGATGTCAAACTTAAGTCATGAGAACTAACCATTTGAATTAAAATGACCCAAAGTTTAACGTGGAGATGACAAGTGTCCAAATATTGAGAGCTTGGATCAACTTTAATAGTGAAAAGGTAATCTATATCATTAGTGGGTTTGAGAGATCTAATAATGATCATTTGATTGTACATCTAAGATCAAAGGTGAGCATGAAGTCAAATTGTTAGCATGAATGCATTGATGACAAGTGTCAAGATCTCAAGTACTTGAGTAGAGATCTAATGAAAAGCATCGAATGATAGATGCTAATGGGTCTAGGTAGATCAAAGGTGTGTCTGTATTCATACATAGAGATGTAATAGTGAGAGATGAGTCAGTAATTCAATGAATATTGAAGACAAATTAGAAGTTTCCAAATGTATAAACTCTGTTAAACTAACAAAAGATCAATGGCTCATGTTTATTTATACAAAAATAGATCTATGGTGTGCATGAGGTTAAGGAGTCAAAGGAATAACAATAAGATATTTCAAATCAATTGAAGAGTTGACACATGGCATAGCTTAAGAGGCCCAGATCAAGATAGGTGGTTAGAATTAAAACTTGAAAGCTAATGGAAAATAAAAGTGACTTGGGTCAAATAGGAAGCAAGCTCTACAATTTTACCTATCACCATTAAAGCTTGACCAAATACCATATATTAGGAAGACCTATGTTTAGATTTTATGGTAGGGGTATATGTGTGATCTTGGAAAATCATCTTAACATTTGACATGGCCATTTCTTTGACATATAGGTTCTTGTAGTCACTTAAATTAGACAGTCATAGCTCTATTAGGTCTATGCATATGAAGACTTTGTCCTTATAGATCAAGTTTGAATTTGTATTTGAAGTGTCTATATAGGAGTTAAAATAGAATTCCCACACTATTCATATTCCCTTCACATGGATTTTTTCATGTAATTTTAGTCATTAAGTACCATATCATGCATGGGAAGGCTAAAGTGGAGTTAACCAGTCATCAAGCACCAAATAATTCTCAATTGATCATGTAACTAATCTTATGCATATTCATGTAGTAAAAGGTATTCAAACACTTCAAATTGAGCTTCAAGATTGAGTTAACAATTGAGGATGGGTATAGTTTTTCATATAAGGGTGTGCCAAATTGATAAGGGCTCACAACCTTCCTTTCTATGCCAAAAATGAAGATCATACATGAGATTGAGGACTTTAAGGATATTTGAAAACTTGAATTAATATTTTAAATGGATTTTAGTCTTGAGTTAACAAAATCAAGACTAATCCTTGTCTCCTCTATGCCACATTGGCTAGATTCTTTCCTTTTTTGGCTATATATGCAGGCTCTTTGAGCCATTTTTTGGGAACCTTAAATCTATTCTATAGAGAGATACAAAAATTATAACTTGCATCATAAAATCAATAAAGAGTTTTATTTGTAGATCAGTTTATGGTAGTAGTATGTATTGTTAATTTTGTATTTGCATATAAGTGTGATAGTTGTCATCTTCTACAGGTCTTTTCCTCACCTACTGCTATAATTTCATCCTTAACAGGTTAATTTAAGAGCTAAGAAAAAAAATTGCACTAAGGATTATTTTTATGTAGTGTCTTTAGAGACCTTAATGCACATACCTTTAATCTGTATTCCCTCTTTCAATCCTTCCTTTTAAACACTTATGTTTAGGACCGATCTATAAAGTTTCCTTTCAATCTATATGTATGCCTTGGTTTCAAAGATTTTATATGATAAACAAATATTTAGGTGCATGACCAAAGGTAAATTAGGTCTAATTTTTAGTTTATTCCTTTCCTTTTTCACCCTAATAATTAATAGTTTAATAAGTAGTAAATAGTGATTTAATTAGAGGAGCTAACCTCATCAAAATCTAGATGTATGATCTAGATATAGGCATCCCATGGCCTTAGATCATTCTTATGTTAGTACAATTATGAGTCAAAATTGAGAAATCTAATCTCTATTGGGTGTTATTTAGATAGATAATAGATACCTCATTACACCATGTTCTCTCTCTTTACTCTTTAGACCTTGATATTCAAACCACACTAGGACTTTAAAATGACCTTTATACATCTTGACCTTGATCTCAACACCTTAATCACATTCCATATAACCTCTCATGCTTATGACATTCATCTCACCATGCTACTATGTTCATACATGATTACAAGGTTTATTTAATCCAAGATTAGTTCCATGACTAGGCTTCTTAAGCATTTGACACTTGACACACTAACCTATAATCACTTAAGTTGACATAAGAACATTATTAAAATTACTCTCATATAATTTCTATCATACAACAAAATTATTTCAATCTGATTGACACAACTCAATGTCAACTAAATTGATCATCTAAGCACTAGTCTCAAAACAGCTACTTGAAATCAACCTCATTCACCATGATTACACACTCTCTCATAGCACAAAACTCACTATGTTGGCATAATAACTCATCATACACATGACTCAAATCTTAATTGACCATGCACCTTTACAAGAACCTTTGAAATCATTAACAACATCAATACCAAAAATAAATAATCAATGGCAATGCTCAATAATCACCCCCTTTGTCATTGATGGTAAACACACTTAAAAAACTATGGAAACCACTCTTGACCAGATCTAACTCTTGCATTTTTCTCTCCCTTATGATCTTTCTCCCCATTTGACATTAATGACAAAGGGTCACATATAACTAATATAATAACACTTGCTTCCCCTAAGTCAATACTACCTCTCAAAGACATTAGATGGCACAAAATATTTAAAAACTATGATAACCACACATCACAACCACTCTCAATTAGGTCACTTCTCCCTCATTCTGAACTATCTTTCTATTTCAAATCATTCTCCCAGTTGGTCTAATAAAAAACTCAACAAATATAATATATAAATCATTTTAGACACATGCTCCCCTTAACTCCTTGCATACCTTTATTTTGATATCAAAAGAAACCACTCTCTTGACAAAGAACTTAGAGCTACCAAGCTCCCCCTTAGACTAAGTATATCTCCTTCAAATAAACTAGTAAAACAAGATCACTTACCTTCTTTGACATGACTGAAGAAGATCAAATTCTTGATAACACATTAGGATACCACACTCTTAACACTAACTATAGAATTAGGGCCTCCCCCTTTATCTTCGCATCTCAAAACATGAGTCAATATGACTCTTAAACCATCCTCATCTTTATTCAAACATATTAACACTAATACCCCTTCTTAACATAGATCAAAATTAACTACTCACACAAATAGATTCCAAAAACTTACCTCTCATATACTAATTGACAATACTTTGACCTTAGATACCTGATGTTAACCTTAAATATCTCATAATGATGCCTACTACACTTCAAACCTTAGAGCTACCAACATAATAATGGATAATATCCATCTTCATCTCCTTTTTTACAACATAGACAACTTGAAATCCTATCAAGATGAAATTTTATTTGAATACAACCTCATGCTTCTACTAATATAGGAATGTCTCTATGAATCCTAATGGATCCACCCCTTTTCATAGGGCACTAAAACACCATGAACTCAGGAGATTCCTATATCTCTAATCCACTCTTCTTAACCATCTTGAAGTCATGAAAATGATAGTCTCTCTAGAATCCACTTAGGCATGATTGAAGCAATTTACTCATCCACCTTGTCATCCTTATTATTCTCTATGTTTGCCTTGTCAATAGATGTAGATAACAAATTTTCTTGAAATTTATTCCCTTTTAATCCTTGCTCTACCTCAGCAAATAGCCACCTTTATTTATGGATTGATCATAGCTCACTTTGATTGTCTTTGTCTTTTATACCTTGGTTTTATATTTCTCTTTCACTTTAGGATTTTTAAATCTTGTTTTTATTATAACACTCTTGTTAAATGAGATGAAATTGCTATTTTATCATTTAGTCTTCTATTATTTATCCACTTTCTCAATATTATATGGCTACTTGATTCACTTCTTAATGTTATAAATAGACACCTTCCTATCTTGATTGATCTTACTAAATGCCTCATCTTGGAATCCCTTGTAATATGACTAGTATTACAACATTTAAAATAAAAAAAATTAATTTACTTACCTCTTTATTGATCACTCCTTCACCCATGGTCCAATGATAACTCATCCCTTGATACCATTCTAAAATCACTTTCTCTATGACAAAAGATATGACAATAAAAACAATAATCATTAAAATAATTGGAATACCTCATATCATTGGGTTACCTAACTGGTCTCTTCATGTTAACTTTTAAGTTGGTATGCTTGACTTTTTTGACATCTCATGTTCTTTCTCAACCTTGCTCATCTTATCTATGATCTGATCATGCTCAACCTTTAAGGAAACTAGCTTTGCATTCAACTGATCATACTCAACTTCTTTTAATCTAAACTTTGTATTAACACCTTCTAACTAATTTTTGAGATCTTTGATAATATTATCATCCCTTTGGGATTATTTGACCCAGTCACTCTTCAAGGTAAATATATATTATTTAAGATCCTTGACCATAAATCTCAATTCACATTTCTTCTTATTTTGGTGTTTCAAAATGTTTAGTGTACTTATGAGCTCAAATTCAAGATCTACTTCAGCTTCTCCTTATTCACTATCATATTATACTTTTTCATCACACATGTTATCTTCTTCCTTGGATCAACCTACTTCTTTATCCAAGAATATAAATCCATTGCCAACTTGATCAACACAATCATTATCATCATCAATAACACTATTATTACTTACCTTAGATGATTTATTCAACCTCTCTATTATATAATTAGCTTGTGAATTGAAAATATTTTTATTTTTATCATGATAAACATTGTTATAATCATAATCCATGCTTATGATTCTTAGGATCACCTTTAAGTTGTTAGGCCTACTCCAAAGGACTTGATTTGATACCAATTTTTGGAAGTAAAATGACTGGGGGGTTGAATAAGTCTTCAAAACATTCATTTAATTCAACTTAATATTCATGGGCCATTCATGCAAGTACATAGATATAGCAAGCATAAGCAACCATACAAGAGCATGAAATAAGATAACACATCATATATATGGGAAACCCTCAAGGGGAATAAAACCCATTGATATTTACAAATGTACTATAGTCCTATAACACAAAAACCAAGATTTATGAAGCACAAACTCCACATGGAGCACCAACCCTAACTAGCCAACCACCCATTATAAGGAGGCACCAACCCCCTAGATAAATCAACACCAAATAATCTACCTAATTTTTTTGATCTCATTTATAACACTATGTTTCTAAACCAATAGATGATGATAACCTCTTCAAATCTTCACACTCTTATCCCTCTCAAACTGCAATCTAAGCCTCTTCACTCAACTAGGTCTCTTCAAGATTGATTAGGTCATATGACCTTGATATTCATACTTAGACATCCTAATATATATTCATGATAGTACCTATAATCTCTTATTATGTTCTATAAGACCTTCCAATTAAGGATCTTTTATCCCATTCTCTTCTCAACTCAGTCTACTGACTTACTTAAATAGGCCTAAAATTCCTTGCATATATATAAGTCTCTTCTTCATACACCACTTGGTTGGCCACACACTCTTAACATATTATTTAATCTATGTAATATGTCTTATTACTTATTATTAACATTTTACAATCATAATTTTATCACACACTAGTCATCCATAGGTCAATTATGCCTTAATCCTCTTTAGGACTCATGGAGACCTAATTACATTAGGTCTGTCTTGTAACATGCGGAACATGATCCCTTATAAGACATTAAAATTATATAGATAATAATATTATTTCAAATAAAATATAAATATATCCAAAATAACCTCTTTTTACATGAAAAACACATTAAATATTCAACTACTTCATGAGACACTCTTTGTAGCTCACTATATCATTAGGCTTGTTTGTACTTAAACACTCTAATATCTCTCATGCTTTATTACCTACATGTCATGAAAAAAAAACATAAAAAACGTGTTTATATAACATATATGACCTTCATATCATATTTTTTCACTTAGAACACTTTGACTCAATGAGCATCGATCTTACTCACCCTTTAGGTCTCATGGAGACCTACTTCATTAGTTATGCTTTATTAACTCTAAGAATTGATCTTATTGGATCCATATGTCATTATAAAACCATAAAAAAAACCACTCAAAAATTTTTCCAATTAATTATTCTGACATATTCCATGTTAGGTTATATCTAGATTCTTTATTCAGACCCTATCCCTCTTTAGGATAGACTGCCCTATTAGGCCTGTACACCTGAGAAATTGTCTTGAAAGAATGAAGTTAAATCACTCATTTATCAGATATCCCATGAAAAGTGAAAAATATATACATATAATAATTACATCATGAACATCCCCTACTACTTAAAACATCATCACTCATACAATAATGACTCAATAACAACTATGTAACTTGCTCACTCAGAACTACCAGAATACTCAAAAACATAGTCATAAGTAATTAGACTTCAACCACCCATGTATTAAATTTTATTTAATATTTATTCATTAAAATTATCCTATTACATATTTATATCATATTTAAATTAAAAACTCACAATCTCTAATATCAAACATTGATCTTACAGACCAATCTTCTGACCTGATCTCACTCAATCTTGCTTAAACTAGACAATCCATTTTAGCTTCAACTTTTTAGCCTCTTACATTGAATTCCAAGATTTTAAAAATAATTAAAATTAATTTAAATTCATAAAAAAAACACAATATGCATTATATAATTAAACTTAGGGCATAAAGCCTCAAACTCATCAATGTAACTTGCTTACTTAGAACTACCAAGATTGTTAAAAACATAGTCATGAAACATTAACCTTAAACACATGTATGACCAATTTAAAATATTATTTATGAATTAAAATTATCCTTAAATACCTTAATAACATCTTAAAACATAAACATAATATGGTCTAGTGGCAACTATTGGTCTTATAGACCAATTTGTTGACCTTACTACACACAGACCTCATTGAGTCAGACAAGCCATTTTGGATTCATAATTTTCACCACTATCCCTATATTCCAAGATATATACCAAGAATTAATAAGACATAAAAATAAAAAAATAACATCTTCATGCTCTTTTATCCATCATTCTACCCTAAAAATAAACTAAAAACCAACTTCTCACATTGCCTAGGTTTCACAATGTTTGCACCATTAGGCCTATTAGCGACTTGCCTATTTGGATCTATAACTTATATAAATTAATTAATATAAAAATAAATAAACCAAAATTTCCATAAAATAAAATTCTCTACCTTTTCCATCCAATCATTTTCAAATTTTGTCCAATACAACTTTTGATAGCTACAGTAACTTGTTCAGAAACAAGCCTGTAACTTAAACATGTTATCTCTCCTCTCTCTAACCAATACCACATAGAGGTACCCAGGAGATTAAAATAAAATATAAAATATATTACTTGATAATACCAATCCATTCTGGGTACTTTTGATCAACATCTTCAACATTAGGTCCATATTAGGGTTTTAAGAGGGTTTAAACTTGTTTTCACCCTTAACAATCATTCATAAAGCATATCCACTCAATCCAAAAAAATAATGATTTAAATTTTTATATATGACCCTTACCCATATACCATTAATATATTATGTTACCATTTAGAGTTTTGATGGGATAATGATCCCAATAAAAACCTTCTCAGGTAGATAACCCTTCATTTTGTGTACCTGAGAGACCTTATAACACATTTTCATGCCTTATCCTTACAATTATGACCTCATAATACATGAATAAGATTTAAAAAATTGAATCAAAATTTTAAATTCTCACCTACTCACACTTTCCTTGGAAACTAATCTTGATACCTCATTAAGTTATGTTCTCTCTCTTTGATCTCTAGACCTTGATCTACAAACCATACTAAGATTTGAAACTGATCTTCATACCTCATGAACTTAATATTTAAACCTTACTCACATGTCATAAAACCTCATACAACATCCCATTACTATGGCACACCTTGATAATATTCTCATACCTTCTCACAAGGTCCCTTCAAGACAATATTAATGTCATGACTAGGTTTCTTAAGCACTCAACACTTGACACACTAACATGTACTCACTCAAGATAACATAATAAAATTATTCAAATAGTACTCTCATATCAATGATATCATCCAAAAACACTCTTTAAATATTATTTACACAACTCACTACCATATAAATTTAACATCTAGATACCAGTCTTAAAATAACTTCTTGACATTAACCTCATTCACCATGATTACACTCTCTCTCATAACAATAACACTCACTATGTTGACATAATAAATCATCATACACATACCTCAAATATTACTTGACCATGAACCTTCACAAGAACCTTTGACATCAATGATAACATTAATGCCAAAACATAATAATCAATGATAATGATCAATAATTTGGAGAACATGTTTCTAAAACATACGCCCACTACAATTTGAATCTCTAGAGTAATATGGAAGTCATGCCTCTATGGCATGCCCCCACTGATATGCCCCAATTTTGAGGTAAGGTAAAGTATCAACTATTACCTTACCTCAAAAGGATAATATAACCTTGTAACTTATGAATGTACCATGTAACATATATATGGAACTTGTATAAGTAAATATGCCATTGAATCATAAATAATGTGCACACAAGGTACTAAGATGCATGATGTAGATCATGGAAATATCTAGTATTAATAGTATAGTCTCAATAATTAATGAATCACACCCAAAATATCACTCAAAATCAAATCAAAATACAATGGTCCTAGGAGACCTCAAACAAAGGACATGTTCAAATGTTGCATAATCAAAGGGACATGACTTAGTCAAATGTCCACAAATCAAATAATGACATATTAAAATGTAAATATACAATAAATAATGGAATATCCAAATGTCAAAGAGGGAAAACAAATTCATGAAAGCCAAAAATAATGGATCATATTTAGATGCTCAAAAAAACAAGATAATATCAAGGTAATACACTCAAGGAAGTGCATAAATGAAGGAATAAGTAACCAAAATAAACATATCATACTAGTCCCTAGACATATGTGTTAATAAAAATGTTAAGTATATAACATATCAAGTACACTTAGAAATATATCAATAAATGCATGTGTAAGTGCATATATGAGCTCAAAAAATATAGTTTAAAGTGACCATAAAATTATATAATCTGGATGTATCATGATCATAAAGATGGATTCCCCCAACATCATGGTGATATGAGAAGAGGTAAAAACCAACATCCAAAAGTGTATATATCATGTATCTATTTATTCTTGTATGAAACTCAAAGTATATGTGAAACACATGTATATAATAAGTACTAATATCCCATCTACAAACATAGAACCAACCAAAAGTATGCCAATGAACTAATAGGATATGTGAATGCTCAAAATATTTTTTGGATTTTTGAAGACATTTTTGGTATTTTTATAACTTTGAAAAAAAAATAATATCCTATGATCTCATATAAAGTATATATATATATATATATATATATATATATATATATATATATATATATATATATATATATATATATCCCCAATATGAACTTGGTTTAATAAACTAGTGATACTATCTAGGAGTGTGCATAGGTTTAATGATTGGTACTATAGAATATGTTATGATATGTGTATGTATAATAATACTCTATGTTTGTGAATAAGAAATGGTAGGATTAAGGATTTTTGGAACCCATTATTTAATTGTCTACAACTTATTTGGAACATTAGCAATAGGAATATGTGTAGGTTATCTATATATCTAAATATGATGTGTAGTAGATGATTATTCCATGGAAACCACTATGGATCTCTGATGCAATAGTCTTGAAATTATTAGTCACCTGGTAAAGGGAGTTCCCCATTGCTTACTCTTTTGATTAATATTAACCATATGAGGTTTGATAATTAATTTTCTAGGTATAAAATTATCTTATTCAAAAGGATGTTCATATGGAATTCTATAAACTATAATTACCTGATTAGCATTAATGTATTTAACACACCCATATACTATAGAAGGTACTGTTCAAAATATATGTATCCAAATTCATCCCAATAACATATCAAAGACACCATTTAAGGTATAAATAATAAGGTAGTAACCACATGAATAATACCCACTTGTAAAGGTAATTAAATCTCACCAAGATATTATTATGAGGTCCCATCAAATGCTCTAATTGATTTGGTTTAAGGATGTAAATCATGATTTGTATAACCTAAATTCATAAGAAATATCATAATATAAATTTTATTACTTTCACCATTATTAATCATAAAATTATGTATACATTAGTGGTCAAATTATGCTCTAATAAATAAGGAATGTAGATCTAAGTCGTCATCACTAATCTCACTATTATCAAAAGTAATGGAGGGTCTTTGAACTATAGGATATGTATGCCACATATAGGTACCAATAATCCCATCCAATGGTCATTCATTATGATATGGATGAGAATGTGAATTATATTCCATTTTTACTTCTAGATCCTTATTTGAATGATCTTGCAAAGGATTGTTAAATATTTTTTGTTTTTGGTGATTACCAAGTTGTGATCCTAATTATTTTAGAGAATAATAAAATGTTATTTTTTATCATTGATGAGGTATTGGATCTTATGGTTCAAGGTAAAAAATTTGTTCATAGAATTCCTAGAGCATTGATGATAGCCACATTAATCATTTACATCATACTCTTTAGGTAGAGGTATACTTATATCATCCTTTATAGGATGAGGGAGAGATATTATATGAAACTCTACAATCCACAAGAGTAATGAAGTGGGAGACTTAGGTAAGTGTGAAAATTTTCTCCATGGTGCATTGATAACATAATTCAATTAGGTGGTTGAGACACCACATTAACTATGGTGGTTGTTTCTTTTTTAGGATTAGGAGGTTTGACCTTAAAACTTGATTTCATAGTAAATTTAGTATTAGATGTAGATGTTGTCAATGTATTTTCTAAATACTTAAGTTTGATCAAAGAGATAAGTTTTATTTTAAGATCATGAAAAATATTTCATAAGTCATGGAAATATTTAAAAAATAAATAAATAAATAAAATGGACTTGTGTGAAGGAGCAATCAAACTTTGCTTGAAAATATATTGAAGCTCTTTATCTTCCATAAGATTGATCATTTAGCCAATATTTTATTATACCTCGAGACATACTCAATTATAGGTTCATTGGTTCCTTGTATGATGTTTTTAATTTGGTCATAAGAAACATTTTTTGTAATTTTAATAGATAAGTGTGAAAAAAATTGATTTGTAATGGGTTTGAAGGTGTTTACTGATTAAGTTGGTAAACCATACAACCACTATAAAGCATAGTATTATAATATCCTTGGAAATAATTTGGTCAAAAATTTATCATTAGAGGCATAATAAAATCATGCCACATAAAAATATATAAATTTAATTTACGATCACCCTTTCCATAGAAAATGTGAAATTAGGTGCAACAAAATTAGTTGGCAATGGGTACAAAGATATCTCTAGTGTAAGAGGATTATCCGACACCTCTTGTGAATTAATAGCATAAGGTATATGTAATCAGAATTTCATGATGTACATGAATTAATCTTGGATCAAATAAGATATAACACACCTAAACTTATTATTTGGTATACACTTGTTAAGCAGGAATATGACCAATATGGGGATCAACTAGACCTGATTAGGGCATCACTTGTCATAACATATCATGCTAAGAAGGGTTCAAAAGACTATAGTCTAACACAATCACAAAACAAAAATAAAAGAGTCCTATGATTTGATATTTCACTTATGATAATAAATAAGAGAGTAAACTATTCTAATAAAAAGAAAAGTAAACTAGTCTAGTGCATACCAAAGCTTATGGCACAAAGTGAGGGTTAAATAAAAAAAAATAAACAACTAGACTAAACACGCATAGGAGACATATAATCACATCAATGTATATAGAATAATAATACATGGAAGAGAAGAATACATACTACATTATCTATCTACTCTTACAAAGGAGAAATAAAGTTAGGAATACTTACTTTTGAAGATAAACCTATTGAGCCTCAATCTCTCCCTTGGCCAAAGTGATTCACAAGAGATTATTGTGGTTGTAATAATAACCAAGATAAATCCACTCTAGGATACACAACCTACTTAATCATCCAAAAGGCTTCTCCACAAGATAAGATCAGAGTTCTAAAGAAAGTATTAAAACTTAAAGCTTTATTCCTCAAGTAGAATGGTCAATAAGCAGATGTCCATTCATACTTATTCACTTCATTCTTATCTTCTTTTGAAATGGTGGCAAATGAACTTGTATATATAGTGGTAACTTTCCTAAAAAAAAATTTAGACATGTCAATTGTACTAGGTCGACCTACTACATTCTCAGGCTAACTCATTAAGACTGTGTAAGGTTAGTCAGGATGTTAATAAACCAAAAGAGCTAAAATGTCTCAAAAAATAGTGTACTAAATAGGTTAAAATGGTAACAAGGCAAAAAATGAAGGAATAAAGCATGACAATGACTAGAATGGATAGGAAAGAGAATAATAAGTTTAGGTTCAAGGTTTTAGGAGACTAGAGTATAGATGGCAAATAGAAAAAGGAAAAATAATCTTACAAAGCACCAATGGTCTACCCACACCTTTTTTGGTGCACTCCTTAAGGCATACACTAAAATATATTGAGACTCAATAGGTTCCTACAAGATATGAAGTTTTATTAATCAATAAAATTTTAAAAATATTATGTGTATACATATGCCCTAGTTGAAGCTCATCACATGTCACGTAAGTACAACACGGGATGGTGCTTCAGAGATAGAACATGATGACACATAATGTTGATGCTAATAAAGTGTAGTAAGAATCAAATAAGATAAATGAAAAGAAAAAATTGAAAAACACATCCTTTAACTTACCTTAATGTCATACATAAAGAAGTAGACTGCAAGAAAATGAAGGTGTTCAAATATAAAGTACACTAGGCAAACCTATAGAAGTTAGTGCAAAAAATATCCAAAAATAGAAAAAATGGAAGATAAGCATATGATAGTGTAAAATAATCTCTACATCACCATGATTCTAATGTAGTTTATGATTTATAAAATGGATGAGCAGAAATTAAGAGATGAGAAAAATATGGAATCTGAAGGAAAATAATTGAAGAATTTAATTGGCTTAAAAAGTGGTTTTTAAATGTGAAAAAGTGAAGTAATTTTTTTATTTTGAATTTTCAAAGAGAGGAAAGAGATCTCTAAGACCAAACAAGGCTAGGATGGTGAGGGAGTGCCATGTTAGATGATGGGGACACCCAAAGGTAGCAACAGGTGTACTATAGGTATGCAACTATGAATTTCAAACTAATTTTTGAAAATTTTATTGAATTAAGTATATTTTCAATAAAATTTGTTTTTAATTATTTATATAAGTTAGGATTTAATAAACTTATATTCTAAGGGTAAGATATAGGAAGATGGGAAATAGGTTGGAAGAAAATAGGGAGAAAATAAGAGAAATGCATATTTTTAGCAAAATACACAAGGTCGACACACTTAACCTACTAGGTCAACCAAGTTGACCTAGTAGGTCGAACCAGGGTGAAAATCCATGTGGTCAACCTAATAGTTATAGGTCAACCTAGTGTATTTGCAAGCTAAGACCTAAGGGAAAAGTGTCTAGTTGGTTTGTAAGGGTCAGAATGGAAACTCAACACAAGAAGATAAGAGAAAAAATAAGGAATTTAGGAGAAAATAAGATAAAAATAGGGAAATTTTGGTCAAACTAGGTTGACCAAGAAACCATGATAAATATGGAAAATCATGTAAAAAACCTAAAAAGGGCTAGAATGTCCCAAAATGACCAAACAAGAGTAAGAGGGACCAAAATAGGATAAAATGGATAAAGATGAATAAATTGTGTTTATTTTAATTAAAATATAATGTATAAAGAATATATTATGTTTATACATGACATGGGGGAACTAATACATCCTTTTTTATTTCTTAATTGCAAATACAACCATGGTTGTGGAGGTTGTTAGATGTGTCTTGGTTGTCAGATTTGTTAGATAGATTAATAGATGGAGATAGAACTAGACTGGTAGCCATGGGTCTAGGAGGTATATCAAACATGTGTAGGATCCCATTTAGTGTGGATGTGTTGGTCATGTTCTTGAGATGCTAGGAATGGTTGACCAACACCTTCATATGAGAGGTGTATGGGGATGTGATAGAGGTGTCTATCACACTAGAGGATGTCCATTTCATCCTCAAACTACCATAGTAGGAGCACCAGTGACCATTGGGATACTAGACAACATAGAGGAGAGGGGAGCCTTAGTCATGTGGGCTACAGGCTTAGAAACTATATTGTTGGGGTGGAGAGTGAGTATGGACAATGTATATATATCATACATTATAGATGTTCAAAAGGTGGTAATAGGCCTTATGACATAGTGAATTCTATATCATAAGTTGGATAGCAAGGTATTGATATACATGGTAGCCTTGAACATGATGATATTGGAGGAGAGAGTGATATACAATTTGGGGTTTGTCATTTTGGTCTAGCTTATTCATGATCTATTCAACATGTGGGTTAAAGTACATAAGACCATCAGACTGATCATACTACTAAAAACATAGATATATGAGAGATTTCTTATATATCAGTCAGTTGGGTTGCCTCATGTGGTTGATGATAGGTCACCTTGAGTTAAGAGATGGAGGGGGGACTAGATAGCATGATTCATGCCCCATGTGCCAAAACTATAGATGATGAGATGCACCGACATAGTACAATGACCATATGAGTAGTTATTGACTACTTGGGAGAGCTAGCACATATTTGGACTAGTTTTAGAGAAGAGAGAGGTGATAGGACACTATACATGGTAGAGAGAGCCATATCTAGTGGAATAAGTACCAAGGTAGATGGGTTTACCTTATTTAGTGACACTAATACTCATGCCTAAGAAGTGGACTCAACATGTGAGAGAGTCACAAGGGAAGAGGGGACTTAGACCATTAATAGTGAGATCAACATTGAGGCCATGATATGAATGACCAAAAAGAGGGGTAGAGTAGGAGGAGGTGTAGGTAGAAGTAGAGATACTAGATGTACCACCACCATCTCTATAGAGAGATGTGCCATGGACATCGAGTACATGATAGTGATATTGGTAGGAGGTGAGAGAAGAGACCATCATCATCCTTGGCAAGTCAATAGAAGAGATAGAGGAGAGACAGATGAGAGAGACTACTTAGGCACAAGCCAAGATAGATGCAAGCCATGATAGCCAAGTTTGAGCTGAGAAGGTGACCTAAAAAGGAGGTATTAGGAGGCCATGTAGATGTGGAGACTATGATAGGTAGTCATGTAGATGGTGAGACCATAGGAGCTGAGACATAAATAGGTATGAATATGGTTAAATTATTTCTTAAGTTGTTATTTGGTAGATAGATAGATATGAAAATGAGCTAATATCCATCTAGTGAGATTTTGTAGGCATACCTAAGGATGAGGAGGGGAGATGGGGGTACTTAGTTAGGGGATAAATCCATGACATCCTAGATGAGGCTCTATATCTATACAACCCCATGAGACTAGAGGATTTGAGTTTACCATCTACCCTAGCTTAGGCAAGCTAGTTCAGACTAGTGGGAGAGGTCTTGAGGTAGATATAGATGCATAGAGAGAGGGCATAGCCACCATTAGAGATGATGTATGGGAGAGGTATGCATAGTAATCCCTAGCTAATGAGAGAGTTTTTCATTTGGAGATAGTGACATAAATGATAGGCATATACAGTAATGTAGACCCAGTTGATGTAGGCATATGTAGTGACCTAGACTAAGTTGGTATAGGCACAAGTGTAGATAACACATCTATATGGATAGGTAAAGGTATTTATATCTTGGATTTCCTCATTAAAATTTACCTATTCAAATTGAGGCCTTAATAATTAGTGTGGTTAGGCCATGAGATAGACATGATGGAGCTCAACCCTAGTGCTGAGGCATTTGTATATGGCTATATATGTTCTATCAAACTCATAATATATACTCATGGTATGATTTTGATACAACATATATAACCATATACAAATTACTTAGCACTAGGGTTGAGCTCCATCATGTCTATATATACATACATAGATACATACATACATACATACATATATATATATATATATATATATATATCATTTTGGCTTATTGGTGTTGGTTTTGTATGTTGTCTTTATGATGGTTGTGTTTTTTCATTATGAATGAGGCTATGGATGCTATCACATGTATTTAACTTTATTGTATATGCTATAATAAATATATGTGATGTGGTTTATTTTATATTATTATGGAGTACACATGCATGGTTAAAAATAAATAGGAAAAAAAGGACTTGGAAAAATATAATCAATCAAATAAATTCACTACACACTAGTTAAAGTTGGGAAATGTGTAATAACATGAAATGACTAAGTATGAAAATCTAATAAAATGTCAAACAAGGTGGTAAAATGGGATTTATTTTTAAACCAATGCAAAAGATTTTTGCACCAAATTAGAAAAAATAAAATCATACTAAATATCATATTAGGAAGTATGAAAAATAATTTAATAAAATAGAATGTATGTAAAAGGGCACAAATGGTTGTAAAAAAAATCAAAATTAAGTCAATCAATTATACTATTTCATGATTGGAAGTACAAAATAAAAATTAAATTTGAAAAAACTTGGTCTTAAATTGATCATACTAATTCAAGTTGGGAAGTATGATAAATTTAAGAAATGGTTGAAATCTAACATGCACTTGGAAAATAAGAAAATAAAAGGAACAATAAAAATGAAGTAAGCATAAACCATACTAAATATCAAGATGGGAAGTATGTCAAATGACATGTAACCTCATAATCAATTGAATCTTAAGTTTTACTTGACACCTGTAATTTGGATGGTGACTTGTTTATTAAATTTTTTTTTGTTTTTTTTAATTTGTGAAGAGGGTCAGGTTCTATCCACAGTCTTACACTGCAACTCACAAAATAAATCCCAAGGAGTACCAAATCAATATTTGTAAGCAAAAGTATTAGGAATTTTAAATCAAGGATGTGGGTAATAAGATGGAAAATGTGGTAATTTATGAGGTATGTTGGGTCCTATCTGTGGTCTTACAAAGCAACTCACAAATAAAATCCCATAGGGATTGATAAGAAAGCAAAACAATATTTCCCAAGAGGAAATATGAGGAAAAGGAATGAAAAAGAGAGTGTAAAAATCAAATACTTAGGCATCTTATGAGAAGACCTTAGGAGGAAAGAGGCATACAAACAACTTAAGAAGACACTAAGTGACTAGTGGTCATCTATTTATAAAGGAAACCTATTCCCTATATACACAAAGCTTTGTAGGCAAATAGTGTGCTACTAAATCAACTCATAAAGGTAGATTTGTACAAGGAAAATTAGAATGGACCAACCTCCCCACGATGTGTTCCCTCTCCTCAAGACCCCTTACAGAGTTGTCAGACTACTATGAAGATTGGGTATTTATGCCAGAAAGTAGGTAGCACTAAAATAATTTTTTATTCTCCTCTTCTAATCTACTAGCCTACCACACCCAAAGGACCTCATCTCTATTGTGAGGCCAACTATGGAGTTTGAGCTTCGACTACTAGAAGAAGATGTGCTTTGAATCACATCTTTTAGTATGATTAGACTTTTAAGAATATTTAATATTTTTGCCTTTTGATATCATTGCCTTTTATTTAAATTACTTGGTTTTTAAATTTATTTTGAAGGATTTTTAAGATTCCTCCTCCATATGTATTTGGAATGACCAATCAAGAGAGTTATAGTGATACAAATGAATGATTTGTAGGATAAGGCTAAAGGAAGCTAAGTAACTAGAGATAAGAGACTAACTAGGACACTTAGGTTTGATAATGAACAAGTATATGATCTCAAGTCTCAACCATGTATATGCTTAGTTTGTGGAAAAAGGAATAAGGAAAAGAGAGATCTAAAGGTGGATCGGTAAAAGGAAATAGTAATTAGAAAGACTATTTTCTAATTGATCACATGGTAAAAGTAGATAATAACCAAAAGGAATCAGGTAGATATAACCAAGTCACCATGATATCTATCTATGAAAAATAAAGATAAGAAATTAAACAATCATGAAGATACAAGGGAAAATTTTTGATAAAAAAATATAAAGGAAAATAAAGTAATGATAAGTGAAAAATAGTAATGATAATAAAAATACAAGTATATGTAAAATGTAAAACAAAAAGATAAGCTAACTATAGTATAATAAGAAAGAGAAACATTATATAAGATAGAAAATAATTTGACACAGTATCAAATGATATAATAAAAAATAGAAATAAGATTGGAGTACACATCCAATCCAAATATAAAATGAGTAAGTACCATACATGTGCTCATAATTATTGGTAAATTTGTCCACACATATTATCTAAGACATTAGATAGATCTCTATGAAGATGAACATGAATTGTTGCTAATGTCTCATCAATCTTTATTGAATACTGGGTAAATACTTCTTTTCTAATCTCCTCAACTAAAAAATTATGAATAATCATTGCATCATGTTGAAGAGGGAAATTAGGAAAAGGATGGTTAGGATAATGCATGGGAATGAGATCTATAAGAGATGCAAGAATCATTGATAAAGAAAGAGCCATGGGTGGAGGGTCCACAAGTAGAGAAAGAACCATAGGTAAAGGTATAAAATGTGGTGAAGGGACTAGAGAAGGTGTAGTTATGGTAGAATAAGAGGGAGACTTATTGCAAGAATGAACTATGTAAAGAATGGTAGAAGGTCCAATAATAGCTATAAGATAGTCCTTAAGATGTTATTTAAGGATACGGTAATGATTAGTGTGATGTGTGTTGCATTGGTTCCATAGACAATACCTCTCACCATACTTAGGTATATATTTAGGAAGGATCTTTTGAGGAGGAAGGTAGTGTCTATTTATATGGAAGAAGGATGTAAGTTATCAATATATTTTTTTAACTTATGACAATGGGTAGAAGAGTGATTATCTATCCCATGGAAGTAATAGATACACTTATGAGTATTTTTAGGAGAAACACTCATGGGAGAAGGTGTAATAGTCATGGAAGAGTAAAAATATGCATTTGGTAGGTAGTGGATCCATTTTAGGTAAAGGAATAAAACCATCACCAAGAGAAGGTGGTGGTGGAGAAGGAATGGAACTAGGCTCAATAGGAGGAGCACTAGTGGAAGAAGCAAGAGTAGACTCGGCAATAGTGGAAGTAGAAATAATAAATAAATCTTACATAGGTTCCACTATGGGAGGGGTGGGATAAACAAAATATCTAATGAGCATTGCCTAACCTCAAGGGTGAACCAATGATGGGAGTTAAGGAACCTAGAAAAATGGTAAGATCTGATCATAGCATGATCCATGAGAATAGTCCTATGGGGATCCTTAAAAAATGGAGGTGTCGATGCCATCTCTACTCTATGATAAAGAATAAAAATGAAAAAAATATTAATTATAAATTATGGAACATGAAAAGATACACAAAAATACTCAAGTAAAGAAGAATAATAGTGCACAATCTCAGTATCATGAGCTTGGACAAGATCACCTAGTAAAGGGTCATCTAAAGAATAGACATCATCATAATCTGGTGTATGAAGATCAATAATACAAGTTGGAATAACTTTGTCATCAGAAGAAGCATGGTGAATAGAATGATGATTCTTGTATAATACTATGGGAATGTCATTGCAAGGAGGTTTATGAGAATGAGGCTACAAAGAAGTAGGAAGTTTTGGATGAGATGAGGCATGAGATTAGAAGTTTTGATCTTTAATTTAATCTCATTGGGCTCATTGCCATTGGACTCTAAAAGGTTGGGAGGAATATTACCAATGAGATTGGGATGCCCATTATAACCTCTAGTTGAGTTGATAGGATAATTTAAATGTTGTGACTCATGGAATGGAATGCTAGGAAAAGGCTCAAGAGTAGGAATCTTGAAAACACCACAATCCTTGAAATGTCAAAATTTTAAGGGTTAGTATCTATTTGAATCTTATAAATGGCTCCATTATGAGGGAATTTAACACATTGGTAGGTAGAAGAGTGATAGCTCTCATACGATGAGTCCACAACCTACCAAATAAGATGTTATAAGAAAGGGAAAAGTTAATGATCATCACCTTTACATGAATGGTAATAGTTAGGACTATAACAGGAAGCCACACACACATAAGAGGAGGAATTTTCCTTATATCATATATTTGGTAGGTGTTACATGTAGACTTAATATTTCATTATAAATATCCAAGGGTCTTAATGAAATCAAGAAAAGAAACATAAGTTTTGTAAACCTCATTAATTAATGCACATTTAACTTGGATATCACATATTTGGATGATAATTAATAAGGGAAGATCATTTTCATGAAGTAGAATCTCATCGAGAATCATAGATATAATGGGAAATTTCAAAGAAAGAGAAGTGTCAATAATTTCATCAACATTAATGGACATCTCTTCAAATAATTACAAGACACTATCCTTAAAACCAAATAAGGCTACCTCACATCTTGCTAAAGGAGGATGAGGGACATTAATCTCAAATAGTAGTTCTATAAGATAGTTCTGATGATGGGGAGAGGTCCTCATAAGTTCAAGAAATAGAATTTCAAATGGGAGATTAGTGAGCTCCATAATGGGATTACACTCATCATAACCCATGAGAATATTGTTAGATATAGGCATGTAATGGTTAAGGATATCTTTGGAAGGAGGAGCCAAACAACATTGAAATTTGTGTTGATAAGAATGAGAAGGTTTAGAAGAAGGTTGTAAATAATTTGGTGAAGAAGAAGTAGTTAGATTGATCTTGAGATATAGGAGTGTTATTAGAAGGTTTATTATCATTGGAAGATTAGTTATTATAGGTATTATAAGATGATGGAAGAATGATAGAAATAGAATGGGATGTGTTATCTAAGGGAGAATCATAAATTGGACCATTATCAAAATTTATAATATCTTCTTGCCCCAACTCATTAAAATGAGTTGGAGAAGAATTTTGGATCACACGATAGGTTTTAGAAGGAGGAAGGGTGTAGATAGGCTGAGAATCAATGAAATCCACCACCCTTCACATATTAGTCATGATAATCACATTCTCTTTAGAAGTTGGTTTGACAAGACTTTATACATTATTGGTGGAAGGAGTGGGCTTGTCTTGGTTTTTTTTTAATTGGTTGATGATTAGGTAAGGGGTCTTTATAGATGGCCAAATGAGAGTTTACTTGACTCAAGGTTTGAGTTTTTTCATGAGATTTGTAATTCTTGAAAGTAATTTCATAAGCTTATTGTCACTTGTGAGGGATATAATCATGATCAAAATTAAGGCCAAGAAGAAAATCCATAGCTAAATTATGAATATGTCTATAAGTTTCATGAGAATGACCCCAACTATCATGAAACCAACAAAACTTGTTAGGATCATACCAGGTTTTCATAGGATAAGTGGGGTCCATTTCTTGAGGAAGAGGCCTAGGTAGATGATTAAACAATTTAGATAAGGAAATAAGTTTATGAACATTAATGTTATTATGTGAAGATAAATGAGGATTAGTATATTGTTGAAAAGGAGTTGGTTCCAAAGAAGGGGTAGGAATGATAGCTTAAACATTGTGAATGGTATCATATGAATTGGTAACACCATCATGGTAATATTGTGGTTTTTATTTTTAAGTAATAGATGACGACCTGAAAAATTTTAGGGGGAATTGAATCAATGCATAAGGAAATCTTATCATTTAGCTTGGTCAATGGCCTCCTCCAAGGTACGTGAAGAGAGGGTGCAGACTCGATATTATAATTTAGGACAAAGAGCATTGGTAAAGAGATGAAAGATATTATAATTAGCCATGTTATGTTCACACTTATTTGATGAAGTCTTCCATCATTTAACAAAGGCTTGGGCAGTTTCATTTTCATTTTGTTTGCAATTGATGAAATGGGCCAAAGTGTTTTCAGGAAGATCACTAGTTTGGAATTATTGTACTAAAGCATTCACTAAGTCCTCCAAACTAGAAATGGAATGAGATCTAAATTGAATATACCAATCCAAGGCATCACCAGTGAGGGTTTTGGTAAATATTTTTGTAGTAGCAAAGGTGTTTAATTTGACCTAGTCTTTATAAAGATTTCCAAATGTCTTAAGATGAAGGGTAAGATCAGTTGATCCATTATAAGAGATTATAGGTGTTATACCTCCTATATCAATGTTAGCATTTTGGGTAGTAAGAGGTTCATTTTTTAAATGCTTGATGACTTTGTTGACTAAAGGAGGTTGAGGAATGAGATTGCCTTTAGAATATTGAAGAGGGGGAAGAGGAACACGTTGGTTATGTGTGACCCAAGTCATTGGTTGAGGATTGGAATGAAGATTAAGAAGGTGGTTTTGCATTCGCATAATTTGATTCATATTATGGGCTTATAATGTGGTCATTTGATTGAGAGTTTGTAATAATAGTTGATTAGTTTGATTAGTGTTATTAAAATAAGTAGTATTGGTGTTTGCGTTGTTATTAGTGGCTTGGGTACCACTATTAGTGTTGATATAAGCTTGAGAAGAGCTATGAGAATTTGAGGCACTAGTTTAAAAATTCACATGTGAAGAAAAAGGTGGACTAGTAAATGGTTGAGAGGAAGAAGAAATATAAGCATGAGTACCTTGGGTAGAAAATAATGAACTAGTGGATGGATTAAGGATAGTGGATCTTTTGAGAGGCCCACTAGATGTAGAACCAACCATGTTAGTTGTGATACTATGCATAAAGGTAGAATAATTTAATGAAGAATATGTCATGGCATAAGAAGGAGTCAATATTGAAGGAAGAGGTTGAGAAACAAATAAATTAGTAACCCTAAATCTAGTTGAGAAAGTGGAAGTATGAGAATGAGGTTCTTCAACTTGATGGCTAATCATAAGGTTATAGATGGTAGAAGGATCCTTCTATCTATGTTGAGGAAATTCCATGATAAATAAAATCATATCAAGAGTATACTCTAATTCAAGATGATCCTCTAAGAGAAGAGGATGGTTTTTATACAATGAATTATGAGGATTTCCATAGTTTGTTGTATGGGTTGCAATATGAACATTACTAGAATTTTTGAAAGGAACCCTATTTTATCTATGGGAGACCCTATTATGATTGGTAAATTCCATCATGTTTGTTGACCTAACTTTAGTGTTGTCACCAAATAGAAAGTTCATGATGAAAAGGGGGAGAAATCAAGATGAGAAGGCAAAGAAATTAGAAAGTGATTGACACAAAACTAGGTTGAGCTGGTTGACCTAGTGTAAAAATAAGGATTATGAAACTACATAGGGTCTACAAGATTGACCTAGTATAGAGAACAAAGACTACAAAAAAGGGGGACAATCTTGTAAATAGTACTAGGTTGACCTAGTGTAGTATAAAAAGGTTGAAAAATGTGTTAGGTCGACCAAGTTGACCTAGTATAGTGAACATGAAGTAAAAGAAAGAGCTGATAATAAGTTTGTGAAATGAAACAAGATAGTTTGTAGTTGATCTAAGAAATTAAATAGACAATCAACTGAATTGGCACTGGCCAATCCAATTGATGCACACAAAGCAAAACCTTGCACCAACACTAGCTAATGCAAGTTCTTGCACATAAAATTGATCAAAGAGCAAGCAAACAACTTGAAAGCAAAACTAACTAATTGGTCAATTTAGAATGTTACATTATTAAGAATAATGTTTAAGTGATAGGGAGTTGGCTATAAGTAAGGTACTAGAGAACAATCTATGGATGGTTTCAAGTTAGTTTATGATGAAAGGGACTATAGTGGTAATGGTATAGGCTTGGTATTATGGGCTACCCCCTCACTTCACACATCAAAGTGATAAGGATGTTGGGTGTTTAGCCATAATATACCATTAACCATGATTTATACTTGATTAGAGCATCAAGTCAACTTCCCTCTTGGTGATGAAATCCAAGTAGATTGGCCTGAGTAGTCCAATGTTAAAATGCTTGTTGATGTTATGTGATTTGGTCATGTGTGCATAAAATATAAATAATGAAACTAAAAATTTAATTAAAAACCTCCTAATTAGACTATGTGAACTATTCTAAGCATGCAAGCAACTAAAAGAAAAGATGTGATTAACATACAAGGTTAATTCTAACTTTGAAACAAGGTATAGTGAAGACACTATATGCATGACATACATTACTAAGTCGATAGGGTTGAACTAGTACTATTGAATATATGGATTGGAAAACCTACTAGGTTGACTAGGTCAACCTAGATGTTTCAAATAGTACACAAAACATAGAACTACATCAACTAGGCTGATCTAGTTGACTATGCAAGGGTAATTTTTGAAGACTAAAAACTTGAAAGGAAAGTACAAAAAAGGAAAGATATAGAGAAATAGAAACTAACCTTGATGATTCAAAGATGAAAATGAAGGATATTGTTAAACAAGAACCTTGGATAAATCTGATCCAATTTGTAAAAATGGATCAATTTGATCGACCAAGCTATATAGGAACCTACTTTAGAAGCTAAAAAAGTGTTAAAAATGCACTAGGTTAACTTGGTAAACTTAGTAGGCTAAATAATATGTCTATAAATTCACTAGGTTGAGTTAGTCAACCTAGTAGGAAAATCTCAGAGTCTAGAAAACTAAAACTTGTACTAGGTCAAGCTAATTGATCAGGTTGTAAAGGAACTTGCTATAAAGTGGCTAAAAATGTACTAATTTGACCTGGTCAACCTAGTAGGCTAAACTAAAATTTGAGAAGGTGATGAAAACCTACACTAGGTCAAGTTAATCAATCTAATTGCCTATTCTTGCACATAGAGAAAAATAATTGGGTTGACAAAATCCAACCAGTGTGTCAAAATATATGATGAAAATGATGATAAAAAAAGAAATAAGTGAAAGAAATATTGAAAGGATTTGTTTCATGTCATTTTCACAAAAATATATGCAATAATAACTTCATGATGTACATGAATTAATCCAAAATTGGGTAAGATAGAGCACACCTACACTTTTGATTGGGTATACACTTGTTAAGTGGGAGAATGACCAATATGGGGATCCACTAGACCTGATTAGGTGATCACTTGTATCACTTCTCACAACATATCATGATAGGAAGGGTTATAAAGTCTATAGTCTAACACAATCACACAACAACCCTAAAAGAGTCCTATGATTTGATATTTCACTTATGCTAATAAAAAAGAGAGCAAACTATTCTAATAACAAGAAAAATAAAATAATTTAGTGCATACCAAATCTTGTGGCACAAAGTGGGGGTTAGAACAAAAAAAAAAACTAAAACTAAACTAAACATGCATAGGAGACATATACTCATGTCAATTTATATGGAATCCTAATACATGGAAGAGAAGAATACATATTGCATTATCTATCTACTCTTACAAAGGAGAAATAAAGTTAGGAATACTTACCTTTGAAAATGAACTTGTCGAGCCTAAATCTCTCCCTTAGCCAAGTTTCTTCACAAGAGATCATTGTGGTTGTAAGGATAACAAGATAAATCATATCTAAGATACATGGCCCACCTAAGAATCTAAAAGACTTCTCCACAAGACAAGACAAGATCAGAGCTCCAGAGCAAGTATTGAACCCTAAAGCTTTATTCCTCAAGTAGAATGGTGAATAAGCAGATGTTCATTTGCACTTCTTCACTTATTTATTCTCTTCTTTTGAAATTGTGTTAAATCACCTTGTATATATAGTGGTAAGTTTCCTAAAAACTTTTTGGACATGTCAATTGCACTAGGTTGACTTAGTACACTCTCAAGCTAACTCACTAGGACTATGTTAGGTGGGTTGGGATGCTAACAAACCAAAAGAGCTAAAATGTCCCCAAAACACACTAGGTCAACTAGGTCGACCTAGTGTATTGAATAGGTCAAAAGGGTAACAAGGCAAGAAATGAAGTAATAAAGCATGACAATGACTAGAATGGATATGAAAGAGAAGAATAAGCTTAAGGTTCAAGGTTTTAAGAGACTAGAGTGTAGATGGAAAGTGTAAAAAGGAAAAAAAAACCTTATGAAGCATCGATGGTCTGCCCACCCCTTTCCTGATGCACCACTTAAGGCATGCACTCATAGATACTAAAACTCAATTGGTTCTTACAAGATACGAAGTGTCAGTAATCAATAAAATTTTGAAAATATTATGTGTATACATAAAGAGATTTCATATAATGTTTTTCAATATTTGTAACCTTAGTTTGAAAAAAATATAATTTGGACAATAACTTTCACCTCTTTGTCTTTTAGGTTGGACATTTGATAAGTCTCCAAAGGAGGTGTACCCATAGGTTGGGTAGATGTAGGCATTGAAACTAATATTTAAGTTAGAGTGTTTAGGTTTCCAATGGTAGATGTATAAATATTAATCCTAGGAAACAAATATGGAAATACATATCTCATACCCCCATTAGAAATATGAAGTGGTAATGTTCTCAAGGGGATGGTTATTGGTATATGGGGATGACCCATAACTCAAATAACATGATTGATACATGGACTTTCTTGTTCATCTACGCTTTTTACTTTATTAGTTTATAATATGGTTCTTAATATTTCATTAATATATTTAGGTTTTTAATTAATACACTCATTTAAAAATGAAATTGATTACACTTTCTCATGATCTATTTGTTCATGTTCATTGGTTTTATTAGACTTATGGTTTTCATTATTAGAATCATCTTCTACAATAACCTCATCAATATGTTTTTCATTCTCAATATCATGATCCATAGGATTAGGTTCGTCATTGGTTTTAAACATCTTAGGTGGTATGATGGGAATCTCAATGTGTTAAATAGGCACACCTACAAATCTAGGGCTAAGCCTAGGTTTTATGAAAAATAATATAAGCAAGAACTAAAAAATCATAGCAATCTCAAACCCTAGTTAACTAAATCCCTTAAGAATTAGAAAATTTGCATTCACACAAATTGGGTTCACCAAATATTTAACCCTAAAATCTAGATATGGAAAATATAGGGCTCAAAAGGGTAGAAATAATGTAGGGTACAAGGATGTTGAACTATCTTTAGAGCAATATAGTTAATTGTGAAACTCAAATAGATTATATACTAATTTATTATGCTAGGATATAAAGATAGAAAGTATAGACATGCAATATATTATATTGATAATGAACATAAGATACTTTGATAGTTTTGATGATAAGACATATCTATATCTAGAATAGGTATAAAGTAAATTGGATATGGATTTTAGATCAATCACATGATTCTATAAATTATACCTCTATAGTTGTAAACACTTGCATTGACCTAGGATTATTATGTTGATGTTATTATCTAATTTAGACAAGGTGTCTATTGTATAATATGTGATAAGATTAGATGTGACCACTTGGATGCTTTTGGGTTATTTGTTTCCTTATCTTTGGTCCATTAAAATTTGGGTCATGGAATGTCACTCCTTGTCAAATAGCCAAACCTTAATTCTTAATCTTCATAATTACTTTGGGAAAAATGGGTTAGTGGGTACACTATGTCGATCTACCCAAAATACACCTCTTTTAATGAGTGTTTCATACATATCAAATTATTTGAATATGGTATTATACTTATGTAGTTCTCTCCTTATGTGTTGGCTTGTGTGTGAATCATGTAATGTGTGATAAGAAACTACAACAGTGACCTAACCTATAACTTGTAAAATATGGCTCATGAAGTGTTCCTTTAGTACTTTATTTTACCTATGAATAATATGGAAATAAGATATAATAGGGAATATTTTCTCACTTAAGTGATTGATTGAGTTATTTTTGGTTTCTAGTAAATCTTTTATAGGTTTAGAATGAATGAGGATTGATCTTATATCTATACCAATCCCTTTGGATAATATCTCACATAAAATCACTTAGGTTGACCATAGGAATACATGTCATTTAAAAATTGGATGACTTTAGGGCACTGAACACTTGTGTATGGGTATGACACTTGTATCAACATAAGAATATAGTTGAGATGAAAGTGTCTAGGTAGTTAGAAAATAGATTTAGGTCCAAAACTTTTCGAGATGGAAGATAAGTAGGTTTATAACATTCTGGAAAAAATAGGTCTAGTCTTTAGAATAACATTAGTCGAACTAAGAGATAAGCAATGAGGAGTAGAGAGATAATCTATGTGAGCCTTTTCTTATTGGGAAAGGTCTATAATATAAAGGTACATCCATGGTATGTATTTTCCAAGTCTATAATACTATGGTGCTATATAATTCATAAATAGTGTCTACATATACATACCTTGACTTACCTTTATCATTGAATAGTTATTTGTTGTATTTGTAATATTTATTATGGAGGTCACAATAACTAATTTTAATAAAACCTAAGGATACAATGATAAATATAAAACATTAATAATTATTATTGACCATTGTTCCTATTGTTGAGGTTTGACACTGATGTTGTCATTAATGTCAAAGGTTCTTAAGAAAAGTGTTCATGAGGTCATTTAAGAATGTTATTATTTGATAGAATAATTAAGAGGTATGATAATTTTTTAAGATCATTTAACTAATTTGATACAGGTGTATAATCATCAAGGGTTGTTTCAAGGTTAGTTGACAAGTTTCAAGTGTTTGAGAAACCTAGTCATGGTACTAGTTATGGCATGTAAATTCCTAGTGATAAGGTTTGAAAATGGTGGCTTAGTGAGATATGTGAAAATAGGAATAAGAGTTTGTATAAAGTTTATTTATCATGTATATGAGGCATTAAAACACTTAGGATAGTTTCGAGGTGAGCCTACAAGGGTAAGACCTTAAGTCCAAGTCAACAACTAGACTAGTTCAAGACCCTACATGACCTAATGAGGTGTCATGAAGTGTTTTCAAAGCATATGGAGGATGTATGGTAGTTTTTTATCATGTTAATAGGTTATATGTAATTTATATTAGGTGGATATTTCAAGAAAATAATCTAAAAGGTCAGTTTTAAGGCCTAATGTGGTTTGTAGGTCAAGGTCTAAGCAAACAAAGAGAGACATTGTGGCCAAATGAGGTATGAGATCCAGATTTCAAGATAATAATGATAATTTTAGATTTTTTAGTGGTGTGATATATTATTATAGGTGTGTTTACCAAGTTTGAGGTCAAATTTTGAAGTTTTAGGCTTGAAAATGTGTTTTAAGGTCTCTTGAGGGCACAGAATGGAGGGTTCTCAACCTAAGAAGGACTTTCAAGTGTTAGTTTGCATGTGTAAAATTTGAATGGGAACTTGATATATTGATTATATATGTGTAAGATTATTAGATAAGATATATAGGCATTATTTTTGGAAATGATGGGTAGTCTTTTATGAACAATCATTACCACTAGAAATAGTGTAAACCCTCTCGAAAACCCTAACAATGACCCAATGTTAAATAAGTTGTTCTAAAGTGATTATAATGGATTGGTATGGATATTTAAGTGATTATATTTTGTATTCAACTCTTCTAGTCACCTATAAGTGTGATTTTTTTGTTAGGTGAGTAAGTGGACCCTATAGAAAAGGCCTTATTTTTTAGAGATTTATTATAGAAGTCAGAGTTGACCAAGTCAAAGTTGGTAAATGAATGGAGGAAAAAGCTTGATACTTTTATCTAATTTCCATAGTTTTTTATAATTATTATATATCCCTCATATGTTCTAAAATAGTCATGTAAGATAACCTATCACTAACAAGCCTAATGGTGCAAATAATGAGAAACCTAGGTAGAAGTGAGAAGGTCATTAGGGATGTGTTATAATTGATTAGGGATGAATAAAAGTGAATGGAGAAATTTTTAAATACATATAATACATGTTCATTTTGTATATAAGTTTTTAATATCATTATATATATCAAAAATTTCTCTCAAGTTTACTTGTCTAGCTAAGTGAGGTCTGTGTACAGTGAGGTCATGAGATTGGTTTGTAAGACCAATATTGCCAATAAAAATTATGATATTTTTATTTAAGGTTGTTATAATGCTGTTTTAGGATATTTTTAATGAATTTTAATTACATTATTTTATTTTTTTAGGTGTCATAAATTCAAATTTTCATGACTATGATTTGAGGTTAGTTGGTAATTCTGAGTAGCCTATTTGTAGAGAAAGGTTTGAGTACTTTTGCCCTAATTTGTGAAGTTTAAATCACATGGTGATGAAAAAAATGTAATTTATATTATTTATATGTTATTTTTTCCATTTTTTATTTTTAAAAATTATGTTTCTATTTCAGTTTCTCAAGACAAACTTTATGGGTATGCACAGGCCTAATTATGAACAGTGTTAATGGCATGTTTCAAGTGGGGATTGGTGATAAAAGGTGTTAAGGAACCTATATCAGTTTATCAAAGGTATATTTTAGTTTCATTTTAAATTTTTCTCTATTTTAGGAGTTTTAAATTAGTCTAAGGAGTTCAAAGGGTAACGTTTGTTAATGAAGGCCTAATTGAATTAGGTCTTCTTAAGGCCTAAAAGCAGTTTTATTCCCATTTGTTATGACCAGCCTATTTTAATGTTTGTTTAATGTTTTTGGAATTTAATAATTAATATTCTATTTAAAATATAATTTTTAAATTTTTTATGTCCAACGAAGAGGTGTATGATCAAGGGCCCAGTATAAGAATAAGGCCTAATAGGCCTAATTCTCTAACTAGTGAATGAGTGAGTTGAAGTAAATGATATAGAAATTTGAAGAGATAAAGGAGGTATTTTAAACCATAATAATGGTGAAAATAAACTATAATTAATATTTAACAAGGTTACTATGTATGTAAATCAAGGTCAGATGACCTAATCAAGTCAAGAAGAGGGCTAGTTGAGCGAATGGGCCTAGAAGGCAATTTGAGAGGGATAAGAATGTGAAGATTTGAAGAGGTGGTCATCATAAATTGGTTGAGAAAAAATTTGATATAAATTTTATGAAATAAATAAAGTGGATGAGTTGGTTCTGAGTCATCTAGGGGGTTAGTTCCTCATTTCAAGTAGATGCTTGGCTAGTTGGGGTTGGTGCTCCATGTAAAGTTGGTGCTTCACTAAATCTTGATGTTTGTCTTATAAGACTATAGTCCATTTGAAATTATTAGTTTTTTCCACTCATATATGTGTTTATTGTGTTGTTCTCATGTAAATTACTTTTTATGCATTGCTATATAGTTGCATTGCTTTGATGGTTCAAGGAATGTTAAAGTGCATTTAAAATAATGTTTTGAGTGATTAATTCACACCTATCTTAGTTATTATGTTTAAAATAATTGGTATCAGAGCATGGTCCTTTGAATATAAATCTAATATCTTTAAGGTGATCCTAAGAATTTTTAAGATATCTTGTGATCAATAGGAAGGAGACAACATGTATGATGAATAAGTCTACTATGACAGTGAAGAAGGAGAAACTAAATTAGACCTTGAATTGGAGATCATAAGATCCCTTGATGATTTAAAGCATAAAAATAATAATTTTAATGATCTTAGTAGTCAGTTAGAAGGTATCAACATAATGTGTAAGTTAAATGAAATTGAGTATGACCAGTTGAATACAGATCTAGATTCCTTGAAGGTTGAGCATGAGTAGATCATAGACACAATAAAAATTTTTGAGAGAGAGAATGAGAAGTTAGAAAAATTTAGGAGTACCAACATGAAAATTCCAATTAGGCATACCAATGTAATAAATGACAACTCATCATAGGACTATGGGAAAAGGAGTAATCAGTCAAGAAGTAAGTACATAAATGTTGTTTGCTACATCTATCACAATATAAGACACATTGAAAGATTTTGATATAATAGAGTTAGAAGGACTTTAAGATTCAAAAATACATATAAATCTCCTAGAATACATTAAAAGGATCAAACACTAGTATATAAAGCCAAAGCAAGTTAGGATAGATCATATTGAGCTCAAGAGTCAAGATGGACTATTTACCAAGGAGGAACAAAAGACCAAAGAGGATTATATTCTAGCTCATACTAACTTTCACATTCAAGATGAAGGCATGAAATTATTTCTCTCTCTCTCTCTCTCTCTCTCTCTCTCTCTCTCTCTCTCTCTCTCTCTCTCTCTCTCTCTCTCTCTCTCTCTCTCTCTCTCTCTCTCTCTCTCTCTCTCTCTCTCTCTCTGTGTGTGTGTGTGTGTGTGTGTGTGTGTGTGTGTGTGTGTGTGTGTTTGTGTGTGTGTGTGTTGGTTTATTAAGCCACATGATAACAGATAGAAATAATTCCATCTCATTAAATAATAATGCTTCAAGAATAGTGATGTTTGGAGACAACACAACTACCAATATAGTTGGAAAGGGTGCTTTGAGTTTGGAAAATGGGAAGACCAAGACACAAAATGTGTTATATTTAGAAGGTTTTAAACATAACCTACTTAGTGTAAGTAAAATATGCAATCAAGGACATACACTAACCTTTCATGATAGATGGTGTGAGATAAGGAGATCCAAATCAAGAAGGCTAATTTCTAATGCTAAGAGTCTTGAATGATATCAGGGAGGAGAGATGCTTCATGAAAAAGATATATGAAACATAGATATAACACAAAAGGTTAGGTCACCTAAAATTTGAAAATATTGTTAAGATTATCACTAATAAGTCTTTGAAGAACATGCCTGGGATCACAAAACCTACAAACATACTTTACAAGGCATGTCAACATGGTAAGCAAACTAGAAGAAGGTACAATTTCAAGGAGTACTTTATTACAAGACCCTTGGAGTTATTATACACTAAAATTTATGGGCCTATATTCATTCAAATCATTCAAGGAGATAACTAATTCAAGTTATTCATAAATGATTACACAAGAATGACTTGGGTTGCATTATTGAAAGAAAATTTTTAAGCTCTTGGCAAGTTTAAGGCATTCAAGTCTCTTTTTTAGAATGAGAAGAATGAAAATATCAAGTGCCTAAGATCTGATAGAGGAGGAGATTTTTTTTTCAAGGAGAAGACTGGTAAGTAATCTAAATTAATAAAATGCTTCTCTATTATCCAAGATTAAACCTAAGAGTCTTATGTAAATAAACAAAGAAATTATTTGGATAGGTGTTATGAATGAGGAGTTAGACCAAATAGAAAAAAAGGAGACATGGGAACTAGTTCCTAAGCCTAAAGATAATAATGGCATTGGCACAAAATGGGTGTTTATAAACAAGTTGAATGAAGATGGAGTAATTACTAAGAATAAGGATAGATTGATATACAAAGGATATGTAAAATTTGAAAGGGTAGACTCTAAGGAGACTTTTATACCATTATAAATATTGGAGGCCATCATATTATTTCTAACATATGAAGGATTCAAAGGATTCAGGGTATACTAGATAGATGTCAAATCTACCTTTTTGAATGGGAATTTGGAAGAGGAAGTGTACATTGAGAAACTTGAGGGGTTATCACTATCATATGATAAAGACTATGTTTGTAGATTGAAAAAGCCTCTCTATGGTGTAAATAAATCTCCTAGATCTTGGTATGCTATGTTGGATAGGTATATGTTTGATGAAGGATTCAAAACAAGAGTTGTAGATAGTAATCTATACATCAAGATATAAGATGACCATAAGTTGATAGTAGTTATCTATATGTATGATATCATCTTTGGTGAAAAAAATGTGAACATGACCAAGGCCTTTTTATGGTAATGAATAAAGAGTTTTACATGTCCATTCTAGGAGAAATATCATTCTTTCTTGGGTTACAAATCAATCAATCTAAAAAATGTATATTAATATCACAATCCAAGTACATAAGAGAGATGTTGAAGAAGTTTTAGATGGAAGAATGAAAATTATTTAGTACAGCCATGATCATAGTTTTTAATTTGAGAAAAGAAGATGAATCCTCAAATGTCAATTAGATGTCATAAAGGTCAATGATTGGAAGTTTTTTATACACCACAACCTCTAGATCTGACATCATACAAGTAGTAGGTATTATGAGAACGTGTCAAAAAAATCCAAAAGAGAATCATTTTAAATAATTTAAAAGGATACACAGGTATCTCAAGGGGAATATGGAATATGGATTATGTTATCTAAAAATCAAGGAGTTCAATTTGATAGCCTACACAAATGCAGAATGGGTAGGAAGTGTAGATGATATGAAGAGTACCAGTGGAATAGATTTCTTCTTAGGTGGGTGCATAGTTTCATGGATAAGTAGGAAGAAACCATTAGTAGCATTATCCACTTGTGAATTTAAGTAGATTTCATAAGCTTCATGTTTCACTTAGGTCCTATGGATGAGATAGACCCTAAAAGACTACAAGGTGGAGTATGATGGTCATATCCCTATCTATTATGATAATACAAGTGTTGTAAGTGTCTCAAAGATCCTTATCATGCACTCAAGGACCAAGAACATTCCCATAATGTATAATTTTATAAGATAGTAGGTAATTGAAAAAAGTGTCAAAATTGAGCATGTTTCTACACAAGATTAGATTGCAGACAGCTTGACCAAACCACTTCCAAAGGTAACTTTTGAACAACTAAGATAGGAATTAGGTGTAATTCTTACCCATATAAATCATTGAAAAATCCAAAGTAATTATGGGGAGATAATTAGGCTATTTATATCCAAGAATAGGTTATTTTTTCCAAGAATGTATGCATGGAGATAGGGGAACATGTTTGTATTATGTCTCATAAACTCATAGTCTTGTGTGTTGAATATATTGGTTAAAAGAAGTGTGATCTAAGAAGTTGTAGACATCATTTATGTCAAGGCGGAGAAATAATATAATGGGTAGACAAAAATTATCATTTTACAATATTTTTTGCCATCAATGACAAAGGGGGAGATTTTTGAGCATTTTTCCTATTGTTGAGGTTTGGCATTGATGTTGTCATTGATGTCAAATATTCTTAAGAAAGGTGTTCATGAGGTCATTGAAGAATGTTATTATTTGATAGAATCATTAAGAGCTATTAATTTTTTTTAGGATCATTTAAATCATGTGATCAAGGTGTAGAATAATCAAGGAGTGTTTCAAGGTCAATTGACAAGTTTCAAGTGCTTGAGAAATCTAGTCATGACACTAGTTATGGCATGTAAAGTCCTAGTGAGAAGGTTTGAGCATGGTGGCTTGGTAATATAGTTAAAAATAAGAATAAGAGGATATATTAGGTTTATTTATCATGTATATGATTCATTTGATAACTCAAGATATTTTCAAGGTGATCCTATAGGGGTAAGACCTTAAGTCTAAGTGTGCAACTAGACTAGTTCCAGACCCTACCTGACCTAATGAGGTGTCATGAAGTGTTGTCAACATATATGGAGTATTTATGTTAGTGGTTTATCATGTTAATAGGTTATATGTAATTTATATGATGTGTATAATTAATTGAAGTAAGTTATAAGGTTATTTTCAAGGCCTAATGTGGTTTGTAGGTCAAGGTCTAAGCAAGCAAAGAGAGAGATGGTGGAAAATGAGGTGTGAGATTTAGATTTCAAGATAAGAACGAACATGTTAGAATTATCAATGGTGTGATAGATTATTATAGTTTTTTTTTACCAAATTTTAGGTCAAATTTTGAAGGTTTATGTTTGAAATGTGTTTTAAGGTCTCTTAAGTGCATAGAATGGAGGGTTCTCAACCGAAGGACTTTCAAGTGTTCATTGGCACATGTAGCCTATGTATGGGAACCTAATGTATTGAGGAGATATTTTTAAGGTTAATATATAACATATATAGGCAATATTTTTTGAAATGAGGGTCAATCCTTTATGAACAATTGTTAACACTAGAAATAGTGTTAACCCTTTCTAAAACCCTAAGAGTGACTCGATGTTAAAGAATTTGTTCTAAAGTGATCATAATGGATTGATATTCATATTTAGGTGATTTTAGGTTGTATTAAACTCTCCTAGGCACCTAAAAGTGTGTTTTTTGTTAGGTGAGTGAGTGGACCCTATAAGAAAGGACTTGTTTCTCAGAGATTTGTTGTAGTAGTTAGAGTTGACCAATTTAAAGTTGATAAATAGATGGAGAAAAAATATTGATAATTGTATATTATTTACATGGTATTTTATAAATATGTTCTATCCCTCATATATTTTAAACTTTTTATCCAAAATAACATATCACTAATAGGACTAATAGTGCAAATAATGAGAAACCTAGGCATAAGTGAGAAGGTGATTAGGGATGTGTTATCATGGATTAGGGATGAATCCAAGTGTATGGAGAAATTTTTAAATACCTTTAATAAATTTTAATGTTATATATTATTTTTTTATATCATTTTATATAGCAAAAAGTAGCTCTCAAGTTGACTTGTCTAGCTTAGTAAGGTCTATGTATAGTGAGGCCATGAGATTGGTCTGCATGACCAATATTGCCACTAAAAATTATGATATTTTTTTGGATATTTTTATTATTATGTTTTATGATATTGTTAATTAATTATAATTAAATGATTATGGTTTTTCTTATATCATAATTTCAAAATTTTATGACTGTGTTTTGAGGCTACTTGGCAATTTTGAGTGGGCTACTTATAGAGAAGGGTTTGAGTACTTTTTCCCTGAGTTATGAAGTAAAAATCACCTGGTGATGACCCTAAGGTCATGTAAATTTTTTATGTCATTTTTTCCATGTTTTTTTGACAAAATTGTGTTTATTATTTAGTTTTTCAAGATAGACTTTATGGGTATTCATAGGCCTAATTATGAACAGTGCTAATGGCATGCTTCAAGTGGTGATTGGAGATAAAAGGTGTCATGGAACCTATATTAGATAATAAAGGGTATATTTTAGTGGAATATTATATTTTCATTCCATTTTAGGATTTTTAAAGTGTTCCAAGGATTTCAAAGGGTAACGTGTGCTAATGAAAGCCTAATTGAATTAGGTCTCTTTAAGGCCTAAAAGGGGTTTTGGTCCTATATTCTATGACCAACCTATAATAATGTTTAATTAATTTTTCATAATGTAATAATTCATATTTTATTTAAAATATAATTTTGAAAGTGTGTATGACCAACCAATATATTTATGAGCAAGAGCGTAGTATAATAACAAGGCCTAATATGCCTAATTGTCTAACTAGTGAATGAGTGAGTTGAAGTGAATGATATAGAAATTTGAAGAGTTAAATGAGGTATTTTAGAAAATTATAAGGGTTTAAATAAGCTATAATTAATATATTAAAGGTTTAATATGTATGTAAATCAAGTTCAGATGACCTAATCAAGTCAAGAAGAGGGCTACTTGAGCAAAGAGGCTTAGAAGGTAGTTTGAGAGGGATAAGAGTGTGAAGAGATGAAGAGGTGGTCATAATTATTTGGTTTGTAAACAATTTTATCATAATTTTATCATAAAAATTATGTTTCTAAGTTGGTGTTGAGTCATCTAGGGGGTTGGTGCCTCCTTGCAAGTGGGTGCTTACTAAAGCCTAGTCAAGTGGGTGCTTGGCTAGTTGGGGTTGGTACTCCATGTGAAGTTGGTGCTTCAATAAATCTTGAAATTTATATTATAATACTATATTGAATCTGAAAATATAAGTGTTTTTTATTCCCCTTTATGGTTTCCCACTCATATATGTGTTTCTTATGTTATGTTCATGTGAATGACTCTTTATGCATTGCTACATGTTTGTATTACTTTGATGGTTCAAGGAATGTTAAATTACATGTGAAAAAAAGTTTTAAGTGACTTTTAAAGTTGTTAAGTTGCTAATTTTGGATTATAAAGGATAATTTAGTACCAAAATACCAAGTAAAACTAGTTAAATGAGAGTAAATTAGGTAACCAAAAATCCAAGGCTACTAAATGATGGAAAGACCCAATAAATGCATCTTAAGTAAGAAAATAAAAAATCCAAATAAAAAAATACACGTGAAAATAAAATAATGGAACCAACATAAATTTATGATAAGTAAAAATCCATAAAAAAAAATGGAAAAAGAGTATAAATATAAATGTAGACACATAAATTAAAATTTAAGCTAAAACCATGCACGTGTGACCACTCTTGTAAATTATTAGCTCTAGCCCTATCTCAAGGCCCATTTTAATCACTTTCAACCACCTTGTAAACTCATATAAGATAATAAAAGACCCCTAAATGTATTGATTTTTAATTATCAATCTTAGACACCTTTTAGGCTCTCCCTAAAACTTAGCATGATCACATCACCCATTGGACAAGAGTGCCCTAAGAGACTATAGTGCATTTTTCTAGTGTCTTATCCCCCTTTCATATCTTCCCACCAAATAAATGTTAATTTTCAAAATAAAAGATATAATAAGGTTGGCCTATGTCACTAATGAGACCCATTTGAAGGAATTTCAAGGATATGACTATATAAACACATTTGAAACCATTTTTCACAAAGGAGGCTTCCAAATTGAAAATAAATAGAATCATAATTGCATATTGAGAGAAAAGTACCTATTTCTCCCAATTCTAATTGCATACAACCCAAGTATCCCAAAGCTCAAGTCTAAATATATTTTATAGGTCACAAGTCATATTTAAGTCAATTAATCACATCAGTATTGTACTAGCATTTAGAATATTAAACTATTAATTCACACACCACCATAACATGGGATAACTATGTGAATTTGTATCCCTCCTTAGATTATTGGTATTTACATAATTCTTAGCACATGGGGTGTTGAGGTCTAACCTAAATTAAAATGCTGACCCCTTTTTCCAAATTGATTACATTAGTCTTCACATGTTGAGGATCTAAGGTTTTTGAAGGAAAATTAGTCCTACAATGGTCTCTACAAGTGATTGTAATATCCCACACTAGATATAGGATCTGTAGATGAATATATAGAGAACCCATAAACCTTGATTCCCCAACTATAAATGGATGGAATCATTACATAGTGGATAATAATGATACCCATCTAGTGTGTTGCCCATGGAATTATTATCTAGGCCTAAATATAGTTGTCAATTATTTCTTCTAATATTCACATCCCCTTGCATAGTATTTTTAGTCTTTGATTCCTCCAACATATATATATTTTTAGCTAAGTATTTGATTTCTCAATACACTATTATTTTTAGCAAGTTTATAGAATATAATAGTTCTAAGTAAGTGAATGTTATTATTATTATTATAATATTCTCCTAATTTTACATAATAGTGGTGTCACTTAGGGTTTTCTATAAATCCAAAATTTGAAAAAACATATTGGTGAACCTGATTTATTCTTAGAATATTTCGAAATGCTAACCATAGATGTTTTTAGGGTTTGTATTCTTCTTGTTTTTATCCCCACTAGCTATTTTATAATTTTTATATCTATTAAATTCTATTATAATTTTAATATTCCATCATTTTAGTTTTGTTAGCATTAAAGTTCATAAAATTATTCTTTCCTACTTTAACCACATTTTTACACCAAGTTGTTCCTAAGTTGAATATTTGCAAATTTTAATCATTCAATACATAATTATATAATAAGGAAATAGATTTGATGACATATATAGGCAAAAATTATCAATACTTATCTTAAATAATAAGGATATACAAGATTATTTTATCAAATTAGTTAGATAAGAACTTAAGAAATCATCTAACAGACAATAATTTATTAATTCTAACCCTAATATTCCACTAGATACAACTTTTGTACCACCTATCATAATGGGGGAAACTTAGATTATTCAATATATTATCATGTTTATTCTTAATCCATAATTGGGAACACTTCATTTGGTTAACACACATTCCTATTCTCCCAATGTATAATCCCTTATGCAAGAGATCCAATCTCTATAAACTAAGGTGTTACATTTTGATTAAGGTGCTTACAAACCTAATCAAGCACTAGATTCTCATCTTTTATTACACAATCCATTGGCACAACATACAACAATATATCCTCTACCTATAGGGTTTGTATCACCCAAACATACACTATATGATGGAAGGGTGGTCATGAACACCATCTTATATTATTCCATTCAACATGTTTGGACTATGTGTCCAATCAAAGATTATTGACTAATCTAATCCCAAGAAGTCTCAAGGACTATGAATTATAATAGTTCTATGTTTAACAAAAAATTAGTACATGCATTTAATCTATTAATTGATATGTTTCTATCACACTTTTCAATCAACATAAGTAATAATTTTTCTTATGTTTAGATTACACTACTCAAAGATAAATATAATGCTCATATCACATAATATGTTTTAAGATACAAGATCATGTTTTCAAAAATGTCAAACCCTATAGTATATATAGAATTACATGATGTATTTAAGAAATTTCTACTTACATCCTTACATTAATCTATTATGTTCAATAAGTTCAATATTTGTGCCATACAATAAAGGAAAGAGAATTCAAGTTACAAATAATGAACAAGCTTAAGTATACAACCAAAATAGATGCTAAAACCAAGAGTTAAAGAAAGCCAACATATAAGGTAAGTATAAAAAATAACATGAATGATAAAAAGCAATAGTATATTTAGTTTTAAATCCTTCTCCATAAATTTGTTTATCAATCTTTCCAAGATGACAATTCACTAATCTACCAAAAGATCCATATAAGGTTATCAAAACACTATTGGAATTCAATGTCATATCTCTCCCTCCCATTATAGAGGATGATATGAATCAGCCTCTTCTAACAAGTTTTAACCATAATTCCTTTTATGACTATCAACTAGCACTATGCCATACTAAAAACATATGTATCAGTTTGAGACACAAGATTCAACATTTGATATATGAAAACATCATTTAAGTGGGAAAAATAACAAAGAGTATAACTATCCAAACAAGTGAAATTAAATCAATGAATATATTCAATAATCATTTTCCTAAGCACATGGATAATGAGATAGTGGATACATCAGGTGTGAATTATGCATATAGTGTGCATCCTCCACTAGTTTATTACCATTCCCATAAAGAGAAACAACATCCTTTGAAGGGTATCATAGGTGTTTATCATAATACAAGGCCATATATGTCACTCATCACATTTTAAATACATGAGATAGTCAATGATGACTCAAATTTACATTCTTTATTTATTTGAGATCTCATTTATCACCAAACTATTAAGAGTGTTATGCTAAATAATGGTTCAAGTGTGAATATGTATACCAACACACATCTTTATCATCTTGGATACATAGATTGGGACATGCTTACCACCACCATCATTATAAAGGGATTTAATGTTCATATTCAAAAATCCATTAGTGAGATTACATTACAATTATAAGTTAGTCCCATGCATGTGGCCACTATATTAATAGTATTACCAAGTGCATTGGTATTTGACATAATATTAGGATGCCCTTGGATTTAGTTTATTCATATATTTCCTTCTACAGTCCACAAATTTTAAATACATATATGTTAATGAGGTTATTAAAGTTTTGGATATCCCTTATGAGTACCCTCTATCACAAATAGACATGATTACTAGACCTAATCCTTCAATTGAGACACTTAAAAAAGTACAACCTACTTAGATATTTCCACAACATAGATCTGTACTTACACGTAGGTCTATCCTAAGGAGGCCCCTTTAGCATTATTTATCACAAATTTTATGGAACCACTCTATACTCCTACACATCTGATGTAGAGGCATATTCCATAGTCTTAATTTTGACTTTTTTTAGTTAATAAGGTCATTTAGAGTGTGTTTTTCATGATTAAGATTCATAGAGGTCTGTAGAATTTGAATTATTGCTCATAAGGTATTTTATTACCAAATCTAGAATTTAAATATTTAAAATATAAGAACTTGTTTGTATGGGATTTTAAACATAGAAAATAAGGTAATTAGGGGTTAAGTGTTTTATTATTTTCTATAATTATTCAAGTCTATTTAAATACATACACAAATTACTTAATGAGCCATTCATGTAGGTTTGTTAGGTATAGGTAGTTTGAGCCTTGTCAATGTTCTTGAGAGAGAGTTCAAGAACCATTAGGTAGATATTGGACATATATAAACTTTGTAAAATTATTATGTGGGAGTCATTATGGGGATGGATTAAATTTTAAATTAATGTTAAACCCTAAATTAATGATAAATTTTCTTGATTTTGATAACTAACTTGAAGACCCTATCACACTTTGTAATCTATGTTCATGAAGAGTGAGTTACTATGTGAGTTGAAAGACTATGAATGTGAATTGATAAAATAAATATAGTTTTGCATGTAAATTTTATGGAAAATATATCATTGAATGATAAGGAATTGAATTGAATTGTAATATGTTTCTAATAGGATGGACAGATAGTTTCTTGTTAGGTAATTAACTAGCATACTCTATATTCTATATTATGTGCCTTAAAGATTGAGTAAACATCATATGCAAGGAAATATTTTTTGAAAGGTTAATTAGAGTGAATTTAAAAATGGTAAGTCTTATTTACATGTTATTAATACTCTATATGTGTTCAAAATTAGTTTTTATTATGTATTTTATGAAGGAACTGTGCTCTCAGACCTATAGAAAATTTTCAAACTTCACACAGTCAAACAAAGAACCTTGTTAAAGACATGAAAAATGGTATTAATATGAGTACCAATGAATAGAGGAAGTTATATTTGAGTTACACATATCCTAAACCACCACCACATTTAGATGAAATTTTTTAGAATGTTCAAAATTGTAAACTAACCCTTCTTAAGCCTATTCAGACAAAGACAACCGTACGGTAGGGTTTCAAGACTAAAACATAAATATATAGAGATTACATCATTAAAATGTTATAAAAATTTATTATTGGGTTTATTTTATGGTTTTATAAATTATTTTAAATTTATTGGATTATTTAGGTACCTCTGCATACATATTGAAAGGATAATATTTGAATAAGGGTTAAATAGGCCTAATTAGGCCTAAATAGAACCTAAAAAGGGATTAAAAGAGTGAATTAAAAGTATATTATAGCCAAAAAACTACATTAATATATGGTATTTAGTATATGGTATCTAAAAATAGTCTTATTTTCTTGAGATGAGATTGTACCTATCCATATTAATGGAAAGGGCCTAAAAACACTACTAGGAGGGACATTTGATTAAGGGTTTGAGGAGTGTTGAAGGCACTTCAGGTTTTAAAAAGTTTTAAATGAATTTAAAAAATGTTTTAATCCATAAATAGGTCATTCATATTTTAATGTTATATACATACGACCTAGATCAAGAAATAAGGTGAGTTGGGTTTTGAGAAGCTTATCACCTTGTGAAGACTAGTGTGTGTGAGATGAAAGAAAGGGAGTGATAAATTAATGGAATGAGATATAATAATAATTCCAAGGTGTATGGGATGTATAAAATCAGGTTTGAAAATAATTTAAATAATTTGTGTAATAATTCATGTTGAATAATGATGTCAAACCTAGTGAGGGAGTTAACAAATAAGGAAATAGACTAAGAAGATTGAGGACTAAGGAAAGTGGACATGATAGTGACATGAACGTGATAAAAATAAAAATTATAAATGCATTAAGGATGAATTAAATAATAAAATGAGGTTTGGAGTCTCATAAAGGTTTTCACTACTTAGTAGAGTCAAGTTTGTTAAGACATCATAAATGACATATTGAAGATCAGAGCTAGGTTATGGTAGAGGTAAAGTGTATGTGAAAGTGTTTGAATATATAATAAATAAGTTTAGTAAATAAATATACATCATTTAGTATAAAATATAGGTTATTTATATGGATAAGTTATGTTTGAGTTTTTGAAGTATTGATTCAGTTTGTATGAACATTATGCTAAGTATGTATTGAAGGTTGCTTTGAGATGTGGTTGTGAGTTTCTAATGAGATTGTAGGAATGGATAGAGATAGAAAAAGGTGAATATATTGTGGGGTTAATGTCCTTAAGCCATAAATTCTTGGTTATAAATATAGATTTAGTTTAATATAAAAATGGAAAACTCAAGGAGAGATTGAAGATATAAATTTGGAAGACCTAATTGAGGTTAAAGACGACAAGAAAGTAAGATTGTCAATAAAAAGAAGATAGGTGCATGTGAGACCTATAGAGAGAGAGATAATATAAAGAGAGAGTGTAAAAAGTGAAATAAATATGAAGGGATTGAATTAATAATGTTCTCATAAGGAAATAAAGAAAGAGGAAGTTGAGAAGAGAGATTGTTGAGTTGAAGGTAGTCTTGACAGGTCTAGAGCAAGTTTTTGAAGATATTAGACCAAATTTTTTAATTAGAATCATAAAAATAATGAGATGGACTCTCAAATAAATGATGATGAAGAATAAAATACAAGCGTAAGTGTAAAAAGTGAGAATATAGTTGAGAGTGTTGACCAATCATCCTAAGAAGATAGATAAGGAAGCAAGTATGCCTCATGATTATCAGTCTAATGATGTTTTGGAATGTGTGTAGGTAGGTGTTAGAGTTGAGGAATAAGATGAACTAGGAGATCTAATGCATAGGATCAAGGAACAAGAAGAAGAATCACTTGACCAAGTAGATATCAAGAGGAACATAGATGAATGGTATGAAGTAATGGAGGCTAAGGACAAGAGATAAAAGGATGAGAATGGAACACAATTTGACAAGAAAAGGAGAGAAAATAATGCAACAGTTGAATAGATTTCAAAAGTATTGATTAAAGAAAAAAAATAGTAGTTACATTCATCCAAAAATGATAAGGTGAGTGAAATAATAAGTGAGATTCATGAAATGGATGATACAATTAACAAAAAGTATAATTTTTCATATGAAACTCACTTATTTTCAAAGGAACACTTGGAAATATTATGTGTAGACTTATCTCATAAATTGTCTTTGATAAGGAGTGTGGGATATTTGCAAAGCTTTGTTAAGAATATAAGCATATTAAGAGAACTTGTGATTGACCAAATAGAGAATGAATAAAATATAGAGAACAAGGAAACATTTCAAGAAGTTGATGATATTATATTTGAGAAGATGTAAGAGCAAGAAGCAATATAGGAGGTAGTAAATGAAGTTAAAGAACAACCAAAAATTGGAGAGAAAGATGTAAAAAATGAGAAGATTTGGATTAAGAGTTGGAGTATGCCTCAAATTCATGAGTAGATACATGTTTTTTTAATGTTTTTTAATTCATTAAAGGTAAAAATTGGATGAAGATAACATGAAGAATGACAAAGTACAAGTGTGGAGTTGAAGAATATGTGCATTTGCATGAGATACTAGTTGTAGTAGCAATCAAGAGATAAGGAGGTATACATTCCTCAAGTAGGCCTTAATATCCAAGATACCATGTAATGAAGAATAAGATTTATAAATAAGGAGAGATGTTATGAATCACATCAAAGCAAGATATTTTATAAATTTCATAGGAAAGTTTCTTTTTCCCCTTGGTAGTGTGATGTAGGGGCATTTTCCATGGTCTTAATTATGAGTTTTTTTAATTGATAAGGGTCATTTAGAGTATTTTTGTCATGGTTAGTATTTATATAGGTATTCATAATTTGAATTGTTTCTCATAAGGAATTTTCCCACTAAATCTAGAATTTAAATATTTGAATTCTAAGAACTTGTTTGTATGGGATTTTGAACATAGGAAAGAAGGTAACTAGGGGTTAAATGCTTGATTATATTATATAACAGGTCAAGTTTATTTCAATATTTACACTAATTACTTAATTAGTCATTAATTTTTGTGTTTTAGGTATAAGTAGTTTGAGCCTTGTCAATGTTCTTGAGTGAGAGTTCAAGAACCATTAGGTAGTTATTGGATACTTATAAACTTTATAAAATACTTATGTGAGAGTTATTATAGGGATGTATTTGATATTAAAATTAATTTTAAACCCAAAATTAATGATAAATTTTCTTTATTTTTACAACTAACTTACATACCCTATCACACTTTGAAATTTGTGTTCATAAAGATTGAGTTATAGTGTGAGTTAAAAGACTGTGAATGTGAATTGAGAAAATAAAGATAGTTTTTCATGTGAATTTTATGTAAAACATGTTAGTGAATGATAAGGAATTGAAGTGTATTGTAATTTATTTCTAATAGGATGGACGTATAGTTTCTTCTTAGCTAATTAACTAGCATACTTTATATTTTGTATTATGTGCCTTAAAAGACTGAGTAAACATCAAATGTGAGGAAGGATTATGTGGAAGGTTGTTTAGAGTGAACTTATTTTTGTTAAGTATTATTTCCATGTTCTTAAGACTCTCTATGTGGTCACAATTCATTTTCATTATGTATTTTATGAATGAACTATACTCAGACCTATACAAGTTTGTCAAATTTCACATAGTCAAACAAAGAACCTTGTTAAACATGTGAAAAATGATGTTAATAGGAGGTCCAACGAATATATTAATCTATATTTGAGTTACATAGATCCTAAACCACCATCAAAGTTAGATGAAAGTTGTTATAACGTTCAAAATTGTAAACTAACCCTTCTTAGGCCTGTTAAGATAAAGATAACCCTGTGTTAGGCTTTCAAGAGTAAAACATGAATATCTAGATATTCCATCATTTAAATATTATAAAAATTCATTATTGGGTGTATTTTATGGTTTTATAAATTATTTTAAAGTTTTTTTATTAGTCAAGTACTTCTGCATATGGATTGGAAGGATAATATTTGAATTGAGGTTAAATAGGCCTAAATAAAGCCTAAAAAGAGATTAAATGAGTGAATTCCAAGTATATTCTAGCCAATAAACTACATTAATAGATGGTATTTATTATAGGGTATCTAAAAATAAATTTATATTCTTGAGATGAGATTGTACCTATCCATACTAATAGAAAAGGCCTAAAAAGGCTATTAAGAGGGAAGTTTGATTGAGGGTTTGAGGAGTGTAGAAGGCACTTGAGGTTGTAAAAAAGTGTGAAATGAATTGAAAAACATGTGTTAAGCCCTAGAAATTTCATTCATGTTAAAATATTATATATATAATACCTATATCAAGAAATGAGGTGAGTTGGGTTTTGAGAAGCTTATAGCCTAGTGAAGACTAGTGTGTGAGATGAAAGAAAGTGAGTAAGAAATGAATGGAATGAGATTTAGAAATGAGTGTGAGGTTTATATAAGTTCTAAAGGTATGGTTAAAAGGAATTCAAATAATTTATGTAATAGGTCATGTTAGAGAATTATGCCAAGCCTAGTGAGGGAGTTGACAAACAAGGAAATAGATTAAGAAGATTGAGGAGGACTGAGGAAAGTGGACATGATAGTGACATGAAGGTGATAAAATGATAGATTATAAATTCATGAAAGGTGACTTCAAGAAGGAAATGAGGTTTGGAGTCTCAGAAAGGTTTTCACCACCTAGTAGAGTCATGTTTTTTAAGACATCATAAAGGACATGTTACAGATTAGAGCTAGGTTATGGTAGTGGTAAAGTGTATGTGAAAGTGTTTACATACATAATAGATAAATTTAGTAAATACCTATACATAATTTGGTATTAGTGTTAGGTTAGTTTTATGGATAAGTTATGTTTGATTTTTTGAATTATTGATTCAGTTTGTATTAACATTGTGCTCAGTATGTATTGAATGTTGATTTGAGATGTGGTTATAAGTTGATAATGAGTTTGTAAGAATGGATAGAGAGATATAAAGTTGAATATATTGTGTGTTTGAGTCCATTAATCCATAGAGTCTTGGTGATAAATAGAGAGATATTGAAATCTCAAAAGATAAGTTTTAAGAACATGAAGATAGAAAGTTGGAAGACCCAAGTGAGGTCAAAAAAGTTAAGAAGGTAAGCTTGTCAAGAAGAAGATATGTACATGTGAGACCTAGAGAGAGTGAATATGAAGAGAGTGTGTAAAGATTAAAAGAGATATTAAGGGTTTGAATAAAGAAGGTTTCCATAAGGAAACAAAGAAAGAGGAAGTGAGAATAGAGAGATTACTGAGTTGAAGGTAGTCTTGACAAGATAGATTAATTTTTTGAGGAGATTAGACCAAATTTTTTAGTTGGAATCAAAAAAATAGTGAGATGGCCTCTCAAGGAAATGATGATGAATAATAAAAGATAAAGAAAAGTATGAAAAGTGAGAAGATAGTTGAGAGTGTTGACCAAGTATCCTAAGAAGATAGATAATGAAATAAGCCTCATGATTATCAATATAATGATGTTTTGGCATGTGTGTATATAGGTGTTAGAGTTGAGGAAGACAATGAACTAGGGGAGCCAATGCATAGGCTCAAGGAACAATAAGAAGAATAAATTGATCAAGTAGATATAAAGAGTAACATAGATGAATGGTATAAATAAATTGAGGGTAAGGATAAGGGACAAAAGGATGATAATGTAACACAAGTTGAAAAGCAAAGGAGATAGGAGAACGAAGCAGTTGAATAGAGTTCAAAAGTATTAATTGCATGCAGAAAAGAGTTGTTACAGTTAACCCATCATGATAAGGTGAATGACACAATAAGTGAGATTAAATAAATGGATGATACATTTAAAAATAAGTCTATTTTTTCATATGAAACTTAGTTGTTGTCAAAGGAACACTTGGAGATATTATGTGTAGACTTGTCTCATCAATTATCTTTAAGAAGTGTGGGATATTTGTAAAGTTTTATTAAGAAGATAAAAATGTTGAGATAAATTATGATTAACCAAATAGAGAATGAATATAAAATAGAGAAAAAGGAAGCAATTTAAGAATTTGATGATATTACAGGTGAGAAGATGGAAGGACAAGAAGCAATAAATGCAGTTAAAGAACAACCAAGAATTGGAGAAAAAGATGCAAAAAATGAGAAGAGTTGGATTAAGAGTTGGAATATGCCTAAAATTCATGAGGAGATACATGTTTTATTTATTTGTTTATTATTCATTATAGGTACAATTTGGATGAAGATAATAGGAGGAAAGATAAAGTACAAGTGTGGAGTTAAAGAGTATGTGCATCTGTATGAGAGACTAGTTGTAGCAGTAGTCAAGAGACAAGGAGGTATACATTCCTAAAGTAGGCCTTGGGATCTAGGAAACCATGTAATGAAGATTAGAAGTCAAAAATAAGGAGAGATGATGTGAATCCCATCAAAGAAATATTTTTTATAACTTTCATAGGAAAGTTTATTTTGCCCCTTGGTAGTATGATGCAAGGGCATCTTCTATGTTCTTAATTTTGAGTTATTTTAGTTTATAGGAGTCATTTATAGTGTTTTTTTCATGGTTAGGAGTCTTAGAGGTCTTTATAATTTGAATATTTGATCATAAGGCATTTTCATACCAAATCTAAATTTTAAATATTTAGATTCTAAGAACTTGTTTGTATGGGATTTTGAACATAATAAAGTAGGTAATTAGTGGTTAAGTGTTCTATTAGGTGATATAATCATTCAAGGTTTTTTCAATATGTATATGAATTATTTACTGATTCATTCATGTAGGTGTGTTAGGTATAGGTAGTTTGAGCCTTGTCAATGTTCTTGAGAGAGAGTTCAAGAACCATTAGGAAATTATAGGACATATATAAGCTTTTTAAAATGATTATGGTGGAGTTACTATGCGGAGGGATTTGATATTGAAATTAATTTTAAAACCCAAATTAATGATATTTTTTCTTGATTTTGACAACTAACTTGTAGACCCTATCACACTTTATAATATGTGTTCATGAAGACTACATTACAGTGTGAGTTGAAAGACTGCAAATGTGAATTGAGAAAAAAAAGATAGTGTTTAATGTGAATTTTATGAAAAAAATGTCAATGAATGATAAGTAATTTAATTTTATTATAAATTTTTTCTAAGAGTATGGATATATATTTTCATGTTAGGTAATTAACTAGTATACTCTATATTTTGTATTATTTACCTTAAAAGATGAGTAAGCATCATATGAGAGGAAACATTTTATGGAAATTTGTTTGGATTGAATTTATTATTGGTAATTATTATTTACATGTTCTTAAGACTCTATATGTGGTCAAAATTCATGTTAATTATATATTTTATGAAGGAATGATGCTTAGATCTATAGAAGTTTATCAAACTTCACACAGTCAAATAAAGAACCTTGTGAAAGACATGAATAGTGGTGTTAATAGGAGGTCTAATAAATAGAGTAGCTTGTATTTGAGTTATAAATATCCTAAAAAACGCAAATTAAAGTTTTTATAATGTTTAGAATTGCAAATTAACCCTTCTCAGGCCTATTCAAATAGAGACAACCTAGTGTTAGGGTTTTAAGACTAAAATGTGAATATCTAGAGATTCAACCATTCAAGTGTTATAAAAAATTGTTATTATATGTTTTTTATGGTTTTATAAAGTATTTTAAAGTTTTTTTACTAGTCATGTACCTCTACGTATAGATTGAAAGGATAGTATTTGAATAGGGGTTAACCAATAGGCCTTATTAGGCCTAAAAAGAGATTAAAAGAGTGATTTCAAAGTATATTCTAGATAATAAATTACATTAATAGATGGTATTTGATAGAGGGTATCTTAAAATAAATTTATTTTCCTAAAATGTGATTTTACCTATTTGTACTAATGGAAAATGCCTAAAAAAGGCTACTAGGAGGGAAGTTTGATTGAGGGTTTGAGGAGTGTAGAAGGAACTCGATATTGTAAAAAAGTGTGAAATGAATTGAAACAAATGTGTTAAGAGCCAGAAAGGTAATTCATGTTTAAATATTGTATACATGAGACCTAGATAAATAAATAAGGTGAGTTGAGTTTTGAAAAGCTTATAGCTTAATGAAGACTAGTGTGTGTGAGATGAAAGAAAGGGAATGAGAAATGAATGGAATGAGATGTAGTAGTGAGTGTGAGGTGTATGGAAGGTATAAATTTAGGGTTGAAAATAATACAAATAATTTGTGTAATAGGTCATGTTGGAGAATGATGTCAAGCCTAGTGAGGGAATTGACAAACAAGGAAACAAATTAAGATGATTTGGTAGGACTAAGGAAAGTAGACATGAAGGTGATAAAAAGGTAGAGTATAAATGCATGAAAGGTGAATTAAATAAGGAAAGGAGGTTTGGAGTCAATAAAATGTTTGTACCACCTAGTAGATTCAAGTTTGTTAAGACATCATGAAGGACATGTTATATATCAGAGTTAGGTCATGTTAGAGGTAAAGTGTATGTGAAAGTGTTTACATCCATAACAGACAAGTTTAGTAAAGTCCTCTACATCAACATATTTTATTAATGTTATTTATTATCATGGGTAATTCACATAATACACCCATTCATGATTCACATACTTTGAGATGGGTTCCAAAAATCCCTACAGTTCATCATGATCAAAGGTAGAGACTATATGCTATAAATTATCAATATCACAGTGATAGTTATAACATAGTTGATGTTCCATATTTAGTTCTCCATTGAGATAATAAAAATCACTACAACATAACCCTTTCCCTTCTTGAAAGGTTACCATTCCTTTTCCTAACACATGGCCAACTTATTGTGAGTCCCTTTCATGACTCATCAGTTAGTTTATCTCTTTTAATTTATACATACTCTTTACCTACATATGTAAAAATACAAAAAATAGTAAAATATTTCCAAAAATAACAAAACCAAGACCTATGCATGCTTATATTTACTAGATCATACATTAGTTTAGTTATGCATAGTTAGTTGATACATGATTTACCTAGTTTTATATCATACATGTTTCACCAATGTATATGAGTGATTGTAGATTACATAGAACATAATTTCTAGATTTATTTGTACGTAATTTCATTGTTACACACTCAAAAATTAAATTTAGATAGTAGTAATGTGGAGGATAGCATTTCATTATGCTAGTGTAACACACTCTGTTGTTCTCCCAATGGGATCAAAATGATACCACATAGTTTTAGACTACACACAGTCTTCTTACAACATGTATATTCATTAGTGAGCTCATTGGGGCATGGTATACATAGCTTCTATCCTTTTTTACCCACATTATCTTATTCATAGCTCAAATATTTACATAACATTACATATTTATATATTACTCACTCATTAAAATTGTGATATACTATTATTTATCTGATTTATTAAATATACTCATGTTACAACTTAACTCTTATTGATCAAATTACATAATCATGCATGCTTTTATATTATTTTTCTAGTTCCATCTATTATATAAATTCTTTTTTTGCTTTGAGGACATTATAATATGTCATTTGAAAGTGGATCTAAGCCTCAATGTCTTTTATTTATGTGTTTGAGGACATTCAAACATGTCTTTGTGTGTATATGTCATGTGTGCAAACATTTGAGTATGTCCGTCTATGTGGCTCTACGACTCCTTTGTTTACATATATGCATGTGAAGGCATTTAAAAATGTCTTTTTATGTTCTTTATATTTGAGTGAGTGATATTTTAACATGTCCTTTTTATGTGGCCCCTTGGACTTTTATTATGTGTTTTGTATGTTTTGGGTGTATTTTTTGATTATATGTGTCATAGCCATGACACCTTGCTTTCTTCTTTACTCAAATTAAAATTCCATGATGGGAATCATGCATCCACCCAACCCTTATAATTCCATGATGGATATCATCCTCTTAAACTAGTTCTAATTAGTGTTATATACTTAGTTGATAAACTATCTTTGTGTTTTATTATCACATCTATCTAGACACACTTACTATGAATGCTTATGTCCATGCATGGATTACCTTATTACTATGATCATTTTACATACACAAAGATTCCATGATTTTCCATATTGTTAATATTACTCAAATTTACATTTTATATCATAACCTACTAAATAATGTTTTCTTTTGAGTTAAGTTCTTGCATAGGCTCAACAACTCACCTCAAAAGAGGGGGCATTCATAGAGGTTTTGTTTTAGAGACTAGAATTGTGACCTTTCCACCAATTTTTTATATGATTATCATTTTAATTTATTCTTTCTTATATTAATATAGATACACTCTTTAATCAAAAAAATATTAGATTAGTATATAGATAGGATTTAACAAAGATTACATAGTTGACACAATCTCAGACATGGAAAACACACAGAATGTCACTCTGGATAGGAGAGACACATTGGATAGGAGGTAATTGATCTAGTGTCCCTCTAGTTTTATTTTACAAATTACTAAATAATAGGCCTTTATAAAATTTCTTATATTCTCAATTTACTCAAAAAACTAGTTTCATAATCTTAGTTCCTAGATTTACTCAGTTTGCCTCATATTTGCTTAGTTTAGGTGTTGCACAACCTATTTTTCCAAATTATCACACAAGTTTAACTAGAATCATAGTTTATTTACTTATTTTTATAATATATATATATATATATATATATATATATATGCACCAAATATTAGTTGGATGCATGTGTGCAGCACATTATTTTCCTCATTTCTTAGTTTTAGCACTAGTCTTGTAGATGGAATAACAACTCATGTCATTATCCACAATGTATACACCACTATTATACTTAGTATTAGCACCATTTTTTTTCACATGTTTTGTGCCAATTTTGCACTAGAATTTAGCCTTATTCCATCTTTAGTGGTTGGTTCTCTATTTTCACTAGTATTGACACTAGTTTTTGCACCATAAATATCTAAATGGATTAATACATGTATTCCAAATTACTTCACTAATTTGGGTAGGTAATGATGGATTTAAACACACTTTTATTTCTTAACCATGCTCAATTATAAATGATTATTGGGGAATGCATAATCTAATCTAATTTATTCAACATTAATGAAACTACAACCATAAAACCCACCATAGTCGCCAATTTTGCATTAGTTTTTACACCAATAAAATCACAATGGTTCATGTACCCAATCAAGTAAATATGTTCCTTATTACTCTATAATTCGTTATCTTTCACTTTTTTATACTCATATTAGGTAAAGACTGATATTATATATGATTCATTCCAAGTTTTTTAATGGAGCATATTTCAACATATTGGCCTACATCTAGGACTCCTTTCCACATGTAAGTTCAAGTATGCACTTTTTTTCCTTTTAATCTATTAATTTGACTTTGTAACATTAATATAATAAAATTTTGGAAAATATAGACATAAAAATTAAAATTTAATCTAAAAACTTGCACTTGTGATCACTCTCTTACACACTTAGATCTAGATATGTCTCTAGGTCCTTTTTGATCACTTTTGACCACCTTGTACACTCCTCTAAGATAATAAAAGACCCATAAATATTATAATACCTATTTTTATCAACCTTAGAGACATTTTATGACCCACATAACACTCATCATAATCAAATCACCCATTTTACAAGAGTGTCTTATGGGACTATAGCACACCACTCTAGTGTTTTTGCCCCCTTTCATGTCTTCCTACCAAATAATAACTACTTTACAAAACCAAAAACTATAGGAAGTTTGAACTATGTACCTAAATATCCCCATTTAAATTAATTTTAATTATATGACTATATAAACACATTTCAAACAATTTTACATAAAGGAGGTTTCCACATTGAATATCACCATAATCATAATTGCACATTTATAGAAAAGTACCTATTTATCTTAATTATAATTGCATATAAACCTAGTAGCCTAGATATTAAGTCTGTACACATTTTACATGTAATTATTAGTTACAACATGTTGAGGTCAACATCCCCCCATTTCTAAAAATGGGGACCCTTGTTTCAAAATTTTGAAAATTTATGCTTTGAATTGAAGATCTCACTTGATCAGTTCTCTATTAACATGTTAAGTAGATAATTTTATTTGAAGATCACCCAAACCTAGTTCTCATTTGGATTAATTAACATATTTTAAATTGATCATTATTTTAACCCTTCTAAGGTTGTTTATGGTTGCCTTTCATGTTTCTATTTTGTAGGCCTAATGGAGTGTCAATATTGTTGACAATGTCTAGGGTTTTGAACTTTAAATGATAATTTAACCATTTATTAATTTTTAAGTCTTTGATGTTTTTATTGAATTCATGAGTAGACAATGTTAAAAACTAGGGTTTTTACGTTAGGGTGTATTTTAATCTAGGAACTTTTAATTAAATTCAAAATTATGCAGGAATAATTTACCAGGGAACAATTATTTGTGCCATGGACTTAGTTTAATTTTTATCCAAAGGCTTAGTCATGTTTATCAACATGACCAAACCTTAGTCTAAAATTCTTATGCTTGGTCCATTTATGTCTTGATCTCCCTTTATTCCTATGGGTTGGCTAATTTCATGGTCCCTTTCCTTATGTTCTAACTTAGCCTAAAGTCTTATCCTAAATTTTTAATTGCATTTATTAATACAATGAAAAACTTAGGCTAAAAATTTATGCCATCCATGGGGTCACTTTATCATGCTTTAAAAATTAGTCTAAAATTTAATCCTAAGATTTTACCATGTTTATCAATATGAATAAGACCTTAGTCCAAAACTTTAGCCTAAGTTCTCTATATATTTACTAAGCCTGTCTTAACTTATTTTTAATGTCTGCAAGATCAATAGTGCACATTTACTCGAGAAAATTTGATCCAATCATGTGATAAGAATTCAATAATTTAAGATCCTTAATCAATGATATGTATTCAATTGGATAAAAGGATCTAATGGTGTGTATCAACCCTTCAAATTAAGATCTAATGGAGGATGTTTGATCAACCAAAGATGATCGGATGGTACATGATGAACGTTAAAAATTTAAGGCCCAGTGAGTAAGCATAGAGATGCCAAGTTTCATGACTGCAATGGACAATTAAAGATAAAACATGACCCCAAATATTAATGGTACATGGATAAGCATACACATTTCAATCAATTGTGCATAATAAGTCAAAACTTCAATGAGGCTCTAGGATGAGTGAGAGGGTGACAAGTGTCCCTATCATGAGAACCCTTTTAGAGATCTAATATTATGTGTAATGAAGGATAGAATCCAATGGATAAATATATACATATCATGATTGATTTGTACAATCAAGATCAATGGTGTGAGATCAAAATTAACATTTCAACAAAGCTCAAAATGATTGTGGAAGTGACAAGTGTCATAACTATAAGGAATATAGTAAATCATCCAATGGCATTCAACCTCCTAGATCAAGATCAACAAACTACATTGATCCATGCAAGTAGATCCAATGGCGCGAACATAGGTATAATTTTCAAAGATCTAGACCTAATGATGTGTTAACATGTGTCCTAAAGGCAATGGTCATATTTTAAAAGTTAATAAATATAATTACATGGTGATTCCATGTGGGCATACACATAATTTTAAAAGATTTTGTGGACCCAAAAAGGCAAAGGTATAAATGTTCAAATTTGAGAAAAATCTAAGTCACAAATCTCACATAATTTGAATAGCTACTACCTTTAAATATATTTAAAGACCTTTATAAAATCCATAGCATAAAAAAAATTCCTACTTTGACTCTGTGATCATTACAAATGAGCCAAGGAGAGGTGATTACCATTTGTGCAAGATTAATTCAATCCAAAGCCAAAGTGCAGTTCACTAGAGAATAATTTTAATGAAATTTATAGTCATGGCAACTCAAATAGGTGTCTCCAAGGAGGATGTGGAGCTTTACTTAACCTCTAATGTAGAAGGGAGTATTTTCAATAACATAGAGATTGATGCCACCACTCTAAATACAGGAGACAAAAATTGGTGTAAGATTTTTTAGACCATTGAAGAACAACCAACCATTACAAGAGAGGAGGAGAAGAAAATGTCTATAAAGAGACTTTACTATGACATAGTTTCTATATAAATGACTGGTCTAAACTATGAAGTAGTGAAACTTGAGGTACTCCACTACATAGACATTATTTCTCCCATTTTTAAAGATGATAAAATAGGTAAATTCATGTTAATTAATGGACATACTCAAAATAAAATAGCCTATTTTTCTTCCATAGCCTTTAAGAAATAATATAAATGTCCTAAACCATAAATAAACTAACCTTAATTAACAACTGAGCCAAAGAGAATGATTTAAAGATCATCCTTTACCTATGGCTATATTATAGGAGCCAAGTTTTTTTAGCATTAATAAATTTAGACATAGAATAAGGATGATTATGACAATAATAAACAATTTGTGTAGTAATTCAACCACTACATATGTAGACCAAATTTGGGTACCCTTTATCTACTTCATGGTGTAAAAGTAGCTCACCCCTCTTTTAGGTGAAATAATTATCATTGCTTTAAGTAGACATATATTTTTAATTATAAAGAGGAAGAAAAACCAATTTTATATTATGTCATACCTTTTATATTCCCTTCTTGCTACAACCAAGATTTCCAACCTGAGGGAATGGTCACCTAGTGGAACTTAAACTATTTCATAGTATTATTCCAAACTGCACATATTCAAATATAAGGACCACATACAATTCATATGTGACTATGTTTATCCATACCTTAGTGAGGCCATCATAGGGATCCTAATGATGAGGGTCAAACCCATAATAAATAAGACTATTGAATCCACGAGGGACATATGGCTATATCCAAATTATACCATCATTAGGATTGAAGGGGCACAATGTACCCCACTCAAGCTACTTGTCCATGTACTAATCAAACTAGAAAATCAATAAGTAGCTTATCAAATATGGAATGGAATACATGATCTTTGCAATACCAAAAGGAAGGGGCTACTTCACACCCTCCCTATAACCATTGGTAAGACTATCTTTACATAGTAGGAAAATATTGAGGCTACTTCTAAACAAAATACATCTTTCAATTTAAAAATTGATGAGCTAAGGTAGTGGGTCCCCTATGGGAGAGTTAAGGAGCACTTGAAATCAAAAGGGATGTTGAATGTGCCTTATAAGCACCATCTTGTTCCTTTTGACCCCATGTACATAAAATCATCTTCATTATCTGAGGTCACTAGGAGATTAAAAAACACAACATCAATCCAGATTCTAGGATGTTGAGGGAGCAAAAGGGAGGAGATGATATATGCTATTTAGGGCCAAGACAATGTCATTTTCTAAGAAGTGCACCTATTAGACCTCCATCAGTGGAACCTAAACCTAAAACATAGATTAAGCAAAGGCTAGAGGAAAGAAGGCCTAATGAAATTTCATCTTCTTCATCCCTAACAGAAGAACAAGGATCACCCATTGAGTAAATTCACATGGTAGCATTAGTCCCTAGGGAGATAATTGAAGATGCTTTGAAAATGTTATCCAATGCCTATGAGTTTGATGAGGGAGAGGTACAGATAGAGGAAACAAAAGAGGAAAAGGGAAAATAAATAGTGGATCTAGTTCTTGTGGATACCCCTAAAATAAAATATGAGTTGGCCATGGTTCTAGTAAGGACCAAGAATCCCAAGGTGACTTTCACTCATCCTTTAAGTGAAGTCAATCTCTTTATTAAAGAAAACTTGATTCATGGTCTAACCATTTCATAATGGTTCATCTATGGTAAATTGTATAAAGTGTCCACTAGGCACCATCCTTGGGCTATGATGTAATCCATCAATATCCCTATTCATGAAGAGCTAAAGCCATGGATATTTGCCTTACAAAAGGAGGAGGAGAAAAGGATGGCTCCTTTAAGAGAATCAAGTGGAGCGAAAATGGAAGTCATAGCTCCTAAGGTAACCCAATCCTCATTTGGTGTTAATTTTGATCCAATAATAATTGTATTATAAAGGATCACATAAAATAATTTCATGGTTGGTGGTGAAGAGAACACTTTTCAAAAAGTAGAACCATTGACCAATTTGGCTCCAGTGGGAGGACATTGGCTTGGAGAAAGTTAGATATTTAAGTAAAATGTGTTTGAATTAGTCCAAGCACTATCATAACTACTGTAAGCTTCCCTTAAAGGCATGTAACAACAAAAGGAAAACTTGGAGAAATAAGCATTTTTATCAATTCTAGAGGCAATAGTCAAAATGTTTGAAGAGACTTTATATGGCATGTTTGATTCTTTAAAATCAATAAATTCTAGGTAGAATGTGTTGAGCCAACAAGATGTAGTAGCCAAAGTCCTAGTTCACCAATGGTAGAATTCTAGGGGAAAAATAAAGGATTTGATCAATATCTTGACTTAAGATCAAATTCCTAACTTTAAGGCAATCAGTTTGGCTCACCTGAATACAATCATGGGGTTTCTTATAGATAAGATCAACAAATTGAGCACATGGTCCAAAGACTTAGAGAGTCTCCTTATAGATGGTAAATAAATAGAAGATATGATATAACATATAATTGGGACCATGATCACTAAACCATTTGCACTCAATTCCATGTGTCTCATTTTTTATGAGGATTTTAAGCTTAGATCCACTTTGGTCATGCAATAAGTGAGAATCAAGAGTCAAGGAAGTATCGAAGCAAACAATAATAGGATCATGGACATGATATTTACTACAAAGGAGAATATTTGAGAGTCTAGGAGCATAAAAGAAGCATTAAAAATGGATAACAAAGATCTTAAAGGCTTGGTAGACTAAGAAGATGAAAACTTTATGGAACCAATTATCAATTTGAAGTTAACAAGTGATCAACATAAAAGAGAAATGAATATCCTATAGTAGAAATAGGGCACTTCATCAGCATAGGGACCTCAAGGTCAAGTTAGTTGATTTATGAATATTCCCTTTTGTAACTTAACATGTGTAATATTTTGAAAAGATAATATTCTTCTTTGTAAAGGCATGCACAACTTATAAAACACTGCCTATAGGTTAGTCATTTAGAAATATCTAGAGGTCTCTAAAATGATTGTGAAAGGATAATTGTCCTTAGTATTTGACATGCCTAACTAAAATTATTCATGAATTATCTATATAAAGAGGTATTGTCCATTGTAAAATAGGAGAGATTTTTTTAGCCAAAAACTATTTTGTAACTTTTGAGAAAATTAATATAAGCAAAGAGTTATACAAAGTTTTTCCACATGTACTTGTGTGGTTGCTATCATGTCTTCTCTCTCATTTGTCCGGTCTCATTTTTATATTTGAATGGGTCTTATGAATTATGGATGTGCATACTTAAATGTAAAATTTATAATTTATGTTAATTCTATATTAGTTAAAAGTTCTTAGGTTCATTTCATTTTCTTCACTTCTCTTGTATATGTGCTAATGTTGTTTGTTTACAGGGGTGAATATTTAAAGTGGATCTGGCTCTTATTTACATCATTTCATACCTTCCTTAGATGTTTGCCTAATGTGTGATAGGATTTTAGAATATACTTCTTCATGCCATATATGGGTTAAATGCATGTTCAGATGAAGTTTGAAATTTGTCATAATGTTTGGATTAAAGATCCACAACATATTTCTTCTCTTCCTTACCCTTCCTTTTTCTCCCCTTTTTAATCAAGACAATCTAGTTTAATTATCATTGTGAATATTCATCTTGGTTTACCTTTAGACTTAGGTTTGATCATAATTCATTCTAATCAGCATAGATCACCCTTAATTTTTTGGATCAAATTTAGGCCATGGTAGCACCCAACCACCAACAAATATAGATTTTGTGAAATAATTCACTTGCTTTGCCTCTATTCCACTAAAGATAAAATGATTATCACAATAGAAAAATCATGTAATGGATTCTTTGAATATATAAATGAGAAGTGTTTTTTAAACACTTTGAACCACCTATGATACACATTTATGCATCAATAAGGCATTTAATCACATTAATATTTCACCAATATTTTATCATATTTCACTATTTATTCAAACACCACCATAGCATGGGATAACTATGTGAAGTTTGATCCCTCTTCAAAGTATTGGTATGTAGGTAGTGCTCATCACATGGGGTGTTGAATTCTTTCCCAAATTTAACCATTGAAACCTTTTTCTCATTGATTTCATTAGTATTCACATGTCAAGGAACTAGGTTTTTAAAAGGAAAATAGGTCAAATTTTGGTCTTTTCAAGTGATCAAAAGATCTCTCACTAGATATAGGCTCTATAAATGAAGATTAAAAAACCTAGAAACTCTAATTCCCTCACTACAAATGGTCAAGAAAAATGCATAATGGATAAGAGTAACACTCCTATAGTGTCTTTCCCATGGTGTTATTATTTTAGCCTAGATCTAGATATTTATTCATGTTTCCAATATTTATATCCCCATGCACAACAATATTTTGTCTCTGATTCCTCTCATAGATACAGTTTCCAACTAAGTCTTGTTTTATCATTACACTTTACTATTTTTAGTAAGATGCTAGAATATATTAGTTGTAAATCAGTGAATGTTATTATTATTATTATATTATTCTCCTAATTTTTCATAGTAGTATCATCACTTAAAGTTTTATATAAATACCAAATTGGATAAAATAGTAAACAATGTTGATGAAAGAGAAGTAACAATCCATACTCAATTAGTAATAGAAAAATTGAAAGTAAAAATAAACAAAATGAAATGGCCCATAAAAAGGTAAAAATTAAAATTTAAAGTCCCAATCATAACTTAAAAAAATCCAAGAAGGATAATTCAATGATTAATAAAGTATATCATAACATATCAAAGATTTAGATTCTATTCTAATGATAGATGAACTAAAATGATCATATTCTGAGCATTTCTGAAAGAGATGAAGAACAAGAAATAAATAAATTGGGAAAATATTTAGAATAAAATTTCCTTTCAAGGGGGCATATGAAAGGGGTGGTGTCAAAAATGAAGGTGGTACCAAGGTGAAAATATAATACTTATAGAGACAAGACACTCCAATCACATTGGCAAGGTAAAGAGATTTTTTAACATTAAGGAACCTAGAAAACTCACCCTATCCACTCAAATTTGGGTTAATGAGTGAAATATAAATATCATCCCATGAATTCTATATATGCAATAAAAATAAAATAGACCTACCTTCCCGCAAATTGTTCCTCATTCCTTGGGACCCCTTATAGAGTTGATAATCTATTACAAATATTGGGTACTTGTGTGAGAAAGTAGGTGGCATTATATGTATATATTTTTGAAATTATGAGAATATTAACATAGTCTATTATCCTACCACACCCTAATGAACCTTGAATCTATCATGAGGCAAACTATGGAGTTTGAGCTTCAACTAGGATAGGATATATGCCTTATAATAATCATGTCTTTTGGTGATTTTGAATTTTGAATATTTATTTTTGCCTTTTGATCATTTCCTTTCATTTGAATGATTTGGATTTTAGTTTTTATATATTTTATCTATTACTCCTCTATACATATTTGGAAACCCAAACATGGGTGATAAAAATGACTATCACTAGAAAACTTACACCTGGTGGTTAGGAGAATTAACTTAGAGAACATGGTATTTAAGACTCATATACTTGCACATTAGAGAAGAGTGATCTCTAATTTAAGCTCTGTTTGCCCATAGTGATATGGAATAGGGGAAAAGGTGAAAATAAACATGGAATGATTGAGTTACCTTGAATCACAAAAAATGCATTTAGTGAGGATGGTACAATGATATGTATGCAAGGATCATCATAATGATAAATGGTAAATGTGGATGAATAAATCATAATAAATCATTCAAGTTGATACAAAAAAATAATATGGGTTAATTTAATAATATAAAGGCACAACTCTTTACCATTACCCTAATTTTTTGAAAAGACACTTAGATAATATTGCAGAGAGAATCAATTTATAAAATGAATAATTGTGAGGAAAGTATGGTCCTATTTAAGTCCTTATAGTGAAACTCATAAAAGGAAAAACAAAAAGGTGTAAATAATTAAGGATTTTTATATTAAATAAGAGTATTTTGTGAGTAAGTCTTGGCCCTATCTAAAGTCTTATATTACAACTCATAAGAAGAAAACTAAGGAGGTGTAAAAAGTAATTAAGTTTTTAAATCAAGAATTGAGATACTCAAAAGAGACTTGGGGGTTGACAAATGAAATGAAAAAGAAATAGAAAAATATTTATGAAGATAGTTGGATCCTATCTAGGGTCTTCTGATGTAAACTCATTAAGTAAAGAATATATGTAAAGGAATGTAGATGACTAACGAGAGGAACTCTGACTATTTTCATAAATAATGGTGTGGGGAATTCATAAGAAATAAATGATTCAATATAGTAATACTTGTGACATTACCACTTGGGGAATACATTTTACCCACTTAATAATATACTTAGTGACCATAATGATTAAGACATGACCATCTTAAGAGTGAGGTAATTTACCAATGAGATCTAATCCCCACATGGAAAAATTCCAAGGAGATTCTAATCTTTAAAGCCTATCTAGAGGAAAGTGAATAACATCATCATGCATCTGGTAGGGATTACACTTTTTAACAAATGTGATAGCATATTTTTCAAGTGTGGGCCAAAATTATCCCATGCATGAGAAGTTTTGTGCTATACCATGTCTACTACAGTGACAATCACAAATCTCCCCATGTGCTTGTTTGAGAAGAGAAGGAACTTCATATAGAGTGATAACAGATCAAGGTACCTTCTATATACACATAATATTTTCAACTTTATCAATTAATGATGATTTATCTCTTGTATAAAACCCTCAAGTATCAATATCTCTAAGTGCATGCCTTAAGATGTTTACCAAGAATGGGGTGGGTAGACCATTGATGATTTGTAGGATTTTTATCCCTATTCTACCACTTGTTATCTACACAACAATCTCCTAAAAACACTACCCTGATATTTTCCTCCTCTTTTGCCTCCTCCTAGTCATTTTTCACTTTCATGATCCCTTCCCTAAGCCTAAAACCCTTTCCAATAGTTTATTTTACACTATCAACCCCATTGACCCTGTGCTCTAACTAATAAAACTCATTTAGGGTTTAGGTCAGCCCCTAGATGACCTAGACCAAAATAAAATTTGTTTTTATCAATAATGATACATAGTCTATTAGGCCAACCCTATCAATTAAATTTTTAAAAAGGTTTAGGGTTAGATTTAGCTATATATACATATTCATTTCATCATTTATTAAGAGAAGATAATAATAATAATAATAATATATTATGTATCTGCTTATCCACCATTCTACTTGAGGAGCATAGTTTAGGGTTTCAATAGTTTATTTGGAGATAAGGATCTTATCTTGTAGAGAAGTCTTTTGGATGCATAGATAGGTTTTTTATCCTAGATTTGACTTGTCTTTGTTATCCTTACATACCTCAATAACCTCTTGAAAATTACCTTGTCTAAGGGAGAGATTGAGGCTCGATGGGTTTGAATTCAAAGGTAAGCACTCCTAGCTTTGTTCCTCCTTTGTAAGATTAGATATGTTTTCATTTGTACTTCTCTCCCCTGCATTAGGATTCCCTATACATTGATGTGAGTATAAATATTCTATGCATGTTTAATTTTTATGTTTATTACCCCCATTCTATGCCACAATCTTTGGTGAACACTATATTATACTTTACTTTACTTCTCATTTAATTTGTGACTATGAAAACATAGGACCTAGCTAGGGTTATTTCATGGTATTGCTTGACTAGAGGATTTAGAACCTACTCTAGTGATGTTATTTTGGTAAGATATCCCTTGGTTAGGTCTAGTGGATCCATCTTGGTCATGACCTTGAATATCTAATGTATCAACAATCAAAAGTGTCAGTAGGATTTATATTTTCTAGGCTAGGATTGATTAATATATCAGTTACATTTGCCTTTGCAAACATTCTAGTGAACCCGACATTAAACTAACCCTTTCATGTTTTTTGCATGCTTTCATTTATTTTAATTTATTATTTATTTCATTTTTATACATCACTAAATTGAATCTATTGATAAAGTCTAACATTCTATGTGGAGGTTTAACACACAGTCGATCAGATCAACTCTATTTCTTATTTGTATAATTCTTATTCATAAATAGGTGTTACAAACATTATCAAAATGGTTGACTCTATTAGTATGTCTTACAAACATATTCAACATGACCAACTCTATTAACATGTTTTAAAAACATAGTCAACATAGCTAACTCTATTAGCAAATTTTACAAACATAGTTAACATAGTCGACTCTGTTAGCATATTTTTAGTATAAAAAATACCAAATTAAGCATCTTCAAAAATACCAAGGTTAATTTTTACCTTATTCTTCATTTATGTTCTTCATTTATAGTCTTATTTATTTACTTTTAATTTTTAGTTGCTTGCATGCTTAAAGTAACAAACATAGACTAGTTAGGAAGTTTTTCAATTTACCACTTTAGTCACAGTGTTTTTCTCTTTTGCACACACTTCCAAATAAATTTACACAAAAAATCATTAAACATTTATCTTCCCAAGGCCTACCTACTTGGATTTCATTACTAAGGGAGAAGCTGACTTGGTTTTCTAGCCAGGTATAAACACGTAGTTATTGGTATATATTGGTAAAGCACCTCACACCCTTATCACTACAAGATTATGAAGTGAGTGGGTATGCCTTAATACTGATATATTACCATCACCAATACAAATCCCTTTTATCCTAAACTACCTGAAACCAACTTTAGATTACCCTTCTAATTCCTTATTATAGACAACTCCCTATCACATTAATTTTAGAAATTATTATAACTTAACAACATTCAGGAATGACCACTTAGCTTAGAATTTATATCTAAGTTTTGTTTCTTTCTCTTTGATCATTATATTTTGTATTGTAAAAATTGTACTAACTAGTGTTAGTACAGGCTCGTGATGTGTGCTATAATTAGATCAAATACATTAATCTAATTTCTTCTATGATTGACTATATTTCCTTAGTTCATATCTTGAAAATTTTCACATTTCAAAAAAAAACTCTATTCTTAGAACATAGTTGACCTAATCAACTCGATCTTTTATAGGCTACCTTCCCTTATAACACAGTTTACTAGTTTAACTTAGTTTGTTATAGGTTGTTTTACTTAGCTTTCCCACATAACTAAGTTGATCTATTCAACTTAGATACTTAAATTTTTCTTACTATTTTTATCTATTCGATCTTATTTAATAATGATGTCATATTTTTAGCCTCTAATTAGTCAAAAACACTGCATAAATTAGTCAAAAACACTGCATAATTAAGTTTTTAGATCATAACCTCACTTATTTTATTACTTTAGATGAAAGTATTAAATGTATTACTTCATGTCTTCCTAATCCAAAACTAATTATTAAACAATGTAATGCAATTGAGGTCATTCATCTTAGTCATCCTACTAAAATTGTAGGGAATCCTCCACCCAACAATCCATCCCCTAATACTAATATAGGGAATGTTCCTCCTACCAACACTAACATTCCACCTCCTACCACTATATATCCTACTCCTCCCATTGATACAACTTAAATTATCTCTCAAATAATTCAACAAATGAATGTTATGAAAACAACTAACCATTCTTAGATGATAAAAATGCAATCTCAAATGTTACAAATGGTTAGTCAACCACCTCAAGTCATTATGAATCAACTAAATGAAAATTCTATCCCTCATCCTCTTATAGATGCCAATGGGAATATCATCCCTCAACTATTCATGCATACCAAAATTATTTACCATCTTCAAAATCAATCTTTAGATCCATTAATTACATCTATAGACATTTGAAACATTTATCCAACTATTAAATATGATTTAAATAAATACCCCACTACCTTTTAAAAATATTCTAGTAATCTCTATAAGAAATGGGTCCAAACTAACACCTTTACTACCACCAAGCTCTTAGACATAACCTTTGGTATTGATGTACTTTAATGGTACAACCAACTTACTAGACATTATATTTCATAACTAGAGGATTTAATCAATGTTATAGTGAATAAATTCCAACATGATGACTTTTTTGAAAATTACCTTAGCCATTTCATCAAACTAAAACAACTTCCTAATGAATCTTCTTACACTTTCATAAAATGATGGAAGTTTCTAGCTCATAAAATGGAGAAGGACATGAATGATGTTACTCTTTTAAAACTATTTGTTACCACTCTTAAAGTTCCTCTTTAATACAAAGTTAGGATTTTTCCCCTAAAACTTTAGAAGAAGCCTTAGACCAAGCAAAAAGGCAAGACTTTCTTATGACTCAATTTGAACCACCTCAATCAACTAATAAGGAACCTTTCTAATCATTTTCTCATAACATTGATTTATATAAGCCTCTCTAACCTCCCAATGGAGTATCCAATTCAATCAATTTTAACCCAACGTATCCAATTAAATAAATTTTAACCCAACGTATCCAATTAAATAAATTCTAACACAACTTACCATCCCTTGAGTCTAAAACAACTTAAGCAAAAATTTCCACCCTTTAAACCCATGAGTTGTGATCATTTCAAACCTCTTCCAAAATGGTACAATCCTAATAAGTTTTGTTGGTGGCATGATAATATAGGTCATTATAATGAGTCTTTTTATGATATTCACTGATTTATTCTTACTTCATTACTTGTTCCACACTTAAATCTTGATACTATAAAAAAAACAACATTATAAAGACTATCTTCAAGCTTCTTGAATCCAATCCAACGAACCATAATCATATCAACATCAACTACCTAATGATCAACAAATATTATCCCATACATCCACCTCATCTACTAATTTTATTCAAAACACAATTGATCCTTCTTCCTAGAACAATAAGGAAAGGATAGATAACATGAACCACTTCAAATGGGTGGTTTCATTTATCCAACCTCAATCAGTTAGGTCACATGAACCTAAGGAGCACCTAGTTCAAATACCTACTCCAAATTTCATCATACATGGTCATCCTTTGCCTTATAGAACTATCCATACCTATCCTAAAAATACTATTTCAATTTCAACACCATTAACATATAAACAATCAACACATTTACCTATCTCTAATTTCACCTACCAACCCAATGTAAATCATTCTAATGGTTCAATTTCAACTCAAACCATCTTAAATATTAGGGCATCTTATGATACCCATCCACATATCACTTCAAACTTTAGGGAATATTTTTATTCCCATCCCTACATAAAATTACCCTTTCGTTATCCTATGATACCCACTCTTCTTATACAATGAATAATAATAAAAAAATTCAACTTCAAGAAACTTTTTTAAACATAGGCTTGTATTTCACAAGCTCACCTTTGATAAAGACGTTAGCATAGATTTTGATTTTTATGTTTGTCTCATGTTTATTTATTTTTGTGCATTTTATTTCACTTTATAGTTTGTGATCTACATTGTAAAACCTTGTATAGGACTAGGTATTCCTCACAAACACATTTTAATAGCCCAATTTTTTCCTTTGGATTATTTAGTTTTATTACACATTACATTTGGCATTTTTTTTTTCATTTTAGTTCTTGGATATCTCTTTCACTATCATATTTTTATGTCATTATTTGCATTAGTATCTTTATGATTATTTTTTACCTTATTTAACATTCACTTCATTGGTGTTCACCTTGTGATTTATAATGTAAGATGATGGATAGGACCAGGATCTCCTCACAAATTACTACATTAAAAAAATTCTAAATAAATTCCCCCCTATTTTGGGATAATTACTACTTTCATTGGTGGTTGTGATAGATCCATTATAGGTTAGTATGGATTATCTAGTGATATGACTATCATAACATAGACCCATCCCTTTCAAATGATTATTTTACCTCCTTGTGATTAGTTATGAGCATATTCATCATTTATCACTTATTACATGGATGGATCTCTATGATCCACATATTTCACTTATTTAATTTCATTTGAGGCACACATAGGTCAATTTTAGGATTGTACACTTGTGGAAAATTCTAGGAGTATTTAGATACCTTGGTCTTTAGGTCCTTTTCTTTAGTTACCAAGTGTAAGATATCTTGTGTTTTTCACCTATTTTCACTCATGTTTGGTTCTCTAAATCCATATGGAGGAGGAATCATAAAAGACATAAAATAAAAAATCCAAATCATCTAAATAAAAGGCAACATATAAATTTCAAAATTCAAATCACACTAAAAGACATGATTCGTAGGACATCTCCTCTTTTTAATCGAAGCTCAAACTCCATAGTTGGCCTCATGATAGAGTTGAGGTCTATTGGGGATGCAGTAAGCTAGTATATTAGAAATGGAGAATAAAAAAGCTTTTAGTGTTACCTACTTTATCACACAAGTATCCAATCTTCATAGTAGACCAATGGATCTATAAGAGGTCTTGAGGAATGGGGAACATATTGTGGGAAGGTAGGTCTATTTTAATTTTCTTGTTCATATAACTAACATGAGTCAATATTAGTATCTCACCTATTTTCATACAACTTTGTGCTTATTTTGAACTAGTATCCTTTGTATTTTGATGGTTTCTATCCGCTTAGTGTTTTTATTATGTACTTAGTGTGCTTCATGTTTCCTAAGGTCTTCTTATAGCCTCCTACATTATGATTTTTACATTCCATCTTTCATTTACAACATTCCTAATATTTCCCCTTAAGAAATATTATTTTGCTAACTGATCATTCCCCCTAAGAGTTACATTTGTGAGTTACAATGTAAGACCATGGATAGGACTAGACCTTCCTAAATAATTCTCACATTACAAATCAACTTCTAAAATCATTCCCATAATTATTTCCACCTCATTGGTGTTCTTTTTGTGAGTTTTACTGTAAGACCATGGATAGGAATAGGCCCTCCTCACAAAATATTCCAATACTCAAATCATAATGAAATTACATGTGTCAAATTTGAGATAAATAGTGATTGATTATGAGTTACACATTATTGATAAGATTTCCATCTTGATATAATATGTTTTATGCTTAATTAATATTCCACTTTTTTTATTCTTAGTTTTTGATTGCATGTATACTTACAACCATTTTATTAAATTTTTCAAGCTTTCTAGCTTAAATTAGTGTGATCAATTTGATTTCATTTTCCAATTTTATCTAACCTCCTCTACTACAAGATCTATAAATCCAAAAACTAGATAAGAATTAGATCCCACATATATTTAAAAATCATCTATCTACCATAATCATAATACAACTAGTGTCTTATATCAAAAACTTAAATAAAAATTTAAACATTTCTCACTAGTGTTGTTGTCACCAACCACCATCTCTCCATCTGCTCACTTGCTGAGCATGATATCTCCATTCATTCATCAATTAATCTCCTCCTCCTTGGGTCACCTCTTCACAAGTGAAAACATAGGAGTCACAATTTGAGCACATCATAATTCTCTCCTCAAAGGTGCCTCTATAGAATAGATAAGTCTCAAATTAGTTATTGGGTCCTCTTATATTGCATCACTCACCTATGCTTACTCTCATAAATGGTGCCTTCATCTCTAGTGAGGTTGTGGTGGTGGTCGTTATTACTACTAATGTAGTTCTTATTGTGCACTAGCATCCACATCTATGACATTTATTTATGTTAGATCTACTACCATTTGATACCATGATCGATTAGTCCATGGTATAGCACAACACAACCTGATCATTGGTATCTCTACCATTACCCCTCCTCCTCCCCTATATTTTGAATCTCTATCATGTCATACCCAATAAGTACGCACTATTAGAGGGGCCACCAAGTGTGGGAGTTTAAACTATATTGAAATTAATTTCACTAAATTTAGATCTACCCATGAGGTGTAACATCATGTGATCTGAACCTATGCCAACCCTATAGTAATGGTCACCCAACTACACCATACACTAGTAACATGCATACACAGCTACCACATGATCTCTCCTCATGTGATAATTTGTAGATTTGGCACATGGAGTATAACCTAAGCTATATGATCCTATCTTCACTACATGACTTGAGGTAACCTATCATTAAACACATGGGGAAACACAACTAGATGATATATGTGGAACCTATCATATATCCAAGAAATCAATAAAATAATAGGACCCATGGTCATCTAACTTTTGGATAGCATCCCACATATATCATACATGAGTTGGACCTATATTATAGCCCCAAAATCATATGGTGATCCCTAATCCAATATCAATTTACATAAGGCTATCGCATATAGTGGTACCTTTCCATCCAACTTGTGACATAACACTCATTCTATCACAAGTCCTATCACTACCTTTTAGATTTCTATAATGGCCATAATATAGATGTAAAATAAACTCACCTTCAACCCAAGGTAAATCCTATATGATCATGTTGCCCATTGGGATAGTGCTTATCTCTCATCTATATCCTCTGATGTTTTAGTGATCACTAATCTCTCACCTATAGAAAGTCTAAGCAATACATAGACATCCTCCAAAGTAACCCCTACCTCAATGTCATCCCCATCCACCACCAATTAAAAAGTGTTGGTCAACCATTCCCATGATCCAAGGAAAATTATAATAAGATCAAAACTTAGTAGTATCCATCTCATCTCCATAATACCTATAAAACCTAGCACATCCAATCAATCTCTATCCATGTCACTCAAATGATCTAGAAAATATGGTAGCCATGATGCATCTATTAGGAATCAATATCTCTAGTGTCTCTAAAAAATGTAAAACAAAAAATGATATATCAGCTCTCCATGTCATCAATAATCAAAATAAATTCTTAAAAAATTCATAAATTTAATTACTTAATCATCTATTTTGATTTAGTTTCTCATTTTTTTAAAATTTCCTACACAATCAACCTATTTTATACTAAATCAACCTTGTATCATTTTTTGATACTAAATTAACCCTCATCATTTTCAATTAGATTGGCTTATTTGATACTAATTTGTCCCTCCATCTATATAACACCCAATCAACCCTAAAATACATAGTCAAACCCATTTTTCAAAGTATATCAAATCTCTTCTACCAATTGAATCATCTATTTCATATGTAGTCGACATTCTCCTCATTATAAGTTAAGTCAACCCAGTGCTACATAGTTGTCCACCCCTTAGAATACTAAATCATCCCACTACTACATAGTCATTCCCTTGTTTTCTAATTGCCTTATAGACTAAGTCAACCTAGTCGACTCTATTCCTTCATAGAGGTGACTTTTTGACCATTTACCATAAATGCATTAGGCATTTATTGGTCTAACTTCTTCCTAACCAATATCCCATTCTAACCCTAGTTTACTTAAAACATTTCTAGGGTCAATATTGGTGCCTAGATTTAACCTACCAATTAATTTCCTATAATTATCTCAATTTCAAATTAAAATACTCAAATATTTGAAATTCACAATTGCTTACCTATGTTGCACTCATTGTGTTTGTTATGTATCCTCATAGTCTCAGTTATCATGTCCTCACCAAAATGGCTTTATAGTCTCAAATTAAGTCTCTTAGAACTCTATTTTCTCATAATAGTAAAAATAACAAATGAATTATTTTTCACCCTATTTATATTTTCTATTCAAAATTATTTAACTCTCAAATATTTACCACCAAATTATATCTTTTGATCATACCTTTGTTTCTAATAGCTCTTTTTACAAATTGTCAAATGTTCTAGAATCCTAACATTGTATAGAATATTTTCACATGTTACATGTATATTTTGTAAAACCTTTGATTTTTATCTCTTTTTTCCAATTTATATAGGTTTGCCTAATGTTCCCTACATTGGACACCTTCACATTTATTACATCTTATTATTTATCTATAGTACTAAGGTAAGTAAACTTAAGTGTTTTTCAATTATGTCCTTTCATTTATCTTATTTTCTCTTTACTATAATTTATTTAGATTTAACATTATGTGTTGTTATTTTCTTTTCCAAAAGCACCATCCCATGTTGCACCTACATGACACATGATGAAATTAAAGTGGGGCATATGTATACACATAATATTTTTAACCTTATCAATTACCAATGCTTTCTCTTTTTTAGGAACGCGTGGAGTATCAATATCTTTGAGTGCATGCCTTAATATTTACATCGAGAAAGGGGTGGGTAAACCATTAGTGCTTCATAAGATTGTTGTCCCTATAATACCACTTTATATCTACATGACCATCTCCTAAAAACACTCTTCTAAGGTTTGCCTCCTATTTTTCACCCTCTTCTAGTCATTTTCCAATTTCATTATCCCTTCCCTAAGCCTAAAACCGTTTCTAATAGTCTATGTTACACGATCAGCCCTATTGACCATGTACTCTAATTGATAAAACTCATTTAGGGTATAGGCTGGCCCTTTGTTGCCTTAGACCAAGACCTAATTTTTTTATCAATAATAATAAATAGTCAATTAGGTTGAACCTATCAGCTAAAATTTTGAAAATGTTTAGGGTTAGATTCATATATATATACACATTAATTTCATCATTATTAAGAGAATAGAAGAAGAAGAATATTATATTGTGCATCTACTTATCCACCATTATATTTGAGGAGCATAACTTAGATTTTTAATACTTTCTTTGGAGAAATAGATCTTGCCTTGTAGATAAGTCTTTTGGATGCATAGATAGGTTAAGTAACCTAGATTTGACTTGTCTTTCTTATGCTTACATACCATAACAACCTATTGAGAATCACCTTAGCAAAGGCATGAATTGAGGCACAACGAGTTTGTATTCAAAATTATGTATTATTAAATTTGTTCCTCCTTTGTAAGAGTATATAGATTTATATTTGTAATTCTTTCCCATGCATTAGGATTTCCAATACATTAACATGAGTAGAGATCCTCTATGCTTATTTAATTTTTATTTTTATTACCCCCATTTTGTGCCATAAGTTTTGGTGCTCACTAGATTATAATTTACTTTACTTGTCATTTACTTTGTCAATATGAAAATATGAAACCTAACTAGAGTTATTGCATGGTGTTGCTTGACTAGAGGCTTTGGAACCCTCTCTAGTGATGTTATTGTGGTAAGAGATACCTTGATTAGTTTTAGTGGATCCATCTTGGTAATGACCTTGAATATATAATGTATTAATAATCAGAAGTGTAAGTAGGATTTATCTTCTCAAAGATAGGATTGATTAATAGATCAGTTACATTTCCCTTTGCATACACCCTCAATGTTATGATAATATAGGATGTCATATCATAGGACATATTTTCAAACTTGTTTATGAATTATCATATTTTCATGATATTTAATTTTGAGAGGATAAGTATTATGGTCGATAAATTGAATGATGTTCTTATACCACATGTTCTATCAAATATTGATAGCTATGATATGACATAATAAAATAGGTTATGGTTGGTAATGATGATGGTGATTTGTGTATGTTAATGAGAAATTTTGGATCATTAAGGCTTGATAAGGGTGAAAAATAGAAGCAAATGAAGCAAGTAAATTAACTATAACATTATACTCTTGTGGAATTGGTTATATGGTGAAATATTTGAATTATTTAATAAGAGTGGTGAAATTTTGATGATATGAAATAATATTTTCACTTTTACATTGATAGTCACCCTTTACTTGATGACAAATGATTTTTGAGTCACCTTAATCTTGTAGATAAAGTATATATAAATGGATGGTGGTTAGAATGAGAGTTCATACTTAGCCATGTTATTAGTAATTTCAAAGTTTAATCAGAAATCAATAAGTGTGATTTTTCCTTGAGGATCAACCAAGACACATCCTTCCCTATCTCATTGAAGACATTTAACACCATTGAAATAGATTTTCCAAGTATTTTCATGTATATCAATTTTAAATTTAGTTAGTTCTTCAATTAAAACTTTGGATTTTGATTTATAAATTGAGGTGTGTGGTTCATCAAGATTATTTATTTTGAGGTGAGCTATAAAATCATGAAATTAATCTTTAGGTGAAATAGATTGATTAAAACCTTTCATGTATATGATTGCTTCATTATAAAGAGTGACTTTAAGGTGATTAATGGATAGTATAGGAGTGGTAGCATGTTCATTGATAATTACTTGGCCTTTAATTAATTTTTACTTAACAATTCAAAAATTGAATTCCATTAGGATAACCATACATTTGATAATTTTGTCACTTAGTAATAAAGCTTTGGATAAAAAGTTATGAAGATGATCAAAATGGATTATTAGATAAGTTTTTTGATAAAACAAGTAATACCATTTTTTTAAAAATATGAAATAAATAGTGAGACAATCATGTTCAAATTTGGTATATCATTTCTCATAGTCTATAAAGCATGACTAATATAATATATGGCATGTCTGTGACCTATCTCATCTTATTGGGGTAGAGGAAGAGTACAAGATGATAGGATGATCATTAGAAGGTGGTCAAAGAGTGGGAATATGTAATAATGATTATTTCATGTTTTTGAGTGATTTTTTACATGTATTGGTCCATTCCAAATTTATACCTTTCTTGAGAAGGGAATTAATAGAATAAATATGGTAAGCCATCTTAGGAAAAAATCATCAAATTGCCCTAATTTTACCAAGGTATGTTCATATATCTAAAATGGAATGAGGAATAGGCATGTTAAGAATGAATTTAATTTTAAAAGGATCGACATCAATCCCACATAAAGAGACTAAGAATACTAAAAGTTTTCCATAGGTGACATATAAAACACATTTTTAATCATGGGGTCTAACTTTATATTTGATGATATGATAAAAAATTATAGAAATATCATGAAGATGATTTTCACAGTGCCTAGATTTAGCAATAAGATCACCTACATAAGTTTCAACTATTTTACGAATGAGATCATGAAGTATATGGGTCATTGAACATTGATAAGTGGCATAACATTTTTAAGACCTAAGGACATTTTAACATAGAAATAGGTTCCCAATTTGGTTATGAAAGTGGTTTTATGTTGATCTTTAGGGGTAATATTAATTTGATTATATCTTGAGAAACTATTTATGAGAGATAACATTTCATAGCCAGCAGTGGTATCAATAATGTCATCAATTGATGTTAGATTACAATTAAATTTAGTACATAAGTTTATACTATGAAATTATATGAAAATTAAAATTACCATGGTGACTTGTTTATGTATAGGAATTATATTGGATACTCATTGGGAATAGTCTATAGGTTTGATGAATGTGACATTTAAAAGCTTGATGATCTCTTCATGACATAAAGTTGAGATTTTAGGAGGGAATTTACATTAATTTTAACACATGGGTTTCACATCAACATAGGTAATTATATTATGAACCACAATTCTAGAATCAATCCCAATCATGACTTTATATGACTATGTGAAAATTTCACAATTTTTAACAAAAAAATAGATTGAAATTATTATGTTCAGCAAGATAAATTTCTTTGGAGATGAGGATAAGTTGAGTAATAATAGTGGTTCCATAATTGATTGTAATAGTTTATTAAATAATAATATAATTTATATCTTGTAAATGATATGATTAGGGGGAAGCAATGAAGCAAGTTGTGTTTTAGGATAAATATTGGCAATAAAAATTTTGAAACAAGGATTTTGTTTGTCAAAGTGACCAAGTTTATGATGTTGTCATGTAAGGTTATGTTCACAATCACAAAGTAGTTATATAATATATTTTTTAGTAGGGAACATAGGTAAAGGTTTATAATACTAGACATCCACTTCAAAATCTAAAGTTTTATTTCCATGATTATTAAATATAGAATGTATTTGTCAAATAGTTGTAGTTTGTGCATCTAAGTTAGTTTTAGAAGTAGAGGTAGAAGAATGTTTAATATAATCTATTGTTGAGATAGTACGAGAAGAATTATCATCAATGTTAATTTAATTGCTTATAATAATTATAATATTAGTTTTATTGATATGATATATCATAGGTAAAAACTCTTGATGCATTAAATTGATCATATGAATATGGTTAGGAATTGTGGGTTGGATTATATCAGATTAGACAATTTCTTGGATAACCCATGGAGTATATAGTAAAGGTACATTAATAGGTGTTACATATCCCTCAAGTTTTAATTCCTTATCAGAGGATATGTGAATGGCATGGACATCATGATTGGAGGCATGCATTTTAATAGTTTCTTATGATAATACAATACATCTTAATCTTGTGACAGAGCTTATGCCATAATTTAAGTATCATCATAAGATGGAGATATAACACATGTATCCATTTTAGTATGAATATATATAGTGGAGATGCCCATACTACTAAAAGTTCAAGGATACCTGGTTAAAGTATATTGATATATTTTTTCCACCCATATTCATTGAAAGTGAAATCTTCCTATGTGTAATAATTTTCATGTGCCATACATGGGGGACAACTATCAATGGTATCATATATTAAGGGAATCATTTTATCTCATGGAGGAAGATAAGAAGGTATCCATTCTATAATATAGGGAGGTAATCAAGTGGTATTGAAAATGTTTTGTATTTCATTAGGTTCATCATCATCTGAATATGTGAGAGTTACATGTAAATCTAAATATATATTAATAAAGTCAAGAAGATGAGGAATATTTATCTGAGAAATAATGGGAATATGATATTGAGATTTGGGACTTGGAATTTGGATGATCCATATATTAGGATCAGCTTCATGTTTGTAATGTTTCCCATTATATATTAATTTAATACATTGGCTTCAAGAAGATGCAATAGTTTGCATATGATGAGACCATGGATGACCTAAGAGCATGTTGTAAGATAAAAGAAGATCAATAACCATGAGATTGGTGTGGATTTTTTGGGGTCCAATGGTAAGTGGACACCAAATACAACCAAGTGGTTTTTGATTGGGTTTATTTAATCCATGACATGTGAATTGAGTATGTTTTAGATGTTCTTTAGAATATCTAATATTTTTAATTAACCAAAGATAAGTAACATTGATACTAGATACTTTATCAACTAAGACTTTCTAATTATATTTTTATTGATACCAATTTTGATAAAAAGAGATGGATCATCAACTTGAAAGAGAATTTCATAATTTATAATATCATCTTATATAAATTTTACAGAGGGTTTGGTAGATGGAATTATTTTTATAGCATGCACCTATATAGGTTGAGGAACATCAAGAGGTAGTTTAGACTCATTAGATGAATGTTATTATTTATCTTGGAGGTACATAAAGAACTTATGATGATAAGGATAATTTCTTAAAAATTCCATGAGAGGAATTTTACAAGGCATAGAATTATGTTTATCTAAGAAATTATAGCATGGTTTAGACTAAGAGTGAGTGTAAGGTTTAGGTTGATTAGTAAAGGTACTTTTTGGAAGTGTCTAAGGTTACACTAGTGGAGATGGATCATCATTAGTGGTTGGTTATGAAGATGATGGATGAGAATTTTTAGTGTCTTTAAGAAGTTGATCTTTAGTCTATGGTTTCTTATGTGTGGTAATAGGGTATTTGTGAGAAGGTTTGTGATGATAATTGAATTTATCTAGGTTCACATATTGAGAATTTGTATAAGATTAATCTTAATCTACATCAATAGTGAAAACATTTCATTATAGTATTGTGCATTGAAATTTGAAGAAGGTTTTTGAGATTTTTGGGTAGTAGAATTAAAAGTTTCTCTTTTTAGAAGCTTTGAAATAATTTCAATGACATAATTTGATCATAGTTTCATGATCAAAGGCATCTCCTAACATGAAATATACTACACATTTTACAAGTGCATGACATCTGTCATGAGAATGACCAATGTCAATGTGGAACCAATAAAATTTATTAGGATCATACCATGATGTGGGAGTATAATTAATATAGATGAAAGGTTTAGATGGAGATCATAATTTCTTCATTTATAATATCGTTAAGGGTGGGTGGCAGGGATTTTGAATATTAGATGTGACTATTCCCATTTTTATTGGAGAAGATTTAGATTAAGTATTTGTACTAGCTATTGCATTAGTTAAAGTTTTTAAATATTCATATATTGAGTTATAAGGTTGTTCAAATTGATTCATAAGGAAGTCTTGTCTTTTATATTAATCAAAATCCTATTTTAAGGTTTGATGAGAAAAGATTTGTAACTTATATTAAATATTTAATTTAAGTGTAGTAATGAACAATTTGAAAATATTATCATCACTCATGTTATGGTCCCCTTATGAGCTAATGATTTCCATCTTTTTATAAAAGTATGAGCAGATTCTATAAGTAATTTATTAGCATTGATGAAGTGAAAAACAATTTTTAGGAAGATCATTTTGTTTAAATTATTTAACTAGATAATTTATGAGATCCTCTAATTTCCATATGAAATTTTAGGGAGTTGACTATACCATTATAAATAATCTCTCATAATGTTTTTTAAAATAAGTTTAGTGGTATCAAAATCATTAGTTTGGACCCAATCCTTATAGAGATTACCAAATGTTTTAAGGAAGATAGTAGGGTCTTTAGTTATAAATACCATGTATGAAAAGGCCTCTAGACCTATTTTAAACTACCTATTGAAGTGATAATTAAGTGACAAGTAATATTATTAGGGTATACATACCATGTAAGTGTGCTTAACATACATAATAAATCATCTATCTACCTTTGTTTTTTAGTTTTCTTCATAGTTCTCCCATTTGCTCTCTTGGAGGCTTAATCCCTATAGCCCTATTTTAATGAAAAGCTCCTTATTTTGAGAGATTAAAAAACTTAAAATTAAAATAATATCATATTTTTGTACCCATTATTCCCTTATAGCTTCACTCAAAAATTTAGGTCCCAACTCCTAAGTCAGATCCAATTTCTCAATACCCACCTTTCCTAATTATGCCTAATGCAAGCCTACAAGACTATATAACATAAAAATACATACATTACCACATAAAAACCAAAAAAATAATTTATGTAACATTAAAATATTTATGATAACAAAATTTTAAGAGATTTCATGGGTTAGAATTCAAAATAGACAAGTTTCAAGCTTTCTAGTTCTAGTTGGCAAAAGTATAGGCCTGAGTAAGTTGAGAGATAAATAAATGCATATTTTCGGTTTTATGGGGTTTAAATACAAACCAAATAATTTTTAAATTCTTCCCCAACTCCCCTCAACTCCTCAAATCATTATTGTTTCACGTTCTCTCCTCAAAACCCTCCAACATGCCAATTTCTCCCAATTTTGTGTGCATTTTAGATTATATGCATGGTTGTAGGTGTTTTTATCCATTTTTATCATCTTAAAAACATTTTAAACACCTAAAATAAATCATTAAAATTACCAGCTTACATCTTTCTTCTCATTTTTATGCCAAAGCTCCATTTGGCTGCAAGTGAGAATTAGGTCTTTGGATTATAGATCTTATAATTACTTATACACTTATCTCTTTTTCATAAAAAATCTAAACTCAAACCAATCTTGCATACTCTCTTCAATTATTGAGAGTGAACTTGTAGCCTTTAGTAGTCCTATAGATCTTTAGGCATGATGTTTGATAGGAATTCAAGAAATGTGTTTTCATAATTTATTATCCTTTTTATACCAAATGCATACCTTGATATCATATGATTTTGTATTTTACACTCTTTTTTGGTATTTAAGTCATCATATTCATGAAAAATTAGCTCTCTTGTGAATGTTGACCTACAGGTCTGCAAACTTGTAGGTCTACATTCTCTATTATTTAATAACTTTAAAATGATATAATTGGTAATATAATCCATTTATTCATCTATATTTACATTATATATCAATTTTTAATTTCAATAGCTCATTAAAATATCTCAAATTATCTTCACATACCTAGTCTTGCTTGCAAAACATAAAACTATTGTAGATAGGTTTGTACCTTATTAATACTCTTCAATAATATTATTAAGAGATTAGTTAATTGGTATATTTTATTATTATATTTATATATATTCATTGAATTAAATTAATCTATATTTCACATTAAATATCACTCAAAACCTCAAAAATATTGCTCATAAGACCCTTTTTCTTGACCTTGATGGTTGTCGATGTACATTTGTAATGTCCCTGACCATTCTAGTGCATTATGTGATTATTATGGATTTAAAAGATTATAAAAACTTATTATTAGGTCTAAAATAACCTATTATACTCTTAAAATTCATTTTTAATTTCAAATTTTTTCACCTTGCTATACTTTGTCTCTATAAGCTAACTTTCACCACCAAACATTATATCACCTTGAAAGTCAACATATCAATGCTCCACCATGGTTCAACATACCTTAACCTTTACAAAATAACCTTAGCTTTTTCAAACTTACCTTAATATCTCCAAAACTCCATTAATACCTTCATGAAGGAGAGAATGAAAAGAATAATGGATTGAATCCCTCTTAGTGATCATGAAATAGACATTAAGATGACAAGAACTTGACAAGGCATCTTTTTTATGACCAAGTTTGACCAAGTTTGATCAATAGACCAAGACCAAGACTCACAAAATGATACTAACAAGGTTAAATAAGTATAAACTCAAAAATTTAAAATTTCCTCACTCATGGTAGCCAATTTTGGCTAAAATCTTTGGTGACCTCCTAGGATTGAATGCTTGTTATGCATCTAGACTAGTTGCCTAGTCTATCCATTAGGCTATAGAGTCATCTCAGATCAATAAAGAACATGACTTAACCTTAATACTTTACTACAAACCTCATGAAAAGAATGAAATAGTTTATTTCCTTTACCAAAACACACAACAAGGAACAAGGAGAACATACACAAAACAAATTAAAAAGACAAAACATTGTGATATAAATCACTTAGAGGAAAGACAAGACAATAAGAAACTAATATACCTTATACTAACCTACTCTAAAAAATTAATATAACCCTAAATAAAACCATTAATAAGTAGATAAAAGTAGCTACCTTTCTTCACCAAACTCACGTGACTATCAAGCTTGATGGCATAAATGAGATAATATAATAGTGGAAACTATATGTTGGTCTTCTTGACATCCTATTCTTCATCATAATCAACCTTATACACCTCCTCCACCTTGAATGAATCATTAATTATCATTGTTATATTCTTGGATTGATCTTATGCATTTTTAGTATCATATTTATGTTTTGAAATTAACATGACAGGTAATGAATCCTCTTTTTTGGATTACAATTGAGATAAGTAGCTGATAGGACATGATATTATAGTGGTATAGACCTGATCAACCTTAAAATTATGACAAACCTTTTACTTCTCAAGAGATGGTGGATCAAAATAAATAGATTTACATGTTTATTATATCATTCTTATATAATTAGATTCAAGAGGTGAAGATTATTTATATTTGAGAGTTTGATGCCAAAAGATATTTTTATTATCTTCCAAGAGTGAAAAAATATCTTAAAATTTATTGAGAGGTTGATATCCTTACTTAAGAACATCAAATAAGTAAACTTAAAACAAAGTAGCCTCTTAGAATGACAAGTTTGGAGAGCTACCAATCTTCTTACTTATTGATTTTCTTGATAAATTTTCCATCCTCAATCTGGATCATACTATAACATACCTCTATAATAGTGTAACCTACTCCTAGACTTCAAACAAGTCCTCCAACTAAACTTCACTTGGTTCTATCTCATCTAGACCTTCCAGCTTGATAAGAGTTGATATAGAGGTAGTCACAAAAAAATTTGAGTTAAAGCATGTGCCTATTTTCTCATGTTCTTGGGTATCAAAATAGTCTTTAGATACTTATAATGAGTCTTTAGGATCTTCTTCTTCTACTATAACAAACTGATTAACACCTTGTTTACATTGGGAAAGATCATATCTCTCAAGGTATACTATCACTTGATCAACTTGTACTCCATTAAGATAATATTTATCTTAAACTTCAAATAATGATTTTCTTCTCTCTTCACCTAGAGGCATTCATCATATACACTTGAAGTATCCTCTCCATTCCTTCTTTATAATCAATTATAGTTACAATTTGATCTTCTTTATAGGCTTCCCATATAACATGTTATTCTTCAAGGATGGTCTTATAACACTCATAAATAATCTTTTAACTTTTGAGATAAATGGGATTGTCATTATTTTCCTTCCAATCACCAATCAATCCCTTAAACCTTGATATGATTTGGTCTGTAACTATATCAACAAGGACTTCCTCATTAATTTAAATGTTCTCTTGAATTGACCTCCATGATGGGAAAGTTTTAGGTTCTTCAACTTTCTCAATAAGGACTTCTATCTTGATTTGGTTTCCTTCTTGAATTAACTTACATGATGGGAAGGTTTTAGGTTCTTGAGAAGGGATGGGTGGGGCTTGGGTAGGCAAAGGTTCTTCTTTATCCTTAATTTCCCAATCTAGGATTTTTTAATTTTGTTTATCTTGTGAATTCACCACTTGATTTCAACTCGTAATCTTAAAGGAACTTTTGGGGGGATCTTTGGGAAGGAGAAGAGAGTTTTGTACCAAGATAGCCTCATTATTTTCCCTCTAAGAAGCTATAAAACACTTTAATTTTGATTAATATTGTCTTTAACCCTTTCAAAAAGAACATATTTCTTATTTTGGATGTTTTAGTATATTGACCTCTATGATTGGAAGGCTTGAGGAATGTGTGAAGGACTTGGAAGGCTTTGAAACTCACTCAATTTAGTCTTTTAAGGAATCATGGGTGAAGCAAGAGAGGGATGATGTGGATTAGGAGAAGGCACATGAGGCTAATGGTATTGAACTTGTTTCACCTCATGAACCACTAACTTTTCCTATATACACTTAATTAGGACACCTATATCCATCATGCCACTAGTGATTCTTTGATGGTTATCTCTCTCAATAGTTTCCCACTTACTCTTAACCAGATATAATGAGTATATAATATTTTGAATGAGGTGAATAAGGACACTTAGACCATACTCATGTCTATCAAGTTCTATAACATTCCTTTCATATCCCAAAATAGTTTATTTAAATCTTGAAATAGACTGAGTAGAAATGTAACTATGTTGACTAAGGGCAAAATGGTCTTAATAAGGTGGATTATAGGAATGAATAGGATTCTAAGGATGTTTAATTGGGGTGGGAGGTAGCATATAGGATTGATTTAAATTTTGGTGATATTATTGAAGAAGGGAAGAAGAATAGTACTCTTGATACCAAAGTTGCTATATCTCAACATGGGGCTGATATGACTCATTATGCTACTGACAAGGATCAACATAATATTGGTAGGGATAAAAATAGGCTTGATATGGCTCACCAACTTGATTAAAATGGAATTACACTCCAAAATTCAACATGAAACCTCATGAGAAAGGAAAAATATAAAGAAGACTAGATTAAAATAATACTTGGGCTGCTAAAAGTAGTTAAATGAATGCAAAGTCACCATTGGTTCTTGTGTTCATTCCTATAAAGTCTAGTGTATTGAAGATAAACACCAATAACTCTTAAATGGATGAAGTATCTTGTCCCACTGGGTATTCCATAACTATTATCATCAAAAGTTACACCCTTGAGGAGGGTTTTCAAGACTTTTCATGTAAGTGATAGCATGGGAACAATCTTAGGTTGTGGTTGACCTAAAGAGTGGATTGAAACTCTAAATAGGGTTAGCTCCCTTGATTCATCACTTAAGAACTAAAAAATAAGCCTATTTCTTGAAAGGGAAAATGGAGAGATAAATAAAAATAAACTAAACTAGGTAGGTGATGTACCAAATTAGTCTCCTCCACCTTCCTATCATGCACTAATAACATGAACTATAATTGAATCTAATTGCATAACTCAAATGGGGTCTCTAAACATAAGTGTTTCACATAGATGCTATAAAATAATGATGGAGTTTATAAAAAGGTCTCTAAATATACTAATGAATTCTTCCACTTTTGATTCATTAAATCTATTTAGAATCACTCCATATGAATTGCAAAGATAACCAATCACTTGAAAAGAGGTAAACTTGACAAGGATAAATGAGATGAAGTAGCATACTACCTTAAAATTCATCAACTAACATGAACATACACTAGTTGAAAGCATAATAAAAGGCTATAACTTTACTTTATTAATTTCAGAGGCAAACCAAGTGTTCATTTGGATAGGGCTATGCCATATCTAGCAAAAAGATTACAAATAATGGCAAAATCAAGCATACATATATGAAAAGGAAGAAGAGAGAGATAGAAGTGAGTTTTTAAGAGCCAATGATGGATATGAAGCAATCATGAAACAAGTTATTAATCAAATACTAAATTATATTTATGAAATCCCTCTTCAAAAGTGTGTACTCTATTTGATGAAAACTTGAGCAAGGTAGTATAGGAGTTATGATTGGCTTAGTGGATCACCCTTGAGCACTTGAAACTTCCCCTTAAAGTGATAATGAAGTTACCAATAATCTTATTTGGGTATAAATTCCTTGGAAACCTATTAAACATCTACAATAAATCATCTTTCCACCTTTGTTCTATAGTTTTCTTCATAGTTCTCCCATTTTCTCTCTTGGAGACCTATCTTTGTAACCCTATTTTTGTTTAAATATCCTTGGTTTGTGATACCCATAATACTTATATTAAAATTAATATCATATTTTTTACCCATTTTCCCCTTATATCTTTACCAAAAAATTTAGGTCCCAACTCCCAAGTTAGCTCCACTTTCTTAATACCTACCTTTCCCAATTATGTCTAATTAGGCCTAATGCAAGCCTACAGTCCTATAGAATATAAAAATACACATAGTAGAAAATAAAACCCACAAAAATAATTTATGTAACATTAAAATATGTTTTATGAAAAATTTACAATAGATTTCATGGGTTAGAACTCAAATTAGACAAGTAAGATTTCTAGCCCTAGCTGGCAAAAGTACAGGCCTGAGTAGGCTAAGAGATAAAATAAATGCATATTTTGAGTTTTATGGGGTTTCAATTAAAAAAATCCTATTTAAATTATTCCAAAAATCCCCTCAACCCATCTAATAATTATTTTTACACGTTTACTCCTCAAAACCCTCCAACATACCAATTTCTCCCAATTTTATGTGTATTTTGGATTGTATACATGGTTGTAGGTGTTTTTTCCTTTTTGATCATCTTAAAAAAATTTAAAAAAAATTTATAAACCTAAAAATTATTATTATTACTACTTCACACATCAAAAATTCATTCCAATCACCACCTTGAATCTTTATTCTCATGTTTATGCCAAAACTCCCTTTGGCTACAAGTGGGCATTAGGTCTTTAGACTGTGTATTAAGGATGAACCTCCATATTTTTTATTCATGATGAATTTTATAAATATTAAAATATTAATCATTCCTATATATATTCTCATTACTTATACGCTTCTCTCTTATTCATCAAAACTCTAAACTCAATACCAATATTGCATACTCTCTTCAATTCTTGAGAGTGAACTTGTAGCCTTTAGTAGGCCTATATGTATTTAAGATTGATGTTTGTTAGGGATTAAAGAAATATTATTTTATCATTTTTTATACCCCATAAATACCTTCATATCATATCATTGTGCCTTTGACACTCTTGTTTGGTCTTCGAGTCATCATATTCATGCAAAATTAGCTCTCTTGCTTAAGAATGTTGACCTGGTTGCAAACCTCTTTTATTTAATCAATTAAAATGTTTTAATTGGTAATTTAATATATTTATTAATATATTTTTACCTTATATAACAAATTTTAATGTCAACAACTTCTTTAAATATCTCAAATTGTCTTGACATACCTAGTCTTACTTGTAAAATACTAGATTGTTGTATATAGGTTTGTACCCTATTAATACACTTAAAGAATATTATTAGGATCTTAGTTAATTATTATATGATATTATGAGATTAATATATCTTAATTTAATTACATTAATGTATCTTTCACTTTAACTATCACTCAAGCCATCAAAAAGACTGATCTAAGACCCTTTTTCTTGACCTTGATGGTTGTAGATGTACATTTGTAACATTTTTGACCATTCTAGTCCATTATGTGATTATTTTGGAATTAAAAACTTATAATAAATTATTATGAGGTATAATAAAACCTAATATACTCTTTAAACTCATATTCACTTTCAAATTTTTTATTGGATCCTCTTAACCTATAGGTAGACCTGTAGGTGATTATACCTTCTCATTAAAAGCATGCCACAATGAACTAACCCAAGAAGATAACTTTGTATGATGAATTTAATTTGATTAATGATATAAAATAATCTATAATATTTTGGTATACCATAATATATATTCACATTTCATTGAAAACCCTTTTTTTATCTCTCCATGGCCTCAAGAAGGTTTGTCTTGGATTGTAACCTGCAACAACCATTTTAAATGCATGATCTTCTCTCTCCCCTCACGGTTTTGGATAATTTTATGATTGTTTATCATATTGGTATGATTATAATAGGATTTATATTTTTATATAATTTTATTGAATATCACTTGAAGTGACAAAACACTCAAACTAAAAATAACCCTGCCTGTCACCTTCAAGAAGCACAAAAACACAACATTTTTATCTTTTTGGATTATCAAACATGAAAATGATGATGTATGATGATTTAATATGTATAATTAGACCATTTAGGATATAAAAATCCCATTAATATTCATATTTTATCTTGAAACTCACTGGAGTCGAGAAAAAACCTTACCTATGGGGTTTTAAGAGGGTTTTGGGATACTTAACTTATTAATGATTATTAATAAATAAAAAACATTTAGTCCTAAAAATAATCCCTATAATTTCAATTTAATAATGTCCTATATCAGCCTAAAATATAACTAGTTACAACTCTTCTTCCTTTTCCTAAGATGAACACCTAAAAATGTCTTTCACAAGCTTACAAAGGGGTCAATGAAGGAATTGAATTTTTTTTTACATTATTATAACATATAATTGTTGAAATAATCCTAATTTAATCCTAAAAACATTTTATAGACATAAACACATTCATTTTTGACCTAAACTAACCACATCCACATTGAAAAAATATTTGCAATCCCTTTACAAGTGTGTTTCTATGTTATATTTCATGTTCTTGATATTTAGTGGGTATCACAACTCCTTGCATGTTTAAATAACCTAGGTTAACATGTGTAATGGAGAAATAACTTTTAAAAATCTTAGAAATGTGTTAGAGGCCCCAAAATGCACTTTATTCTTCATATTATCAAAAGCAACATTACCTTAATTTATCTAGATTTACCTTAACCTTTTATAAACATGAAATAACAATGTTTTCACCTTGATAAACTTTGTATCTATAAGGTAAATTTCACCACCAAAAATTATATCACCTTGGAGTCAACAAACCAATGCTCCACCATGGGTCAACACACCTTAACCTTACAAAGTAACCTTAACTTTGTGAAACTTATCTTAATCTCTCTAAAACTCAAATAAGACCTTCATTAAGGATAAAATGACAATACTAATGGAATGAATCACTCTTATATATCATGGAATAGACCTTAATATGACAATAACTCAATAATATATCATTTTATGACCAAGTTTGACAAAGTTTGACCAATAGATCAAGATCAAGACTCTCAAAAGGCTACTAACAAGGTTAAACAAGTCTATAATCAAAGTTTTAAATTTTCCTTACTCATGGTAGCAAATTTTGGATAATAGTTATTGGAAGTGAAATAAGTCTATAGGCATCCATGGACACTTGAAAGCTTTCAAGGTCATCTAATAGGGATCATAAGGTTTTTAAACTTCAAGACACTTACAAGTCTTAATACTTTTATAAAGTGTTATATGAGTCTCCTATATATTTTTAACGAATGATAGGATGAAAACCAAGTTAAAAACCCTCCACACAAGCCTAAAATATAGGGATATAAAGACTTGTGACCTTGAGAGGTTTGTAAGTTAAGGAGTTGTGGACATTATGGGCGGTTTATTGATTTTTAAGGTGGAAAAGATGATCTTAAATTCCCCAAAGAGGCAGGTAGGTTATGGTTTATGATTTTTAAACACATTTTAAAGGATTATAAATGGATTGTATGATCAGTAGGGTTCATTGGAATTCGTAGGCCTACAATCACCTTAGATGTGTTATAGTAAAGTTTAGGAGATCCATTAGACTAAAACATGGTCTCAAAGGGTATTTTGAAGCTAAAAACCCTAAAAGAATGACTATTAAAAGATAATATCCCTGGTTCAAGATTTGTCAAGAAAGTTTCATTAGCTTAAAATCATATTCACAGATCTTAACAAGCTTGCATGTCCTCTATGGTGATTCTAAAATTAGATCAAGATATTAAGGTCCCAAGACCTTATAAACAAGTTATAGTCCTATGTTTTTTAGTAAAAATCCCATGACTATATTAATAGGTATGCATAACATGTTTTCAAAATTCATAATCTCAATAAGATCTAATATTGTGAAGCAAGGTTGTTAAGGAAACATAAAAGGCTACAGGCCATCAAAAGGAGAAATGAGGTCTATAGGCTTTGATATTTATTATTTAGGGTCTTTTTTATTATAAAATGTTGTTATATATAGTTGAAGAAGGTAAGAATAAGTTCATAAAGTATAATATTGTTAAAGCTTACCCCAATGTTCTCATAAGGTATATAGAATCAAAACCAAGATTTTTTAAATCAAAGATTAAAGTTCTAAGGAAGTTATAGGTCTAATAAGGAGTGGGATTTCTCAATTATCCCATCAAAGTCCCATATAACGAACATGAAAATTATGCATAAAGGGCTTCATGAGGTTCTAAACATGGTTAAGTCACCGATACGCCTATAATATGAGGATATTCATGGTGTTGAATAAGTAAATGTGAGCTATTGAATTCAATCAATACTAAAACAAGCTTAAAAGGCATGTTTTAAATGATCAGGGTTTCTCAAGATCAACCAATAGGTTGTTGTCAGAGCTAGTAAAATTTCAAGGTTGCAAGATATAAAGGGAGTTTTCAAATAAAAACATGCACCCACAAGCATGTCAACATTTAAAAAGCTAAGGTAAGTGATTTTAAGATAGTGTTTTAGGTTCTAAAGTAGTTTTTAATGCATTCATGAGGGTTTAAAGCTTATGAAGACTCTTTCTAGGTCTGTAGACATTAGAAAGGTTTTTAACATGCTTCAATAAGACGGCATGCTCCTTCAAGAACTCTTATAATCTTGTATAATGTATACAAGTGAATGATCAAAGTTTTCAAAAGGATTTCAACATGTTTATAGAGGTATTTTATGATTTTAAGAGTTTATATATAGGTTTATGAATACATTCAAGCATGATCATGATGATATAGGTCTACCAATGAAAATGGTCAAGTTTCATACTTAAGAGGGCAAGTTAAATAGGTTTACAACATGGAAACAAGGATTTCCATAGAATAAATACCTTAAGGTCTACATGAAGAGTTCAAATATGTTTATAAAGCATCCTAAGACCTCTCAAATAGCCTTCCATCCTTTAACTAGAGTCATGGTTTCATGGGGTCTTAAGACTCATAATGATCCTATGGACATGTAGAGGTAAAACATGAGATTTTTAGGTAGGTTTTAGATAATTATCACTAGAATACATGGTTTATAAGGATTAATGATAGGTTTAAATCTTCAAATACTTTATTTTAGGCCTAAAATAATGGGGAGTAAGGTTTTCAAGTTTAACATGGTCTCCATAACCAAGGTATGAAGTTTCCAAGATGTTTGACTTATTCAAGGGGCAAAGGAAAGTTATATGAGCCTCAATCATTTTCAAGAGGCATATAGGCCTATATTATTATATTTTAAGATTTCATGCCTCTAAGATAAATTATAAACATGATGAAGATGTCTGAACTATTAGTGTAGGCTTAAAGGTTCTATCATGGTAATATAGCAATACAAACCTTCTTATAGTTCAAACACACTTTCAATCACCCCTGAAGATCACTTGCATGTTAAAAATAAAAATAATGAAGGTTTCAAGTAAGATTTAGAGTAATTTTAAAATTATTAAGAAGAGTCTCAAGCTTAGAAAAACTACTACAAGTTTCCTAGTTTCAATATCCTAGTATCTCAAGGTTTAGTTAGGGTTTAAAGGTTTCAAGTATCTTCTAGGAAAGGTAAGTCTGAAAGTAGGTATTTAATATTTTTCATAACCTCTAAGTGAGTTTCATGGGTTAGAAACATAGTTCTATGTTTTCAAAATCTTTTTCTTCAAATATAATGTTAAAATAGGAATTTTTTAACCCAACAACCTCACTTGTAGGTTTGTAACTTTTAGTCAAGGATCCATAACTATCTTATTAAGTGAATGAAGAAGCATTAACTCTTGCATGGATATTAAATATCCCTAATACTATCAAAATTATTATTTCAAAGTTGTAAACTTGTATAATAGATTTGAAGAAGTTTCAAGGCTCTTGGAAAATTTTGGAAAACTATATGAAGAAAAAGTGCAAAGAACAAGGATGTTAAAGCCTAGAACTAATCTATGAGGACTAAAAATTAAATAGGTTTAGGTTTCATAGCCTTAACACCTAGCTTATAAATCTAATATAGGTTTATAAGAGCCATTTAGGTCTATAAAGAGCTAATTGTAGGTTTGCAGGGTAAAAAATAAGGAAAAATTGGATCCTTCAAGCATGAGAAGTAATGTTGATTAAGCTTATCAAGGAGTTATCATGGGAAAATATGAAGGTCAACCATATTCTCAACCTCTCAAAGTGGCCTTTACATGAAAATTAATACTAATTTCAAACCATCCATGATTATTCAACCTGTCAAGCACTACTATGAATGAAGTTAATGGCCATAAAGGGCATGAAGGAGGTATGAAGGCATTGAATACTACCCCTAGAGATTTGAATGGATGAGTATTATTCATGGTAAGTCAACACAGTTGCTCTAAATTGGTGTTTAAAATCCATTTTCAAGCTAAACATTGAATAAACATGATAGTCATGGAAAGTCAATTTGAGCTTGGTCCTCTATAACATGCATGCATGAGGATATGGGAGAGTTAAATAAGTTAAGGTAGGAGTTCTAAAATAACATGTAAGAATAAAAGGATCAAATCAAACATCCACAATCCTTCCTAAGAATAAAGTAACAAATAATGAGGTCTCCTCTCTCACTACTATGCAAAATTTTATTAAAGATCTTCATATTGGAGAGAGTTTAATGACCCCATTTTACCTTGTCTATTTTCTTGCATAGGATGGATTAATGGAGTAACAAAAACATTCATGAGGTCTTCTAGTGTTATATTCCTCTCTCTAATCTCCATTTATTTTAAATAGGACTGAAAATGACTTGTTTAGGATCCCTCCTCTTGGATATGACAAAAATCTACTCTTTTTAAGACTTATAATACTAGTTTGATGCCTTGAATATAATAAAAATTGATATTTGCCTCTCTTACATTATTAATTTTCTTCAATATTATGTAAATTTAACTGTTGATCTTCATTTTTGGAAGTTTCCTTCCCTTGTGTTAATTTCCTATCACTTTTATAGCCTTATTTATAGGGTGTATTTGGTGTAGATCACTACCTTCATATAAATTACTAAGGCAAAGGTTGAGAAGTTGCATGTTTTGTAAGAGTTGTGTGAGTTAATATCAATTTTGAGGATTTATTGGTGGAGATCTCTAGACTTGATCCATCACTTATTTTTTATTTTTAGTTCAATCTATTCCATTTTCCATGACTAAGAAACATAGTCTTAACTGTAAATAGGTATTTTTAGCATAGTTCTAGGCATTTAATTGATCTTAAATTAGGTGCATGTAGTTTAGGAAAGAAGTTGGCCTTATTTGGAGGTTCATACCAAGGATCTAAGGTCACACACCTTGGGGATGATCCCATTATTGTAATTGGATTATCTAGTTAAATGAATGTGTGCAAGATCCAAGTGAAAACATTTATTAGAGGGGAGTTCCTTATCAGAGGTTTACCTATGGGATTATTCCTTATGGGAGGGTTCCCTATGTTGGTATCAATTACTCCAATGGTAAATTAAGGGAGTTTAGATAAGGTACTATGCATGTTAAGATAATCTAAATCATCATTTTGAGAAATGTGAATCATGTTGCATTCCATTGACCTAGATGAGGGTTGGGAGTAGTTACACCATAAGGGGTTATTCTCTTAGGTGGTTGAGGTAATTAATAAATAAGCACCCACAGAAACTTTTAAAAGGTTAAGAATCTCAAGGAATATCCTAAGAGATGATTTCATTATGTTGCTAAGAATCAAGAGAAAAAAGGAATATAACACAATCAACCACTTGAAAAACTAGGTCAACTAGGGTTGACATAGTCACACGAGAAGGTAGAAAAAACAATCTAGAAAGCTACAAGTAGTCAACCTAGTTTGATAGGTAGGTGAAAATTATAGTCTAGAAACCTACATGTTCTAGCTAGTTAACCTAGTTTAATAGGTAGGTGAAAATTGTAGTCTAGAAACTTAAAAAGTTGATATGGTCAACATAGTTTAATAGGGTCGTGATGGTCAACCTAGTTGGATAGACCAAAAATAAGAGTAGTATAGAAAATGAACTAATTTGATTTTTTTGACTTAGTTAGATAGATGGATAAATAACAATATAAAATTTTAACTGAGTTGGTATGGTCAACTTAGTTGGATAGACATGGAGAACTACCATGTTGTAAAATGTAAAAATTTGAGCTGGTCAACTTAGTTGGACTTTAAAAATTTGACTATTAATTAGATGATTTTTTATTAAATAGAGGAAAGTAAGTAGAATATTAAAGACTAAATCAAGCTAGTCAACTTAGTTTATTCAAACATAGTCAACTAGGATAACATTAGTCAATCTAGTTGAATCACTTAACATAAAATTATTCAAAAATAATATCATGTAGATCTACTAAAATGATTTTTATGGTCCCAAAGATACTTACTTATCCATTGGATAATAATGACATAATTTTTTAGATCACTAACTATGGAAGATTAGACCTTTCCCATTAAACTCTAAACCTAGTTTTAAAGATAATAAAGAAGTAACTTCTTGGTGATAATTGTTAACCAATGCACCAAAAGATAAAATGGATGGCTAGATTCCTAAGGTTTAATACAAGGTAAATCCTAGTCATTTCCTAAATATCATGAGGTACTTGGAAACTAGAGACCATGTTTATCTCTATATTATGGCTGTGAGTATCAAGGTAATCCCCTCACACCATGATATCTATAAATGATATATAATTACCATAAATAGAGTATTACATATCCCTTATCAATAATTGCTAAGTAGTTTCAAAACTTCCCATACAATATTTCTAGGGAAATCAAGACAAAGTGAAAATAAAGATAAAAATTAAGTGGAAAAAGATAATTTACAATTTATGAAATTAAATAAACAGGTAGTCAACTCTTTTCAAAACAAAAATTAAATTAGTTAATATAAAAAGTAAACTGAATTGCCTTTCTTCTAATAAAAAATAAAACACAAAAAATAGGATCACCCAAGTTGATATAGTTTGGGTAAACATAATAGAATGAGATTAGGTAGTTTAATCTAGTCTATTACAAAAATAAACATGTCAAAAATAGACAAAGTCAGCCATGTCAACTTATTTTATTTGTAAAGATAAATATGTACATAACTAAGTTAGATAAGTTGACATATTTGACTATGTGACATAATTTTAATATAACTAAAAAAAAGAAATCATAGCATGGAAATTTGAAGTACTAAGTAATTTAACTAAAAATTAGGGATAGGAAAATGATAAAGTTGACAAAATTAAATTACTAAGTTAGTTAGAAGGAAATTGAATAGAATCATCTAAGTTACTTAGTTTTATAAAATTGAAAAGTGAACCAAGATCTACAATAAATGAACTAGGTCAACCAACTCAACTTAGTTGAAAATTAAAAATCATATGAGTTGAATAGGATCGACTAGATCGATCTTGTTAGCTAGACTGAAGACTAAGATTTATATAAAATGAATAGGATCAACCAGCTCGATCTTATTAGTTATGACTAAAAACTTGTAGATAAATAATAAATTGGGTCGATCAGTGTAACTTAGTTGACTATAGATATAAAATATACACATAGAGAATAAGACTAGGTCAACTACCATGATCTACTTGACTATAAATGAAATTTTTTAAATATAAGGGTTAGATTCATGTCATGTTCACTAGAATGTATGCAATAAATTAAGATAGATATAAAACTTATCTTACTTAGTTAATCCAAGATCAGATAAAGTAATCAACTAACATCTATTACAATACTTTTTATATCAGAAGCATGACTAAATTGGATCCATTAAACCTCTAATTAAGGGAACACTTATCACATAACACTAAAGGAGATAGTTCCAAAGTCTCTAAGAAAATAATACTATGAAATAACCCTAACTAATTAAAAATACATGAAATAAAACTAATCTAGTGTTATCAAAGCATATAACATAAATGGGGATGGTTAAAACAAATAAAACAATCAAGGGATCATGGTAGGCATATGGGGGGCTATATCACTTAAGGTGAAAGATGGAAAGAAAAGAAAAACCTATAGATATACTAAGTTTAATTATAAGTATAGTATAATTAAGGAGTTAAACATTTAAATTTATTACTTTATGCATTATCTACCTATCAAATGAAATAACAAAAGTTAGATATACTTAACTTTGAGCAAACTTATCGAATCTCAATCTCCCCCTTGGCCAATGATGCTTTGCAAGAGATCATTGTGGATTTGTAAGGATAAAAAAATAAAAAATAAACTCTAGTCTAAAATACTCATACTTTTCATCCAAGACTTCCCACAATTAAAATCAACTTACCTCCAAGGTAAAACCTAAGCAATGGCTCCTTCAAATGTAGATGTAGCAAAATTATGAACTATAATAATTAAAAAATGAATTTTCACTCTATTGTATTTAAGTTAAGCTCATATTTATAGTTATAAATAAGTCCTAACCCTTATTTAATTTTAAAAAATTCATCCAACATGACCCTATTTTGGAAAGAGTTATTATAGGTCTCTAATTAAGTAAGCTAGGTCGACTTAGTTCTATAACATGTGTCGTAACTTTTGTAACTAGGTCAACTAGGTTGACTTAGTAGAAAAAATGGGTGTTTACTTAGTTAAGGGATATTTTAAAGGATAATTTATTATTAAATTATATAAATAAGGTTTATTTTCTTGGTGAGTTGGATAAGTGGGGTTTGTAATGGGTTTATGTATGATAAAGTTAACCAAAAATCTTGAAAATCGCCAATGGTATACCCACCCCTTTCCTAGTGGACTCTTTAAGGCATGAACTTAGAGATATTAAAAATTGGTAGGTTCCTAGAGGAGAGAAATCATTATTAAATAATAAATTATTAAAACTATTATGTGTATACATAGTCATCTAGTTTCACAATCATATATCACACAAGCACTTTAAGTGGGGTAACTACATTGGCCTAAGGCCCATTCAGGATGTGTAGGTAAAAATCAATCATAATGGGTTTATAAGGCTAGCTCATATATTCCCTTAACCTAATTCCCCCTCTTTTGCATTTAATTACTATTGTGTTTCTTATGTAGGACTTAGGGTTTTTATTTTATAGGTATTCCAAATGGCATATTGACACATAAATATCAACCATCAACCCTCACAATCAATTTAACATGATAAAATTGATAAATTAGTAATATATTCAACTAGGATGTGGCCAAAACTATTATACAAGGCCATAGAGCATTATTTTATACCTCCCATAGCTTGTCCCAGAAAATTGCGAATTACTATTTTCTAGTGTGATTATGTTTATAGACATTTTTATATAGTTTTCACTTACAGTCAACCTGCACAGTTAGATCTATTTTAATTTTAAGGGACACTCTATAACCCTAATATAATTTAATATTTATATCAAGTTTCTAATTTCTATAAATACTATGTTTTATTATACTTTATCATATTTATTATATTCAACCTCATTTTAGTTTTCAATAGTTTAATACATTTAATTAGATTCACCTAATTAAAAAATATTAAATAATAGTTTAAAATATTTTAACATACCTCCAAATTATTACCACCCTTCTATAATCACCCAAATTTAGTACAATCCCATGTTTAATGTCTTTTATTTTAACTTTTCACATATAGACTATTAGCAATGAAGATATGTGTATCTATTACCACATTTTATTCAAATTTTTCCTATATAGATTGTACATTTGTCCATTTATTATTCATCTTTTTTAATTTGTCATGAGGACCACTAATTCTAGTATTTTATCATTTTGTAAAAGTTTTCTATTTATACATAGGGCCAAACCCACAAGCATGTTTGTGAGGAGTAGAATTTTCTAGGCATAATTTGTAGAGTTTCTTTTAAGTCACATTTTATTTGAATCCTATTTTTTCCTTTAGGTATTATTGGGTCATATTTTTTCTGCCAATAGATCTCCAAATTTTGAAGTCAAAATATCTATAAATGTAAAGCTAATCTAAGGCATTTAGCATAACTTTCCACACTCTCAAAGGTTATGTAAAAAATTTAGATTTTATATATATAATTTTTGAAGGTAGATTCAAAGTTTATAATTATTTAATTCATAGTTTCATGTTTATGCTAAGGTTAAAATGTGAGATGGAACATTTAGACTTGCACTCATAATTTTAAACATACAAGTTAGTGGGAGAACTACATTTGATTTTGAGCCCTCTTTAGAGTATTGAAATTGTAGTTCAAAATTTGGTCATTAGATGGGGATTGACAAAGGCTAGTCTAAATCAATTTGTTTCACCTAACACCTCATATTTGATGTTGATTTAGTTTTACATGAAATAAATAAGGGTTTTTCATTACAGGTATCTATGTGTGACATTTCAGACCTAAAGTGCATAAATAACATCAATTAGCATAGGTGAAAGTGGTAAAACAATCATATTTTCATCACAATTAATGCAAATAAGTCTATAATCAAAAAATGTGGCCATTTCACATTGTTGTCTAGGGAGTGAAATCCTATCCAAGAAATTTTTTATTGCACTATCACAATTTTTCCTTTCTTTATTTTTCATTATCAAACATCAGTCATAGTCAACTCAAGCAACTCAATATTTAACAAACATGATCAGCTTTACATTGTTTTCTAAGGAGAGTGAACATGTATAGAAGTATTTGTATATTCTATTCATTATTCTAAGTAGCCACAGTCTAGTGTCTTATTGATTTCCACTATCAGATACCTAAAACAATTAATCAAATATCAAATTTGAGCTAAGTGAATTCTTTCTTAGTATTTTCCAAAAATAACATATTATTTTTAGAAATTAAAACTAAATATTTATATCATCTTAGTCTTGTACATTTGACAAATATAAATCATGGCTCTATCTTTTAGTTTTTGACCTCCCTACTATTGAAAGGATCACATTTGACATATCATTATGCCTAAATGATTATCTCTTAGTTTTATCCATATAATTATGATGATGCAATTCTCTTTCACTTCACATAAAGATTAAAACCTCATAAACATCATTCAATATCAATTTTGGATCCATTCATGTTTTTTAACCTTTTAGACACTACTAGCCAAAAAGGGACACTACCGTGTCTAAATCCTTATCTAGTGTCTAGTTGATAAAATTCATCCAAATTTCAAATGCTTTGAAACCTATGGATCAACCTCTTTTTATTATTAATCCCTATTGTGAGATATTTTCAAAAGGTGTCGTATAAATAATTTATAATCCTTCTCATTCCTTGGCTAAAAAATAGCACACAAACACCTATTAAATCTCCATCAATCAACTACAAAACCAAGATATTTTTACATATTCATCCCTATTTGAATATCAATCATAGGGGAAATCATATTATATGTCTAAATCATTCAAATAACAGCCCATAAGTGATATTCATAAAGTCACAAGAGAGATCATTGCATGCATCTTCATATAGTAGATTTTACCCTTATACATATGTATTCCAACACATATGGGATAAATAAATAAGTTTTATGCCCTCCTTAGAGTATTAGATATGTAGGCAATGCCCATTAATAGAGAGGTATTTTGGGTTACCACAACATCATGAGCTTACTAAGCCATTTTTAGCAAAAATCACTATAAGGGTGAAGAAAGGTGAAGAGCTAGGGTTTGATCAATTAGAAAAGAGTGAAACCTATTACCAATATATGAATAAATTAGTATAATTTGAAAAAAAACTCATAACATCAAATTTGGTTGCACTTAGATTCCATCATTATTCCATAGTGGATACCTGCATCACAATCAAACACTAGAATTAATAGTAGTGTCTAGATTTGATAGTAGTGTTTGAGGTCATATATGTACAATTTCAAAAATATGATGACTAATAAAAAATATTGATCCTACATACTTTTCACTTATTCTTTTTCTATCTCTACCTACACATTGTAAACCAACTAAGTATCATTTATCTTTGGTATTTTAATCAATTGAACATATTTTGAATTTAGTACTTTTTATATTTAGCATATCTCAATATTATAATTCAAAATATTCATTTATCTAAGTTTGAAATTAATTTACCTATTATAGATTAGTTTATCACTATTGTACTTGAGTTTTTTTTATATTCTTAACCCTATCCCCCACCCTATTCTAAAATTAGTTTAAACATTTGGTGAACACAACCTTTGTGTCTTCCCATTCAACCCCTAGTATGATCTAGGGTTTTTTTTATTTTTTAATTTTTAAATTATTTAAATTTATTTAAAAAATTATATTACTTTCCAAATAAAATGAATACATTAAAATAATATATTGTTCCTTGGATTTCATGTGCCTCTCTTATCGAGTTATAATTTTAGTATTTATAACATTTTAAATGGATAAAATAGAACCTCATCCTCTTCTCAAACCTAAGGAGGGTGGTATATAATTTACCTCTAATCAGGTCCATGTTATTACTCCTTCATAATTTAAAGTGGAACTTCCTCAAACCCCTCTACTACCCACAACTACTCATGATGGTGGGGTTATGATTAGGCCATCCTTAGTACCTAAGGTTGGTGTTGATCAAGACATTCTATATCAATTCACCATCTCTAAAGAAGAGCTACAAAGTCAAAAATAATATTTGAGCTAAAATATCACACCATTTTACAATTATATTTCATATATACAAACTTCAAAATGTTCTAGTAATACACATACATTTTTATCTTCTAACAATGTTTTTCCCTATAAAGGATCATTTCAAAATAAAGAGTTCAAATAAAATATATTTATAATCGTTGATTTACATATTATGAAAAAGGCTAATAGAATTAAAAGTGAGATTATAAGGGTACTACTTAGATACAACTTGGTCACATTACCTCCTCTTCAAAATCTAATAAGAATGAAATATTATTTCCAATATCATAGATTGCATGGGCGTTATACAAATCATTGTTTGGCTCTAAAGAATAATATACAATGCCTAGTTAATAGTGGTGATATATATATATATATATATATATATATATATATATATATATATATATATATATATATAAAATTATATATAATCACTTTTACTCATAACCATTCCCAAAAATACAAAAAAATCAAATACTCAAGAAAATACCAAAAAAAAATCACAAAAATATTTAGCATTACCATGTTTTATTAGCTCCTTAGCATCTATGTTGTTTGATTTATGTTAATAGATAACATATCATTTAATTTATATATACACATATGTTTCATGTATCTTTTAGTGTGATACATGCATACCCAAATACATGATATATGTACTTATAGATGTTGAATCTCTCTTCTACCCCTATCATATAGTATATTGGGGGCATCTACTTATTTGATCATAATTTATATAGGTTACATATCTTTTATGATCGTTTCTAAATTATCATGTTTGAGCTTACATACTAACACTTACAAATTTTTATATCCATGCTCATATGTAGGGACTAGTATGATATGCTTATGTTGGTTCCTTATGCATCATATGTTTTTCACTTCCTTGAGTGTATTTCATTATTTTATATCTTCTTTCTTCTAGAACATTTGAATTTGTTCCTTGATTATTGGCCCATGTGCCATTGTATTTTTATTACACATTTGAATATGTCATTATATTTTTTTATTTGGAATTTCAATATGTCATTCTTTTTATTATGTGACATTTGAACATGCCCCTTCTATGAGGTATCCTTAGAACATTATTTTTAATTACATTGAGTACTCTTGTGTGTGTACTTGATTGTTTGTTGAGATTGTGTTGTTACTCTATAGATGAAACCATGACTTATATCATGAATCTTAGGACTTTACATGATCACATAATGTGAGATTAATTGATATATCTACTTTGACATGTTATCCCTATATGTTAAATAGTTCATGAACATATTATATAGTTATTTTATCCTTTTGAGATAAGGCACCTATTAGTTTATATCTCCCTCACCTCAAAAGGGGGGAATTTTAGTGGAGACTTGTCATAAATAAATGACCTCCACACTTATACACTTACTCATTATCTCTATATTTTAGTATGGGCATGTCATAAAGACATGACCTCCAAACTTGTAAAATATCTAGTTTAGTTTCATGATTTAGATATACACTTGGGTTAGAATCCTATACATTACACTAATTTTGCATTGATTTGAAATAGAGTTTTTCAAATTTATGACATATATAATCTAGCTCAGAAATATTATAGGTGCATATTCCATGCTATTTAAATTATAAATGTATTAATTATACTCCTCACCAAGGTGCACCAAATACACCAATATGTACTCTTATCAATATTTTTTTATTATAGTAGGTGATTTAATTTATAGGTTGAATTGATTAAACAAGTCAACCTCACCATATTTATAGGTTGGATTGATTAAATAATCCAATCTCACCACATTTATAGGATGAGTTGATTAAATCACTGACCCTCACCAGATAATATATTCTCACTTGAGTTGTGTGATTGAGATATAATGATCTCAATGGTCATGTCACAACTCATCCTTGTACTAGATTGAGGGCATAATACCTTTCAATATCCCTCTTAAAATATTAAGGTTTAGGTCTAAACCTTTCTAGCTCTAATTCTTCATAAGGAATCAGCTTTTCCAAGTCAAAACATCAAGATGCAACATGGTTACATAGGCACATAAGTGTATTCCTTCCTTTATCTATTTATTTTCAAACATTTCAATTATTTCAAATTTCATATTATATTCATTTATTTATATTGTGACATGTTCTTGTTCACATGTCATACATAAATAAATCACTCAAAGTGGGATCAAACAAAGACAAGGTGTGTTGTAAACACCTAGGTATGCATTTATTTCGTTTAAACTAGTATTTCAACCTTATGGATTACTCTATTAAAGGGGAGAATCCATATACTAAAATTTAATATTTATATAATCCTAGTCTTGTACATTTGATAAATACTATTAGGGATCTAATTTTTAGTTATATACCTCCTTAATATTGAAAGAATCACATTCCCCATATCATTGTGCCTAAATGTTTATCTATTAGTATAATCCATATCATTTTGATGACCCGAGTCTCTTACACTACATATAAATCTTAAATCTTGATAAACAACATTCACTTTCAATTTCATATCCATACCTATTTTCTATCCTTTTAGACACCACCAACCATAGAGGGAGACTACCACTGATAACAGTGTCTAGATCCTTATCTAGTGTTCAATTACCAAAATTCATTTGATTTTAAATTTTTTATAAACCTATGGGTCAACCTATTTGTCTTATTAAACCCTACTATGAGATATTTTCAAAAGGTGTGGTATAAATACAATTATAATCCTTCTCATTCCTTAGCTAGAAAATACCAATAAAACACCTACTAAAGCTCTATCAATTAACTATACAACTAATATATTATGTCATATTCATCCCTATTTACATATAAAAAATAGAAGCAGACACATTACATGTTTGAAGAATTCAAAGAGCATCCCATGAGTGATATTTTTCATGTTTCAAGCTAGATCACTGTATGCATATTCATATAGTATATTTCACCCTTGTACACACACATTCCCACACATAGGGGATAAATACATAAGTTTGAGTCCCTCCTTGGAGTATTAGATATATAGGTAGTGCCCATTGATAGAGGGGTCTTGGGGGTCAACTCGACACTATGATCCCATTAACCCATTTTTATCAAAACTTATTTTAAGGGTGAATAAGGGTGAAGAGCTAAGTTTTTATCAATTGGTAAAGAGTGACAACATGTATACAAGTTCTAAATACATCAGTATAAAGGTGAGAAAAAGCCAAAACATTAAAGTTTGTCACTTAGATATTCAATCATTATTTAGTACTAGGCACTTACATCACAGTCAAACACTAACATCAATGATAGTGTCTAGATGTAAGGGTAGTGTCTACAATCATAGAATTATAATTTATATAATCTGACAACTGACCTACAATATTGATCCTACATAAGTTTTACTTATTTCTAGTTTATATTTGAATGCACATAGTAAAACCACCTAATTATCATTTATATTTGGTATTAAAATCAATTAAACATCTTTAAAAATTAGTGTTGACTATTCAAGTCACCTTGGTCTCTTGACACATGAGAAACACATTCATGATGACTATGTTGGCCTAAGGAAAGGTATGTTTAGAGTCATTGAGATTCCTTAAGCACTTTTATCCATTAGTTGAGATCTAAGAATCATTTTTTGAGGTCATGGGTTGGCATTAGTCATGTAGGATGCCTATTGGAGTGGTTTTTAATATTAATGTGTATCAAGATTCTTATATGAGGTCTTCTTAACCTTGTCAAGCCCCATTTTATGACTAAAGGCATTCAAGCTACCTCTCAATGTAAAACCTTATTAAAAAGACCTAATAAGTCATTCATTAGGATAATATTATCCTTGTATAGGCCTATTTAAGTACTTATAATTGAAAAAATAGATCAATAGTGCCTTAAAGGAACTCATAAAAATAATTTGGAGGTTTTCAAACTCCTTCACAAGATCTCAAAGTCTACACATATTGTTAAGATTGTATTCGACTTAGTTGTTTCCTCCTATTTACACCTTTATTAAGGATTATTTTAACATTTCCAATGTGGGAGAGGTTCTTCCAAGCCATGGTTTAGGTCTTTCTCATCCTTATCAAGCCTTTGATCATATATCTAGGCTAGTTTCCATGCTTTCCAAAGATATTTCTAATATGTCTAGGAGGTGAAAATGCCAGAGTAAAACTCTCCATGAAATGAAACAAGTTTTAAGGTCTTAAATAAGCCTATAAGACCTTGTTTAAAATAATTAATATAGATGGTAAGGTATCCTTCAAGATCTAATGTAGGTTAAAAAATGTTTTGAAGTTTTCACGAGGAAAAAAGCTTTGTAGAAAGCTAAGAATGAGAGGTTACAGGTCTAAAAGGGTTATAGGATCCTACTTGAGATCCAAAGAGCAATAAATTTGTTAAAAAAGATATCAAGTAGGTTTTCAATGCCATTAATTATTACTTACAAACTTCACAAGTCAAAAATGAGCTTTTGGTAGGTTTCTCACAAGGAACAATCATGTTATTTATCTATCCTCTTCATGTATGGCAATTGTAAGGTTTTGGAAGAGTTTTTTTAGGTCCTTATACATCTCATGGTGGTATTCATTAGCTATGTGAGGATCATAATCATGTGGATCTACTTGAGAGACCCTACATGCATCTTAAACCATTCTTAAACCCTAAATCTTGTGAGTGTATTTTTTGATGTTTTGGTTGCTTATTCAAGAAAGATATATGAGGTTTGAGGGTATAAAATACATAAACACATATGTAGGGTTTTAAGTTTTACCTAGTGTAGTGATCAAAGTTGATTTTAATATAAGCCTTATAGGACCCTCTAAGGGTCTAAAAATAAGATTATAGGCATTTATGAAATAAAATGCAAGGTTTATTGACTTCTCATGTAGGGTTATAATGTAAAAAATAGATATTTTCATGGTCTAGATCTTATAAAAGTTGCAATCTTAAAAAGGTAGTCTACACAGTAGTTTTTTTTATTATAGGGTTCATCAAGGGTTTTAAGCCCTTAAGATGTATTTCTAGTCTTGATTTAAAGATTCAAGTATCTAAAAGCTTTCAAACAAGGATATTACTCACCATTTTAACCTCTATGATCCTCCTCAAGTTCAAAAAAAATCCACTAAATCTCAATGTCTATATAAGGAAGGATTTGAAGGCTCTAGGCAAGGATCTCCATGCCTTTTGGAATAGGTTGTGGTTTCCAACTAGAAGAATGAGGTTTTGTAGGCATCCATTGATGCTTCATATATTTTAATGGAAATCAAACAAGTCAAAAGGCCTATACAAATTAATAAAACATTTAAAGAGCCTCCTATCTATTTTCATGAATAATAAGATGAATGTAAGTCATTGTAAACACTTGTTCACATGCCTATAACATGTTTTATGGTCTCAAGACTCTCTTTGAAGTTTGTAAGACAATAATTTCATGAGGTCTTAAGCCTTCAATGGAAACAAAATAAGTATATAGGGTTTTTTAACATGTTTCCAAGGAGTTCCTTGCAAGTTTTGATCATATACAAACATGTTTTCATAGCCTATCAAACCTCCTACATGGTCCTAAGATGGTTTTTCAAGTAGAATCAAGACTATTGCAAGTGCGATTTAGGGTTTCCAAGTATCTAAGAATTCCTTAAAGTATAATTTACCCATATCCAAGTTTATATCATGTTATCATGAGGTTATCAACATGTTTTTAAGGTATTCTTATAGGTATGAAAGCTCAAATCAAGTCCTTATTGATCCAAATCAAGATGATAGGTCTGTCTAATATGTTTCATGATTGGCAAGGAGTGAATGCAAGGTTTAATGATGTAAATTTGTAGGTAGTTTCTTGGAGGGTTTGAATAATGTACAAAATTTTACAAACTATGAAATATATTTACAAGTCCTCAAAAATCTTCCTATAGGCCTACAAACTTTTAGAAAGCTTAGGTGATTGATTTTGGGTTAATGTTGTAGGTTTGAGTAAAAAATATGGTCTAAAACTACCTTATGACCTTCTCAAAATGTATTTCAAGATCTTATAAGATTGTTATGGACATTTGACCATCTTATAATATTTATATGAGTCATCAAATCCTTAAACTAGGTATTTATTTTGGATTACATAGTAAGAAATGTATTACAAGGTTGAAAAGTAAGAAACATGGTCATAGATTACAAACACTTACCTAAAGACCTTATAAAGCCTCATAGACAAACATATAGGTGGGTTTTTAATAAGGTTTAAATTTTAGACATGTTTCCAATACAAGTTTAAAGTATGGTAAGATATTTGCATGTCTACAGTTAGCTTTCACAGGGGCTTTCTCAAGAGTTCATGACCTTACAAGATTAAAAATAGTTTGATCGAGTTTTTATGATCTTTCTAGGAGAGAGAAAAAAGTTTTAACATGTGTGAATATAGTTAGATGATCTAGAGGGAGTGATAATAGAGACCCTAGAGCTTCCATAACCCAACTTATAAGTCTACTAATTTGAAGAAGGTTTCAAGATATCTATACACCAAATAGGAAGGTTTCAAAGCTTTTCGAAGGGTCTATATGACCAAACCAATTGGCATAAGTTTTAGAGTACTTATAATAAACTTGTTGTAGTTTTTTAAGGTAGTAAATGAGACAAAATGGGGTTTTCAATACAATAAAATACATGTTTCTTAGATTTTCCAAGAGATCTCCTAAGAAAATAGGATGATATATTGTCTTATCAACCTCTCTAAGAGACCTTCACCTAAACTTCAAAGCTGATTTCAGATAATCCATGCTTCTATAGCCTATCTATAATGACCATGAATGGATTAAATGGTCATAAAATTCATGAGAGAGGTATCAATGCATTTGAAAACTTCCCCTATAAATGTGTAATTCCTTTCATAGAGTGGCAATCATGTCAAGTCAACCCAAGGATCCAAATGGGGATAAGATATATATTCCAAGCTAAACATTCAACAATAATGGTAATTAAAGAGGCAAGTCAACTTGAGATAGATTCTCTCTAGCATGCATGCATGATATGATGAGATGGGTAAGTTAAAAATTTAAGATAATAGGACCAAGTTTCCAAGAATGTATTAGCTTTTAAGAAGCAAATCCATTATACACAATAATTCTAAAGGACAAATAGAGAAAAACTAGGGCCTCCTCTTCCACTACTACACCAACCTTCTTGGAAGGTCTTCATGGCATAGGCCTAGTGCATTGGAAAGGCTTAATGCCTTCATTTTCCTTGTCTATTTTTTGTATTGGCTGAATGAATGGAGTAATGGAAGAATTTATGAGGTCTCCTTGATTTTTATCCTCTCCTCTCTCATCTCTATTTTTGATATATAGGGCTAAAAATGAATTTTTTTAGGAGTCTTTGGTATGTCAAAACTATACTCATTTTCACTCTTGTAATACTAGCTTATGCCTTGAATATATTTAAGAATTGATGTTTTACTCTTTTACATTGTTAATTTTCTTTAGTATTATGTAAATTTTAATTATTTATCTTCACTTATGTATTTTTCCTTCCCTTGTTTTTTTGTCCTATCATCTTTACACTCTCTTAATAGGTTGTATGTTGTGTAGATTACCACCTTCATGAAAATTACTTATGAAAAGGCTCAAAAAATTATAGGTTTTGTAAAATTTACATGATTTACCATCCATTCTAAGTATTTATTATGATTTTAGAGAGAGTAAAGAATCTCTCTAGACTTGGTGCATCACCATTTTATAAGTTTTAGTTATTTATACTCCCTTTCCCCGTGATGAAAACATAGTCTTATCTATAAATAGGTCCATTTTAGAATTTTTAAGGCATTGAGTTGATATTATATTAGATTCATGTAGTTTATGAAGGAATTCCACCTTCTCAATAGGTTCATCTTAAGGAACCAATGTCCCACACCTTGGGGATGATCCCATTGTTTGACTAGATATGTTGATTGATAAAATAGGTGCAAGATCTAAATGATAACATTTAGTACTTTATATATTTAACATATATTATTATTATAATTTAGAATATTCGTTTATCTAAGTTTGAAATCAATTATATTTTTATATATTAGTTTATCTCCCTTGTGCTTGAACTATTTCTATATTCTTAACCCTATCCCCCACCATATTCTAAAATTTAGATTTAAACATTACTACATTTAACAAGATGTAATTAGAATTATTGGTGGATTTTAAATCTTTATAATTCTTATTTATTATAATATTAATGATTATATTATGTTTTATCAAATTTTTTATTTATATGAAAACCCTATATGACAAAACTATTATGCAAAATCAAGAGAATAATATAATAAATATAACATTTACTAATTTGAAACAACTATATTTTAGAAAACTTATTAAAAATAGAAAAGTGTAAAGATATACAAAGACTTAGATGGAAATTATGCTTTTGAGAGGAATCTATATCTAAAACAAATCATGTAGAGAGGTCTGGTGACTGAAATTAGGATCTTAGAATTGGACAAGGGCCTAAACAATAATTCTAGGAAGAGGAAAGTAAAGGGGTGGCTCTCTTATCCGACTTAGGGTGCTCATGTATACTTAAAATTTATAAATTAGGATTTTAAGGTTCTTTGTTCCTTCATATGTATATCTTATATATTGTGTGGGATATTTTGATCACTTGCAGAGACCACTATGTGACTGATTTTCCTTCAAAACCCCTAGTTTATGACATGTAAAGACCAATGCAAATCAATGGGAGAAAAATTTAGTGGATTAAGTTAGGTGAGACCTAAACACCCCATTTTATATCACTACCTACATACCAATACTCTAAGAAATGATTAAACTTCATGTAGTTCTCCCATGCTATGGTGGTGTGTGAATAATTGGTGCAATGTGCTAGATACTAGTGCAATACTTATGTGATTAGATGGTTTAACTACGAATTTCACTTGTGACATGTAATTATACTTTAACTCTAATATAATAGGGTTTTATACAATTATAATTAGGAAAAATGGATTTTCATCTCTTGGTGTGCAAGTGTAATTCTGGTTCTTTTCAGTGTAGAAGCTCTTATGTGATAAATGGTTTTAAAAGTGCTTATATAGTCATATAATTTAAAACACTTAAAATGGGTCTTATTAGGCATATGGGAAAACATTTTTATGGATAATAATTTGGTAAATTATCCATTATTTGGTAGTAAAATAGGAGAGGGGGAAGGACACTAGAGAGATGTGCTCCTATCCTCTAGGGCACTCTTGTCTAATGGATGATTTTATCATGTTGATTAATAGGCAGGGCCTGAAACATGTATAAAGTTGACCATGATATGGCTAAGTTCATTCAAATGTTAAAATGTAAGGTGGTCAAAATGATTAAAAGGGACCCTCATATAGGTCTAGAGCTAAGTGTGTAAAATAATGGTCATAAGTGCATGGTTTTAGCTTAAATTTTAATTTTACATCACCAAATTTGACCCCCTTTTATTTCATTAATGAAATAAAGTGTAAGTACTAGAGTAAAATGAAAAATAGTGCATACCAAAATGTATATGTGGGAAGGAGACTTGAATGTATGTCGTAATGTTGAATTGTTTTCCATGTAGAAACCTATAGTGAAACATGTGCAATATAAGTATTTAATTAACATGAATGATCAAAATTTAAATACAAGAAACTAAAGACTGGTAATGAATGAATACCCCTGATTGGGTATATAAACCATTACACTTTCTTGGTACAAAACCTAGTGTAAAACTTATGATTGTGGTATATTGTGTACTTGTATTAACATTGAATAGCTTAGATTGGAATGTACATGCCCAAATCCTCATATATAATTGAGTGTGCTCAAGAAATCAAATGTGTTTTACTCCATCATCATCATCCTAGAGTAGAGGAGTAACTTGGAATCCCTATATGAATCCTAATATATATATATATATTTGGTGTATAAAGTAGTGTAGATATTGGTGAAAATAACAAACCATCTACTGCCTACATAATGAGGTTTTATATAGGTCTAAAAATTAGTGAAAATACTAACAATAATATAGGTCTAGTGTATACAATGTGTATAATGACATTAATTATCATTCCATCTATGAAACTAGTGTAAAACTAATATAATGAGGAAACAATGTGTCATGCACATGCCCCTAACTGATACTTGGTGCATATAGATTCTAAGACTAAGTAAAATAGCTATGATTCTAAGTAAAACCTAAGTACCAACCTAAAATAACATGTTATGCATGATTTCCCCAAAACTAATCAAATATAAGACAAAACTATGTAATTCTAATTAATTATAGAAACTAAGATTTTAAAACTACTAAATACTAATCTAAGTAAATTGAGTCTCTGATAAATTTTATAAATGTCTATTTTTTTACATTTAGATAATAACATTGGGAAGGAAAATAGAGTAGTGATATCCTATCCAATGTGGTACTCTTGTCCAAATTGACTTTCTATGTGTGTTTTAGCCTAAAACTATATGAATTATGTAATCACAATTAGATCATGTTTGTGTATTGATCTAGGAAGCTTGGTATCTATATAATCCTTTATGAATTCCCCCTATTTTAATGTGAGTTATTCAACCTATGTAAGAACTTAAATCAAAATAAAAGGTTATGTAGTAGTTTGTTATGATTTAAAATTTTAAATATTAGTAAAAATGACATCATAAGAAAACATGGCATCATTTTGTATGTAACCTGAGCATAGTGATAATGTAAGATGCATATGAAAACAAACATTTAAAACAAGTGTGTATGTATAAATGTGATAATTAATCATGTAGATAATTGATAAAATGAGTATATAATGTTTAATATAAGTAATTAACAATAAAAATTCATGATTTCCATCATAGCATTAGAAGTGGGTAGGTGCATGATGTCTATAATAGTAACTATATTTGAGAAAATAATAAATCAAAGTTTCATAGGCATGATTGACACAATCAAAGAGCACATGTACATCATTAAAAATACTTGATGGAAGGCCAAAGGGTTAAAAAAAAGGAACATGTTTAAATATCACTCACTTTAATAGAAAACACAAACAAAGACATGTTCAAATGCCTTCACATTTATGTAAGCAATGGAGGCTCAGAGCCACATAGAAATACATGTTCAAATGTCCACATTCATAAAGAGAAAACACATACAAGGACATGTTCAAATGTCCTCACACATATATAATTAGATATATAAATGCTTAGATCCACTTGGTAATGATATATTCAAATGTCCTCAAAGCAAACATAAAAATGCATACAAGACATGGAGCTAGGAAATACAATATAAAAAGAATTCATGAGTATGTATTTTGATCAACAAGAGATAAATTGTAATCTAAGAAATATTCCATAACTAAGATAGGAAATAGTATATAATAATGTTAGTGAGTGAGCACTATCATAGTATGTAATATAATGTGAATTATTGAGAGTGTGAGAAAGATATTATGGGAAAATAAGGATAAGACTTATGTTTACCATACTCCCATTGAGATATTTGATGAATCTCCATAATGTAGGAAGCCTATGTGAAGTCTAGAACTGAGTATTGATATTCTAAGATCATAAAGATAAGAGCATGGTGTGGGACACTAGAGTATTATGCTCTTATCCTCTACAATACTCTTGTGTAACTATAATTTCTAAGTATATAATAGTAAAAATACTTGTAATTGGTTCTAAGGGTGATGTCCTATATAATATGGAGTCATTAATATACTTTGGTGAAGCATGTATGATAAAAAAAGTGGATAAAATGTATATATAATATTTTTCACAACTAAACTAATGTATGACAAAGTACATATAAGCATTCGTAGGTCCTAATTTTTATTATTTTCTAAAAAAAATTACTATTTTTGTATTTTTAAAATAATTTTAAAAGAATATGTACAAGGGAAGAAATGTACTAATTGATGATTGCCTCAAGAGTCTTACCATTAATAGATTCTACATTGAACAAAGGAATAGTGATATCTTGCGGATTAAGAGTATCATGCAACTATGTAGAATTTGTATGATTTCCATATTAATATTCTATATAATTAGTATCATCATGATCACATTAATCTAGATTATAATCATATTTTGAATTTAAAACTTGTGAAATTACACTCTTATCTTCATTGTTATATGCATATAAATAAAGAATTTACCCATAGTGTGTTATTTACTTTTCTAATTTCTCCTTTGTAATGTGTATTGTGTCATGTGCCTCAAATAATATGCCATTATTATATCTATTTGTATACTAATTGAAAATTTTCTTATTTTTGTTGTTCTTGCCCTAAATATATTATTTCTTTAGAAAAGGAGGTGACCTTGCCTTTATGATCAAATTATACACAACCTTTATTGTTATCAATCATTTCTCCTATTTATTTTAACCATGATCCTCCAATCACAATATTATAGGAACTTGAATTTGAAATGACATGAAAAGATAGCATTCTTTTGAATAAAAAGAAATTTTTAACTTAATTGATCCCATACATGTTGTAGATGCATTATTTTGATCAAAATTTTGATGATTATTCCCTAGAGATGTATGAAATTACATAGAACAAAATTGATTTCTTAATATTCATTAACCTTGACATATGTAACCTATTTTCCATCTATATGGGAAATGATAGTGAAAGGGTCTTGATATGAGGAAAGGCTTTGAATTTCCCCCTTTTTGACCACATTTGAAACTATATGTTCTATAGTTATTTCATGATTTGGATACTCTTTTGTTATAAAATATTATATTAAAAATGTTGTTTTGCTTACATTGAATTTGATTTGATAACTTCTCTTGTAGTAATTTCACTTTTTCCCATTGTAGCCTATGCATTTCAAATTGTTTGCTTTGTAATTGCTCTTTTATATATTGTTTCTTTTGTGTTCTTGTTTTCTCTAACTTGGCTTGTTGAATATTTTCTTTTTCTAATTTTTATTTTTGAATCTTATCTTTCTCTGATTTGTCCTTTAATAACCACTTTTGTATTGATTTTAATTTTCAATTTTTGTACTTTTTCCTATTATATTGTGGTTTTTTTAATGATGTAAAAATTATAGGATCACCATTATTAATTAATATTTGTATTCTCTTTTTCAATGCCAAACAATTATCTATGTGCTACCCATGCATTTTATGATATGCATAATAGTTTTTTTCTCTCCTTAGAAGATGTAAGGGAGGTAGTTTGATCAACTTATTTCAAATAATTTCCCTCAAAATATCACTTGAAATCTTAGTATCCATTTTCATACATTTTAAATCACTTATTGTAGAGGTATTTCATTTTAGTTTCTCACTTTGATATAAAATCTTGTTTGGTAAAACATTGGTAGATGGAGATTCACATACATGATTAATACTAGCATAATTTAGATTATTTACACATGAAATCTGATGTTCTAATAATGTGATATTTTCACTAAAAAACTAATTTTCATTTATTAACTCTGATATTAACTCTCCCATAGTGATAATTTGATCATTTAGAGCCTCACATACACAAACCCTAAGTGATTTAGATTAAACATGCATACATACACCATGAAGAGGAGATGTGGGAGGTGGAGGGGTCTGAAGAAGGATAGGTTGGTGACCTTAATTTTATATTATATGATGGGTTATATTTCTTCTTAGGATACTGATAGAATGGACATGGTTAGAGGGAAAGTATCTATCATAACCTTGAGGGTTAGGAGGAGGACGAAGAGATTTTTTCTATCCATAGAATATGACACTAAAACCTAGAATATTATTGTTATAATAAAATATCTCAACTTTAAAAATCTAAAAATAAAAAGTGAAAATAAAAAAAATAAGGATACAAACCCTATAAACATTTATGGTTGGTGTTTGGAAACATTCAAATAATAAACATGTTCACAATATGTTTTTATCAAATTTGGGATTTATGTAAAAACCCTAGATGACAACACTATTTTGAAAAATTAGGAGAATAATATAAAAAAAGATAACATTCACTAATTTTATCTAGAAAACTTACTAAAAATAGAAAAGTTTAATTATAAACAAAGGCTTATCTATAAATTATGTGTATGTAAGGGATCTGGATCTAAAACTTATTGTGTAGAGAGCTATGGTAATTGGAATCAAGATCCTAGAACTAGATTTCAGCCTAAATAGTAGCATTGGGAAGAAGACACTAAATGGATGCTAATCTTATCTAACTTGGGGTGATCCTATCCACTTATAATGTATAAATTAGGGTTTTTGGGTTCTCTATGCCCTCATGTGTAGATCATATGTTTGGTACGGGAGCTTGTTATCACATATGGAGACCATTGTGTGGCTGATGTTACTTCAAAAACCATAGTTCCTTTGACATGAAAATACCAATGCAAATTAATGGTAAAAATGGGTTGATGGTTGAAGTTAGGTGATGCCTCAATACCCATGTGTTTAGTGTTGCCTGCATACTAAATATCTAAAGAGGGATTAAACTTTATGTATTTCCCCTATGTTATAATGGTGTGTGAATAACTAATGAATTGTTTTAGATACTAGTGCAATATTTATGTGATTAGATGATTTGAATGACTTTTGACATGTACTTAGACTTGAACTCTAGGCTAATGGGTTGTATGTAATCAGATTTGGTAAAATGGATATTCTATCCTCAATATGCAAGTGTAATTCTTGGTTATTTTTGGTGTGAAATCCTCTTGTGTGCTAAAAAATTGATTATATAGTCATATAATTGAAAATAGTTTGAATTAGGACTTCTTAGGGACATTATCCAACCCTCCTATGTCTTTGAATTTGGTAAATTAGTCATTATTTGGTAGGAAGATAGGAGAGTGGGGAAGGACACTAGATCAGGGCACTCATATCCCCTAGGGAACTCTTATAAAATGGGTGATTTTATCATGTTAATTTTTAGGTGGGCCCTAAAATATGTGTAAAGTTGACCAAGATATGGCTAAATTTAGTTTGGGGTCATATATCATCTTAGAAGAGTGTGTAAAGTGGTTGAAAGTGATCAAACGGGGCCCTAAGATAGGTCTATAGCTAAGTTTGTAAAAGAATGGTCAAAAGTTCATTATTTTAGCTTAAATGTTAATTTTTCATGTCTATAAATTCACATAATAAAAAATAAGGTAAAACATATTGGTGAACCTATACATTTTCAAGCATTGATATTCTAATTTTTATCCAAGGGTTTCAGATTCTTTTATGATTTCTATAGACAAAAGCCTTTTTCTTCTTTTTTTTTTCAATTATAGTTTCAATTATTTTTATTTTCATTTCTTTTTTTTTTTTGTATAAACTATGTTCCATCGGTCTTAAAACTCATAGGAGTTGTCATTTTTGACACTGTAGTGTGAAGTATACTACTCCAACACTCAAGCCATTAGAGAACACTATATACATATTTTAGTTTCCACATACCCCATAATATATAAAAAATTCTTAGGTTTTGTTTTTCAACCATATGAAGGCTTCAACCATTTTTTCATGTAGTGCACTAGTAAGTGGTTATCCTTAATAAGTTACTCTCACGTACCTTATGAAATCCTACAAATCAAACACACCTTACCTAGTCACACCTATTGATATCCTTTATTCATTAGTATGATTTATTATTTATTATCAAAATTCTTGGTGTTTGTAATATTTGCTTTATTTTAGGTAAAAAAATATAAATGACTTCTAAATATGCAATGCCTAATGGTGTTTATCCTTTGCATTTATCTTTAATAACAATGCTAAATCTTATGTTTATGATAATTAATGGATGAATGACCACACTTGTATAATTATTGATGCTTCTTATATCAATGGGGAATATGATTGTGATAGATATTATTATGATCCTGAATATGGTTCCACTACAAAAAAATATGATTGGAAAAATAGTGAAGATTACATTGAATTGGAAAATGAACACACCAATTCAAAAATTGAAAATCCAATTTCCTCTATTCTTCCCTATTATTATTATTTTCATAAAATAAAACAAAATAAATATATTAATAATTAATATCTTATTTCCATTAGTATCTCATAAGGATCTAAATTTGAATAATAAATAATTAGTACACTATGTTTGCCTCTTAATTTTGTTACTTCACTACATCACATTAATCAATATAAATTATAAGAGCATATCCCTTACATAAAAATGGAAAATTGTATTAATAAGTTTTTTATTACCTCTTACTCTCTAGATAATGTAGATGATGTAAATGCATATGATATTCCACATTATCCTTTACGCATGAATAAATATGTACACATTTTCTCCCTTAGAAGTGTCAAAAAATGTTGTAACATCTAATGATGTTTCTTCCCTCTTTCTTGAAATTTCAAAATATGTAAATGAATGTCATATAAAAATAAAAATTTACATTATTGTGTTAGATTTACAAATTGATGTTAATGTAAAATTATACAAAATTTTCCAAATAGTCATGTTATACCCCATAGAATGCGAGTTTCATGAAAAAACATTTTGTGATGAATCTCATTCCTATTTTAATTGAAAATAATCTGATGAGAATCAATGTGATGTTTCTACTTCTATAAAAATTCAAGATGTTAATATATGTAATGATTCTAAAGTATACATTTATTCTTAGAATTCAATCTTAATCCATGTAATGATAGTTGTCAGTATCCTCTCATACCAATGTTTAAAGTATATGATCAATTGAAACCCATACGTGAGCCTTTCCAAACCACTACTATCCATACTAGTCATATTACATCCATTGTGGATGATATTGGTGATCTCCAAAAGTAAGTGCTTAATCTCACTTTATAAACTAGGTCATGTTGTGCTAATATAAAAGATAATTTTATTTTAGGATAACCCTTTACATGGGTCATATATGAACATACACATCTATATACTATTTTTTTAATGGTAATGGATATCTTTGTACTTATTTAACTCAATATACACTTTATTTCAAAGAATGGGGTAATGATGGATACATTCTACTAAAAAAAATTCATAGAAGCCTTATAAGAGATGCATTGAATTTGTTTTATAATCTACCTAGAGGCTTCTTACCTAGATTTAAAATATTATAAGATGTGTTGTTATCATATTATAATATACATAAGGTACCTAAATTAACATTGGAACATCTATAAGGTTTGTAATAAGCCATGATGAGCTTATCAAATATTACATTTTATGATTAAAAACCACCTTGCATTCTTTAACTTGTCAACCCTCAGATTTTAGAAATCAACTCATATTTATTAGGGGTTTTTGTCGCCACTAAAATAAAGATCCATGCATAAAATTTATATTTATTTTAATAATTTAAACATAGACATGTTAAAATATGCATGTTACCTTAATTTATAAACACATAAGGCTACTCATGTAAATGAATTAGGACCATCTGCACACAATAAAAAATTTACAAATAAAAGAATGGAATCATATTTAACATTTAAAAGAAATATTCTAATTAAATTCTTTTATAACATGAATGAATCAATGGGATCAGTAAAAATTAAGGAAGACCAAGTTAAGGTACTCAATAAAGGGAAATATTTAGTTTACAAAGCACTACCTAAGGTGAATAAATCCACTTTCACTAAAAGGCAACCACTACAGTTTGGTAGATCTAGAGATCAACCACATGATTTTTTTGGATATTTTTTATAATAATTTAATCACTCTTCCTCCTAATTACTATCATCCTCCTCATCATCATGAATACATAAAAAGGAAATCCATTTTTCACTTATCATGGTATTTTTTTAAAGGGGGTAAAAACTTTATTAAACTTAAAACATCAGATTACAAAAGCGTCCAAACAGCCCAAAAGATAAGCAAACCAAAAACAACAGCCTCACACCTCAAATCCATAAATATCTCCATCAAGAATGGGTTCCAATTCCTGACGTAAATTGCCAGGTAGCTACTCCCATTCATCTGCCTTGTGGCCTTCTCCCTCTTTCGATGCCCATTTTGCTAAATAATCAGCCACCCTATTCCACTCTCATGGAATGTGGGCATAGGATACTGACTCCATGCATGAACTCACCTATAAAATTTGCTACACTATCGTGGCCAACTACCAGCTCACATCAAAAAATTTCTTCTCTAGAATCAAGTTAATCAGGACCTGAGAATCAGCTTCACAGATCACCCTCCTCCAACCCAAAGCATAAGCTCTCCTCAAAGCATATATTATAGCCAAACCTTCCATCTTATTAACCATCTACACTCCTTGATATGTTGAGAAAATAAAAACCACTAATCCTGAAAAATCCCTAGCAATCCCACCAATCCCAGCCACCCCTGGGTTACCCCTAGATGACCCATCCGTATTAATTTTCAAAAGCCTAGTAGGTGGAGGCATCAACTTCCCCAACCATTGAACTTTTTTCTACCCCTGTGTACCATGTCTGACACAAGCCAAAATTGGAGATAACTCTCTTATGCCAAATCATTCCAGCATCTCAGCATCCCCTTTCTTTAATGGCAGCATAACCTCACTTTTTGCTTTAATAGATTCCTGAATAATTCCCTTAATTCTGCTCCAAACCTACTAAGTCACCAATTTTTCCTCCTTAAAAATATTCCTATTTCTTTCCATCCAAACTTGCCAGAGTAGGAAAATAGGGCCAGTGTACCATGCATCTTGCAAGAAGGAAGTCAAAGAAGGGGGACGGCCCACTCTAGACCAAAAATCTACCAAAGAGATAGCGTGGATGCACTGGTATCACCATGCATCCCACCATAAGTGCCACAATTGAAGAGTGAAGGGACAATGAAAGAAAATGTGAGAGGAGTCTTCCTCCTATCTATTGTAGAGCACACACCTTGAAGGACCAACAAATCCCTGCTTCTAAATATTTTCCCATGTCAAACATCTATTCCACACTAAAGTCCATGTAAAATAGTTACACTTCAGTCATGAGAAACCATTCCAAACTTTCTTCCACCACTAAACTTCCCCTCTATCCTCATACTGCTAGGAAATCAACTCCTGATAGCCATAAGACACCGTATACTTCCCCTTAGGGTTTGGGGACTAGGTTAACACATCATTGTCCATAAGTGCATTGCAACTACATCGAGATAGAATATTTTTTAGGTCCACGCACTCTACCTCCAAACTAAGAATCGACCACTGTTCTAGGGACTTCCATCTTACAACCACCACCTACCCTTGAAAGGAAAGGGATTTAAAGTCACTCACCCTTTTCCATTTAGCTTCACAAAACCTCTAGGCTAGAGTACTCAGCTGAGGATATTGGCAAATTATAGGAGGGAAACCATCCCGTGAGTCATGCCAAAATTGGACCTCCACCCCACTCTTGCATATCTAGAAAAGACCCCTCTTAATCAGCGTGGCTCCTTTCTTGAGAGTCACCCAAATTGTTGAGCCTTTACCAACCAAATCATACCATGGAATATCCTTATGTGGAATCCCAAAAAAATACTTATGGGACAACACTCTAGCCCATAGCTGATCTTGCTCCACATACCAATGCCAGTATAGTTTGGCAGCCAAAGCAGTACCAAAAAGCACAAACTACCATAATCCCAGCCCACCAAACCTCTTTGGGTTGTAAACCATCTCCCAATTAATTAGGCTCCACTTGGTCAAAGATAAATTCCCAGCCCATAAAAACTATCTTGTTAAGGAGTCTAAGTCCTTAACAAAGCTCATCAGTGCCACCTGGGTCATACACCTATAGATAGGAAGAGCCTGCACCACTGATTGAATTAGTTGAACTTGACCTACAAAGGATAACCAACAGTGGGTCCAATGATTCACCTTGTCCTAGAATTTGTCTAAGATCGCCCACCATGACTCCTTAGCTAGCTAGCCAATAGAGATAGGAATCCCAAGATAAAGCAATGGGAGACTCCCAATTTAGAACCTGAGGATAAGAGCCACTCTTTGTTGTATGGCTAGAGGAGTGTTAAATAAAAAATAGATGATTTGCCCTCATTAATTACCTATCCAGAGGTCATAAGGTAAACATCTAGGCTCTTGCATATGTTAGACACCTCCCTAATAGTATCCCTACCCATCAAAGCCACATCATCCACAAATTGGAGATGGGATTGTATAGGGATTTCCCCTCCCCACTGCCAACCTTGAATAGCACCATCACCCACATTTATTTTGATCAATTAACCCAAGCCTTCTGCCAACAGAAGAAACAAGTAAGGAGAAAGAGGGTCACCTTGCCTCAATCCATGAGAAGCCCCAAAGAGATTAGAGTGCTCACCATTAATCAGAACTGAAAAGGAGGTTGAGTTCACACAACTCAAAACCCAACAAATCTAATCCTCTACAAAACCAAAGGTGCCCAAGACCTTCTGGAGGAAGGACCACTGCACTCTATCATAGGCCTTTGACATATCCAGCTTGATAAAAATTGCCTTCTCATTAGACTGGGTCATGGAATGTATAGTCTTAGTAGCCATCACCACCCCATCCAAAATCTATCAGCCCTCCACAAAGCCACCTTGCTCCTCTGAGATAAGCATAGGCAGCCACTTTTTTAACCTCTCAGTGATCAAATTAGAAATAATTTTATAAGCGACATTATAGAGAGAAATGGGCCTAAAAAAACTCAGCCTATTGGCCCCTGCACCCTTAGGAATAAGAGCCAAGAAGGTGGAGTTCAAATCCTAAAGCATTTGCTTGTTCCTCTGGGATTCTTGAACAACATCTAGGATGTCAAATTTAATAATTTCCCAAAATTCTTAGAAGAACTCAATCAGGAAGCCATCTAGACTAGGCACCTTTCCTTTCTACATCATAAAGACTATCCTCCTTAACTCCTCTAAGGATATATCCCTCATCAAATGCTCATTCATATCCCTAGTCACCAAAGAGGGGATACAAGACAGAATTTGGACCTCTTTAGTCGAGTCCCCCTACACTTCCTCCTTGAATAATGAAGCAAAATACTGCACTACCTCATTAATGATACCCTACATAGAAGAAATAGTCTTCCCACTATCCAACACCAAAGAAGTAATCCCCATGCCATGCTGTCTAGCCTGAACCGAATTGAAGAAGAAGGTTGTGTTCTTATCCCCTTCTCTAAGCCATTTGATACAGGCCTTTTGTTTCCAAAAGATTTCCTCCCTTAGTTCCCATTCCTCCAAAGCTTTTAAGGCCCCAGCTTCCTCCCTCAGCAAAACCTCAGTCATTCCCACATCCCAAATGGTTTTAGTAATGATATTCAGCTCCATCTGTGCCTCATTTTTTTTTTGGAAAATGTTCCCAAAAATTTGTCAGTTCAACTTTTTGAGCTAGTACTTGACGAATTAGAGAAGCTTAACAAAAGTATACATTGTTGTTCCTACAGTAGGCCTGCCCCTCCTCCACCAATCCACCACTCATCCAAACAGGTCTGGGTCCCTGAACCACATAAGCTAAAGCTTGAAAGGCACCTTCAGAGGCTCACAGGCAGAATAAATGATGAATTTTATTGGCCAGTGGTCCAAGCCCCTCCAATCAAGAATCTCAAGGTAGGAAGACCATGAACCCCCCACCCAGTAATAGGAGGTCATGAATCTATCTATATGATCTATAATGCACCTATCCCCCACTCTTCGATTGTTCTAGGTAAACCATCCATTAACCAGCTTGATATCTATTAAATTGAGTGCCTTAATATTATCTCAGAGTAGGAGAGAAGAAGGTTCTAGTTGTGCATTACCTCCTCTCTTCTCTATTAAATCAAGAATAACATTAAAGTCTCCCACCACAATCCAAGGCAAATATGGAAATAATTGACGAAGAAAGTGGATGTTTTTCTAAACAAGAAGTTTACCTTGGAAATCTATAGGAGCATAAACATTGGAAAAAAGGACTGATTCACCCAACTCAATACATGAAGCCACCATAGATAAAGAGGATTTAAAGGAAATCCAAGACACAAGTTGGATCTTGCACGGATTCTAGAAATAAGCCAGCCCCTTGAAGATCTAATAGCTCCAATGCACTACCATGAACCATACCTCTATAACTTAGGTGTAATATTCCTCATATCATCCATAAAAACTTTTGTTTCTTTAAGAAAGATAATATCAGGTACTTAACATCTAACTAATTCCCTAACAGCCTTTTGTTTGGGACCACTATTCAATCCCCTTACATTCCATGAGATAATGATCATTTCAGAAGAGTTAAGAAGTGCGAGTCTAAGGTCTTAGCCACACCAGAATCCACCAAGGTCTCCCCAATCATCTTGATTCTATTCCTGTCCTTCTTGCACCCCACTTTAGCACTTTTTTCTGACGTCCCCTTCTTTACCTCCCTCTAGAGAATACCCAAGCGAGGAGAAGATTTTCCTTTCTTATCTAATTCTATCCCCACAACCCTTGCCAAAGGGTACATGTCCTCTCCATTCTATTCTAAGTCCCTATTTGTTTCCTCCCCTCCTAATTCCTCTATCTACCCCTCAATAGCCATGGGTAAGGTCGACTCTTCTTGAAGAACCACTAGAAGATTGGCTGAATTAATCTCTGGTATTGAACCTCCCATGAACTGCTCCACACTCATTAATCCTAGATTTACTTCTTTCTAGCCCAATTCATCCAAGATTTCAAACCTGTTGAAAGAGTCATCATCTTATCTCTCCTTAAGGGTCCTCTTCTAGCCCCTATTATAGCTTTGAGCTTTCACCTGTATAAAACCTTTAACATCCCTGCTCTCCCCCACCCCTAATTTCTTCCCTTTATCGGCACTGGGAATGCTGTTAGGTGGCAGTTGGAGATGTTGCTTCATTGGCTTAGCCTTTAGACATCTATGCACCAAGTGTCCATACTCATGGAAAAGGTGACACCTGAAGGGAAGGGTCTCATAGTCCAATTGTTGTACCTAGGAGTATGAACCCGCACTCATCTCTAGCACATCAGGCAATGGTTTGCTCAAATTAATTTCTACACAAATTTGGGCAAAAGTCATGACTTTCTTACCTAAAGTCTAAGTTGAAGACCCCACCAACCTTCCAAGTGTCAAAGCTAACATCATGAGAATGTCCTCACAACAAAACTTAATAGGAAGTTTGGGGAGCCTAACCCATACCAGAACCCGAGTTGGTAATTCCTCAGAAGGATTAAACCCAACATGCCAAGGTTTAACAAAAAGTCTAACCTAATTGTAAAAGTATGCCCCTCCCTCAAAAACCCTATTGCAGTTAGCCAGTCATACAAATGTGACCATGAAGTAGTTATTTGCCAATAATGTGACCTCCATTTCTCCCTCTGGTTCCCACACTAGCTTGGCCCAACCCTCCAAAAATTGAAGGGAAACTTTTAGACCAAAAAACTTACAATACAAAGAATGCTTGGAATAATATTCCACATCCTCTAAAATCATATCAAAAGGAATTACCAATTTAGGTCATTCCTTGCATTTCTCTAGGTAACCATTAATTTTTATAATCCTAGATCCCCCAAGCAAGCTCCATTCCATTGCTCCTGGATTCTGGGAAGAAAACTCCTAACCAATTATTTTACCTTGCTACTCCTACCTGTTCATGCCCATAGCTACACTAAAATTTTTGCCAAGCATAGTTTTTAAAGACTCTTGTTGAGTCATGATCACACCCTCCTTGGTCCAGCATGACCCTATGACATCTCTGCCTGATGCCTCATCCCTTTGCCACTCACTCACTCCCCCAAAATACACTTACACACACCAACCAACCACTTTGAATAGGCTAGGGTATGGCTGCCCTAGCTCAGCCATGACCTACACATGTTATAACCCATCATTCTCCAACTCCAAATTTATTCCTTTTAGGCTCTTATCAAATTTTCTTGTAAATAGTCTTGTTCGCTTAGTGCCCTTGTCTAAATTAATGCATCGCTTGAACCTATCGCTTGAACCTACAAAAGTTCAATGGTTTAATGGTTCTTCACTTATCATGGTATCAATGGACATTAATATAATTATTTTCATGCATTGCATAAAAATATTTCTCAACTTGGAGATAAAGGGATTATCACATTTTCAAAAGTGGACAACAAGATAGCAAAATCAACTTCATATTCTCCTACATCTTCCTCAATGAAGAACAAGATATTCTATCATTATACCTCTCATCAATAATGCATATAAATATGATATATTCAATTTTTGAGATATAATGAGCCAAATTTGTAACATACACATGGATCTAATATGGGACATATTATTTTACCAATAACTTTGGGGCTCAAAATATTGAATACATTATCAATTCTACACCATATTATTCCATAATTAAATGTAGTTTTAGACAACCATTGTTATAGAAAATGAATGAAAGAATGAATAAGACTAATAAAAGTTCATATTTTAATGTTTAAGGTGGTTTATTAACATTCTAAAGAAATAAAATAAGTATAAAGTGTAGACATGTAAATTTGGCCACCAATGGCTTTGCATCAAATTATTAGATCAATTATTACCAATCATTGAAAATTTAACATAATAATTTATATTAGTCTTTAATTTAACTTTATAACCTTGCATTAAATCAATTTGTCCTATTAAATCAATTAAATAAGACAAATACACACATTGAATTAATCAAAATAAAATAAATGACCAAATACCTAAAAATAATTAACTTGCACATCCTAATCAAAATCAATTAGAAAGTTAAATTAATTTAAAATCCTAATTGAGTTCACCCATGAGATAATAAATCAATTAATAAAAATAAAATTCAAAAACATCTTAGAACATCTTAGAATACACTCATTACCTTTGTGATTGTCACTTTTGGAAAATATCTAAAAGAATATCTTAAGAATATGCCAAACTCAACCAAGGTTAATAAAATCAACCATGGTCAGATTTAACCCATTTCAAGGGATTTGAAATCCTATAAAATAAATCTTAGAGCTCTTCATTTAGGTATATCAATAAAATTAGAGTTATAAGGCAACAATAGATTCATGAAGCTAAAAGCCTAGTGTTATAATGCCAAAATTGAGCCAAAACCATCAAGCCATTAAATCAATCAAGCCAATCATTCAAAAATGGTGAATATATGATATGATGTTATCCATATGTCATTTATGAATAATTATTATGCATAAACTGATCAATCTAACTGAATTTCCATTTGGAGCTATCAAGGATTTGGTAAGGAATTTGTGTTTTTATGTTTATATTTCTCATTTCCTTCCATGTTTTGTTGAATTATTATTTGGTTTATTCATTATGATCCCCCCATGATCAGGCCTAAAGGATGTTATATTTTTAGTGAGTTCATTTTTCCTTTTTTTTAGACTAACTCTATACTAACCTCCTCCTTTGAGTTAAAATCCTAGATCACAAATGGCATGCCCAGTGGGATGTGATTACACATACCACATCTTTGAATAAAAATGGATATTAAAATATATCTTATTTTTTATCTATTAAATTTTTTTTTGATATGATGTTCTTACTATTTTTATGTAAAATTATCAAAATTTCATTAAAATATGATGTGTAGTTTATAAGTTATGACTCTTTTAGTAATTGTCACCTTTTATTTTCTAATTTTCTGATAAAAATAAATTGTATAGAGATAATAATTTTTTTAATTCACTATTTTGACCTTAATGTTTTCATATATGTTAACCCTAGACCTATAAAAAAACTTCCAAAAATTTAGTAACAAATGGATGTATATTTTAAAAGTTATGGTTAAAATACTAACTACATGTTTTTATGATTTATGTGTTCATTTTTCTTTGTTTTAACCTTCTAACTTGTTGTTTGTATGTTTCATAGGTTTAATTTATTTTTTGGGATTTTTTGAGTTTTTTTATTGATATTTTTGATAAATATTTTCTAACCTAACATTTTTATCTTTTGTGGTTTTGCCTTTGGGTCGATAGATTTTACCTTTCAAAGTTGTTTATCTCATTTGATAAATAAGCTTCAAGGCTAAACAAAGTGCTGACCTTATTATTGCAAGGAAAATTTGAAGAATCCTCAAAAAAATCTTAATTAATTCTTTCACATTTTTTTTGGGATGTTTTAAAATGAATTAGGTATTTCACTTTGGGTTTAAAAATAAAGTTTTTCATGTTTATGTTAATTTTTTTTATTGTTCTTTCAAAGTTCACAACTTAAAGCCAAGGGGCTAAAATAAAACCACCACACATTTCATTTAGTGATATAAAATTGAATACACTTCAATTTTTTTGCAATTTGTTTTCATTATTTGTTTATTCTAAACTTGTTTGAGTAAATAAGGATTTTCTCTCCCATCCATCCCCTTTAGGAAACTTTTGGGGTAAAAAGCGTCAACTTATTTTTGTGTGGTTTGAAATTATTTCCATTTATGCATCTTAAATCTAAGGGGATAGTAATTAATCTAATCAAACACTTTTAATTTGATGAAATTAAATTAATGTCACTTCAATTATTTGTAAATTTTCTTGTTAATTGTGTGTTTTAATGAAAAGAGATGTGTGTGTATTCTCTCCCATCCATCTCCTTTAGGAAATTTTTGGGATCAAAAGTGCCATCTCATCATAATCTAAACCTAATCTAAGGTATATATATAATTTCATTTAAATCTATTTCCAAAACTCACAATAGTATTGGATGATCTTGAGGTGACCATAAAACCTTTCTATTGTGTCATTTATTTCATCCATCTTGGCTTCTGAGGGGGACTTCATTACCTCCCATGAGTTCTTTAGGAAAGCTTTTACCTAGGGTTTCATCTCTCAGCATCATCTTTAACCTCTTTCTATGGGGGGTAATATAAATTTTTATCCCTCATTGGGATGATGGTTTGAGTGATTAAACCATCTCCATTAGTAGAGGCTAATCCTAAGACATTTGAACATGTTAGACATCACACTATACTGAGAGAGAAATAAATGTAGTGGTTGTAAAAATGGCAAGAGTTTTTTATAAAAATATATATGATGTAGACCCAAATGACATATTTCTTCTCTTGTTTGCTAAAATGAAAATTGATAGACATAGGATTCATCTAGAACAATCGAAAACCAACTAGTTTTAGTCAACCCCACATTGCCATACACTTGCTACGATTTGGATGATTATACTTAGTGTATTTTTGTAATTTTTGCTTGGTATGTTAGACTAAAACTTTTATTATTCAAAACATGTCATTTAACAAGTCATGATTCCAAATCACTCCATTATTTGAGGAAGTGTTATGCTATTTATATGATACTTTGATTTAAATTATCAAACATTCCATTTTTGTGTCAAAACATTGGGAGTAACACTTTATTGAGGAGGGAAGCATTACGATACCCCAATAATTTTAAAATCTTATGCCTTTGAAGTCTTAAAACATAAACCATTTTTCACATCATCTTTCAGGAGTGCTAATGTTGTTAGGCTATCAATTTTGTTTTAGAAGACTTGTCTTGTTTCATCTTGCATTTCCATTATCATTTTTTTGCAACTAATCACTTGAGTCTTGTTGAATCTTAGATTAGTGTGGTCATGTTATTCAAATATTTCTAGTTTTTTGTCATCAAATTCATATTTTATCCTTAGTTGAGTCCTTGATCAACTATTACAAGTTCAAATTCAAATACTAGTTGATTTCAGTTTAGACCTCAATTCATGGGGTTGATACTCAAATATTCCTCTTTTGGATTATGTAACTTGGGTTAATTATTCACTCAAATTTAGAAAATTTTATTGTTTTATGCTTTTATTTTGGTTAAATCAATTTATCTTCAAACATCTCTTTTTTAGCATCTTATACCAATCAGATCATGTTTTATGCCTGGAGTCATGTACCTTGTCTATGTTAAACTATTCCAAGTTTTTAAATTAATCAATCATCCTTTTTAAGTCAATATTTTTCCACCATTTTTCCATTAGTCCTTGTATATCCTATTTGATCCTAGCTTTTGACTCTGAGTTTTGAAAAAAGACCTAGTAACTTTTCCATTTAGTAGCTTAGACCTACTTGGAACACCTTTCAACATTATAGTTTGGTAGTTTGATTCTTAGGTCATTTTTCATGACCTTTTCATGTATTAGACACTTAGCATTTGTTGTTTTATGCTACACTATTTTTATCAAGTCTTTTCATAGACATTTTGGAGATTAAACTCCACCTTTAACCATGTTAGATCATGTTTGAACCCTTTATCTTTCCAAAATGCATAGATTTTTTAGATTTTATAGAACCCTAATCTTTTTTCTTATTGTGAAATATTTTTCATTTAATTTAAACATGGCTCACTATATATATAGTGGAACTATGTACAATTTAGGATATAGAAATCCTTTCACATAATAGGACTTTGTGGAAAACCCTACTAAAGATAATGTCATTTTGGAAATATATTCTTAACCACCCCAAAAAATTCAACTAGTGGGACAAAGTCAAGATCCTTTGTCCAATTATTTAGTTAGTACACCATATATAGAGAAAGATCAAGAGATAACAACCCAATACTTATCTAGTATACCATCTGTTGTAGAAAGTACTCAACAACAACCTTATCACATCATAACACCATCAATGTATGATCCCAATAAAACCACAGAGGTAGGGTATGAAAAATTACAAAATGGAAAAAGAGGGCTTTCCAACATGTTTTACAATCAAGCTCATGAAAAGTTCTCTTCTAACAATCCTAATGCAATTGTACCAATACCTTATCAAAACCCCCATGTGATTATTCCAAAAAGAGGTCTCATGGATGACCACTTAGATTGAATGCATCAATCATACTATACATATCTCAATTTTGCATGTAACTTAACTAATATGGCCTTGTCAAATGCACCTCTCATTAATGTAGCTCTCAAGTAGAAGTTTTAATGAGGTTGACAGGTCAAGACAATCAAGGTTTAGACCTATTTATGTAAAACACTTTAGTATAAACCATGCTCAATACATTGACTATCAAGGAAATATCTTTGTATTCTACATAGGATATTGAGAAAATTATAGGGGATAATATGCAAACAACATCCAATTTAAACCAAAGTGGTGTTGGCACACAAATAATCAATCAACAACAAATCATGCCTTTATCTAACACCATTAGTGGTTTTCAAAATTAGGGATTAGGAGCTTCTATGTCCTAACCTCAACCAATTACTTCTAATCCTCAACTAGTCACTTCTTCAAGCATGCAAGCAATAGGATTAAGTAGCCAACCAACAAGCAGTGTCATACCATAATAAAATGTGCCAAATCTTACTCCTCTCCAAAATGTGATAAGTAGTATTCTGCAATAGCATGTACAATCAAGTATCCCAATGCAATAGAGGCCAAAAATATTACCACCTCAATAGGGGGTAACCAATTTTCCATCTCACCAGATAGTAGTGAACATACCTCTTCCCTTGTAGGCCAATATACCAATCCAAAATCAAATGATGTCTAATCAACAATGTATTCATATTGGTCAATGATAGGTATTGAATCTCTAACATGCATCCACTTCTCAATAGGTATTCATGAAATAAAGAGGTTCTAATGTTCTTCAAGTACCTTTTAGGTAGCAAATGTCTTTTGTGTAGAATGTGCCATAGGTTTAGAGATAGGGTCTTAGACCACAATTTCCCACTCAAAAAAAAGGTTTTAATAGTTGACAAGAAGTCCCTATTCAACCAAAACATGCATAATACAATTATATCCCTATATCATAGCCTCAATATCCATAAAACCAATCATACATATCCAACCCCAACTAGAATGTCACACTATCATAGGTACATTTTCAACAATTACACCCTAATTCATGCATGCACATTCCTAGACCATTCCCTATCCAATCCAAGCTACCCAAAAAATCCCTCCATCATATCTCAATCTAATTCATCCACTTGTGAATTCCCAACCATCAACCTAGGCAAATATTCCAACAAGTTTCCTTGAGCAATAATTATAAAAAATGAAGGATACAATTGCCACCATCTAATCTAGGAAATAAGTTAAAAAGTTTAAATTGGATGATGTGTGTTCATATACTTTTAACATGGATTACTTACAAATTCCATTTCCTCTAAGATATGAGTCACCCAAGTTTAACAAATATAAGGGTAAAGGTGACCCAAAATCACATCAAACATAGGTCTTAGTTACATGTCATCCAGTGGCATATAGTGACATTTATTTGTTGTTATTATTTATAAGGAGTTTAGTTGGATAATCCTTGAAATGGTTTTTGAAACTACCAAATAACTTAGTTTTTAACTTTGATGATCTATCAGTCAAGTTTGTGCAACAATTCTCATACAATCTCAAGCATGAGATTTCATTAGTTGACTTAACATAAGTAAATAAAAAACTATGTGGAAGCTTCACAAGTTATCTATAGCGATGGAGAGCCTTTATAAGCTACTTTACCCATAGTCTACCAAATAAGAAATTAGTAACTATGTTTACCAAAAATCTACATAGTGAAATATCCTACTATCTAGAGTTATAGTGTGTTCACACATTCAAAGAGATCATCAATAAAGGTTTAGTGATCTAAAGAGACTTTATTAACAAAGGGATCATAAATCTAAACTCAACCAATCAAACCAATAATTAGAACCAAAATCCAAACCAAACACAAGTGTCATAACTAACACAAGATAATAACAATGATAGGCCAAAATAATTTAACCACAACAAGAATATTGTCAAAAATGGAGTAATAGAGTCACACCATGTCTAAATGATGAAAACATCATCTATTCAACCAGCACCACCTTTCCACCTTACTCCTACCCAATAAACTCTTCAATAGCCACAACATACATAATAAACACAACCTAGACCAATGCAATAAATGCAACAACTGTAGCAGCCTTTGAATTTGTAAAACCCACCTCCTCCAAAGAGAAACCCACTTACTCATCATATTTTTACCAACCTTGGAGAACCCATCAAAGCAGTCTTTAAAAATCTCATATTAGCTAACCTAATTAGATAACCTATTTCAAAAGAGCAATATCATGAGGATATAGACATGCTCGACTGGTACAAGCTAGAATAATTTTTTGAGTTTCATAGGGTTAAAGGGCATAATTTACAACATTATATGCAAATCAAAAATGTCATTCAAAATATGTTAGATAATGGTGATATCACATTGGATAATGGATCTTCCACATCCAATCAAAACCTTGATGTCTATCAGAACCCATTTCTTCAACATAATAATCAGTGAGTATAACAACAACATTAACAACAAAGGCCAAATCAACAAATTCAGTAGCAGAACTAACAACACCAAAATAATGGACAAAACCAAGGCCATAATAATGACCATAACCAATAAACCCACCATGTCATTGCAAATGACTATAACTTAGTTTTAGGTCATATCTCATTAGGTAGCATTAATATCATTTCCATCAATCCTAACCTAAATTTCAACCAGACAAGACTATTTCTAGTCATACCAAACCAATCCAATCATTATGGTAACCCTTCTTTGACCTAAGATCACACACAAGTAAACCAATAATTAGGGATTCCCATGTTACAGCCTTATAATGATAACTCATCATTCACCCATGACCACACTCAAGTGCATCAATGATCGATACTTATCTTATCTACTGCCCTCCACCACTATCAGTTAGCAACAATAGTCTTGTATCTAATCTGGATTGTGCAATCACAAGTTAATGGTCTAAAATTACCATACTAGTCCCACAACCAACTACCACTTCACCCATCATCTAACCCACCATTTGGCCTTAAAATAAGCCATTTAACATTATTTAAGAAAAGACATTTGATATAGTAAAATATTTGTAAAAGATTCTAGCACAAAAAAATATTGAATGAATACCTTAGCCAATCCACTATTCTAAATGACATATCCCCTGATTAATTTCAAGATTTGGTTGGACACCTAGCTCCAACCCAATAAGTCACATTCAACCAAAGTGATATGTCACCTCTTGGCCCACTACATAAAAATCCATTATACATTGAAGTATATATAATGTAACATAAAGTGAAACATGTACTTATAGACAATGGATCAAGTTTGAACATAGTGTCTCTCAAGCTCATCAAGCTTCTTGGGTACCCAATGGTAGATATCTAAGAAGAAATAATCACCATCAAATCATATGAAAATCAAGATCACTAATCACAAGACACCATTAGCTTACTAGTTATCTTTGGGCCCTTAACTCATGATACCCTTTTCCATGTGTCAGATCTTGATTTGTCATAAAATATGCTTCTGGGTAGGCCTTAGTTACATGAGATTCATGCAATCCCATCGACATTGCACCAAGTATAAGGTTCTCCCATTTAGGGATGGAGGTTAACATTCTAAGAGATTTACATCCATATGAGCATTGTAAACATCTAGAGGTTGAGTTCAAAATTTAAAACTACCATTTTAGAAGAATCCATCTAATAAGTAGGATAAGGGGAAGGCAATACTCCTTGAATTACCAAAGGACAACTACATTGATCCTAATACCCTTGATTCTCTTAGTCACATGCCACTTCTTGAAGTATCCAATAATTTTACCATCTCAGCTAATGGCCTAGGAGAGTACTTGACTCGTGATACATTTCATATCACAAAGCTTCCTCAAAACCCAAAATCCTTTGGAAGACCTAAATCTATACCACACATGCACTGGCAAAGAAAGGGAAAATGCCACATTCATAATCTAGGACTAGTCATTTTCATACCATCTTCTAGCCTAAAACAAGACACTCTCAAAGGAGATGAGTCATGGTTGTATAATGATAATTTGGATGATTGTTATAATAACCTCAAGTATCCCATTCCCACTTGCATCATGGAAAATAAATATTATGAAGGAAGGGGGATCAAGTCAAATCTATAGGGAACGTTAGAACCTATTTCTATGACCAAGTATGAAGGACCATATGGACTTGTATTTAAAACACCTGGGGGTGACCCCATATACCGTACTTATGTTCCATTTCCATCGACTAGTGATGAGGATGTTGGTAGTGAAGTAGAGTCTGATCATATCTTATTTGATGACTTAGCCTAGTCCAACCTATTTGATAATCACACCATTTTTACCCTTTGACCAATCATTCATAACAATCCCCTACCATTATATTATCCCCAACTAATAGACTAGGACCAATAAGAGGCACACATACCAATTGATGAGTTTCAAAATGATGAAGCATTCTATGATTTTCTAGGCCTTAGGGACAATGTTACATTGGGAGATCATAAATCAGGATTCTCAATCAAATTGGATATTGAATCCTATTTTGGAGAATAGATAAACACCCTTATCCAAAATAAAACAAATAAAACATTGAGGTCTCAAAGTGAAAACCTCTTTGAGGTACTTTTTGATTAGGAAAATAGTAAAGATAAAGGTCAGTCTAGTGGTGAAAACTTGTTTTAGGTGCCACTAGATGGGGGTGTTCAACCTTCTTCATATATATAATAGGATACCACCAATGATGAAATTGTATATGGGTCCAAATTTAGTATTGAAGAGCATCAAGGTTTTGATAAAATCATGCAAGAAACTAACAATGATGAATTTCACTATGGATCTGAGTTCAGCCCTAAAGAACAATAGGCTTTTGATCAAATCATTCAAGAGGATGCTAATAAATAACAAGATAATAGGTCTAAATTCAATCTTAAATATATGAAGCCTTTGATCAAGTCATATAGAATTTATAAATATCTTTGTCACATGGCCTAATCTCCCATTAGGAGATCTCAATTTATCATGTCTTGGAGAGCTTGTCAAAGAACCAGTCCTAACATAAGATTCTGATGTTGCCAATTAGTTCAAATCATTACCCACTATCCTTGAAGATGGTTTAACCCTTCTATTATAAGTACAATAGAGATTAACATCAAGTCCCTAGATAACCCAAAGTGGATTAAGCTAGGCAGATCCCTTACTGAGAAGGAGCATGAAGTCCTTACAACCCTTTTGAGGGAATTTAGAGATATATTTGCATGGGCATATTTTGACATGCTAGGTTTGGACCCCACCTTAGTTCTACACCACCTTTTGGTCAATCCTAATGATAAACTAGTAAAACAAAAATTGTGCAAGATGTATCCTCTCATTATTGTATTAGTGAAGAAAGAGTTGGGAGAAACTCTTAGAAGCAGGCTATATTAGGCCAATTGACTACTTTGAATGGATTTCCAACATAGTACCTATCAGTAAGAAACCAAAGGGAATCAAAATCTATGTTAATTTCCACAACATTAAAAAATCATGCCCTAAGGATGAATTTTCACTACCTAATATTAACATGATGGTTGAATCCATAGTGGGTTATGAGATGCTTTCATTAATGGATGGATTCTCAAGTTATAATCAAATTAGAATAACACCAAAAGATCAACACAAAATATAGTTCACCACTCCATAAGGAACATTATGTTATCAAGTCATGTTATTTGGAATTTAGAACACAAGGGCCAATTATCAAAGAGATATGATAGTCATGTTTCATGATATGATGCATGACACTATCAAAGACTACATCGATGACATACTAGGCAAATCCAAAACTAGGGCTGACCATCTAGTAGCATTAAAGAGGATATTTGAGTGACTATAGAAATAAAAATTTAGGCTTAACTAAAAGAAGTGTGTCTAGAGTTAAATTAGGTATATTATTGGGCTTCATCATGTCTGTTAAGGGCATTAAAGTCGATCCAGCTAAAGTAAGAGCCATAACAAAGATGCTACCATTGACCAATCTAAAGTAGTTCCATTGTTTTTAGGGCAAGATCTAGTCCATTCGATGCTTTATATCTCAAATATTGAACAAGTGCCATCCATTTACACACCTACTAAAGAAAGGTGTCACATTTTATTGAGATAATGATTGTTAAAAGGATTTTTAGCAGCTAAAGGACTATCTCATGAATCCCCTAGTTCTATTTCCTCTAATGCTAGGAAAACCATTTTTTTATAGATTTTTCCTACTGATAATGCTCTGGGGGTACTTTTAGCTCAACATGATGACAAGGGAAATGATCATGTAGGGAAGCTGTATTTTGATGGATCATTCACTGGACATGGATCGAGGGTAGGATTTTTATTCATAACACCTTAAGGGGATCTAATCCCTAAGTCACTCAAAATAAACTTTCCTTGTACCAATAACATGGATAAATATGAATCACTTGTCATAAGGCTTTGATAGGTGGTACAATAGAACATATTTCATATAACAGTTTATGGTGATTCTTAGTTAATCATCAATCAGGTTATAGACCACTTCCAAACTAAAGATGACAAGTTAGTTCCATACAAGGTAATGGTTGACACTCTCAAGCAATAGATTATCAACATTTAATTTGAGCATATAACAAGAGTGAGAAATAGAATATAAGATGCCATGGCTACCATTGGATCATTGATTCATCATGTAGACACAACTAGTGAGTATCAATTTCTTATATAAAATCTAATACCACTAGCTTATGAACCTTTAATTGTTGCAATAATATGTGATATTATTGGTCCCATCTCAAATTGGTACTCAAACCTATATGCATATTTACATGAGAAAGTCCTCCCACTAGACTTATCCTAGAAATAAATCAAAGCTTTCATCCACAATGCCCAATGCTACACCCTACTCAGACCAACCCTATACCACCATAGTTTTAATGAAACTTTACTTCATTATTTACCTTCAACAAAATATATACTATCATAATTGGAAGTTCACAAAGGATTATGTGGATCCCACACTAATAGGCTAGTCCAATCCAAAAATCTATTTTGTATTGGTTACTATTGGCTATAATGGACACAAATGTAGCTGCATATGTCAATAATTGTGATAAGTGTCAATGGAATGTTAATTTAATTCATGCACCTACCAAGACCTTAAAAAAAATATTGACACCATAACCATTTGTTATTGGGGCCTTGACCTCATTGGGAAGATAAACCCCACCTCATCATATGGCCATAAACACATTCTCACCATCACTGAATATTTCACTAAGTGGGTCAAAGTTATACCCCTCACTTATGTTATTGGAAAGAAATTTCCAAATTCATCTTTAACCATCTCATCTGCCACTATGGTATCCCTTCTAACATTATAGCTGATAATGGAGGATCATTTAATAAAAAGGATGTCAAAAAGCTATGTGTTGAATATAAGATCACACAACACTTTTTAATGGCTATTACCCTTAAGGTAATGGTCAGGTTGAAGCATCAAACAAAACCATTATCAACATTCTCAAAAATAGTATCAATGATGTTGGTCATTATTTTCACCTTTAGATATTCTATGCCTATTGGGCATACCATACCAATCATTGCACACCCATAAGAGCCACTCCATACTCACTTTTTTATGGCATTGAATTCATACTTCCCATTGAGTTTAAGTTTCCTTCATTATGCATATCTTTCAATCATGTTCTCAATGATAATGACTATCAAGAAGATTGTTTGTAAGAGCTAGCTTTTCTTGATGAAAAGTGCATGGACACTATGAACAATCTATAGGCCTATCAAAACTAGCTTTGTAGTTAATAAAATTGGTTTGTAAAACATAAAACATTTGAACTTGGTGATCTTGTTCTAAAAGAGAACCAAAAGAATACCATAGTTGAAAAGAAACATAAAGGAAATTTCAAACCCAATAGGGTGGGTCCTTTCATCATCACTGTAGACTATAGTGTTGGATCATACATGCTCACAATATCATATGGCAACTAAATTGATAATCCAATGAACATTACTCACCTCAAGTGGTACTATGCTTGAGTAATTTGATGTATTATCTATAAAGACCATTTTAAGTTGTACCATATTATCAATATTATTTATTATACCATTATCAAACTATTTTTTATGCCATCCTCTCATTTTGACATTCCAACTAGACTATCTAACCATTCCATTTCTACTCGACCAAACATGTTTTGAATCCTATCAACCTAGCCCATTTGACCTTGGTTCATCTACTGGTTTCATGTTTTTAGCATACAAAATCAGATCAATTTTAATAGTTATTTCAAGCATTTTAGATAGAGGTAATATTTTGGAGTAGTATGATATAAGTCTTGGTAATTTCATTCTTCATTTTTTATTCCCATATTATCAATTTTGTTTATGTGAGCCTGATTATATCACCTGTTGCGATAAATTAATGTTCACCAATCTTGATGTTAATTATATCACATACTATAACAAATTGGTATCATTGATCTATCAATAGTATCTTATTTATAACCACCTATGGGAAAACTAGGGCCAACATTTGTTTATTGTGCCTTGACATATCACCTAGCCATTCTTATGTTGTACTATGCCATCATACCAACTATACCTATTTTGTTTGAATTGGCTACTACACTAGTTGGATTCCTCTACTGTGAGGTAAACTAAAGAAATTTTGGGACTATGTGGGTTAAATTTGATTCATGTTGAGGTCAGCTCAGTCCCCCTTCAGCCACACTCTTACCATTTTGTGAGCATCATTTCAAGTTATAATGCTCTTGCCATTTTATGAGCTTGGACCATTTTAGTGTCTCATCAATCTTGATTGAATTGAGATGCTTCAAAAAATCCCAAAAATATTTGAAAATAATTTATAAAAATCATAAAACATTGACCACTTATTTGCCTTAAGGATTTTGGGAATCCTCACTAAGTTACAAATAAATGACCTGTTACTTAGTTTCCCCATCTTTTTTGGCCTTTTATCCTACACTCTCATTATTTTGTGAACAAATTCAACCATTCTCTCACCATTTTGTAAGCATAATTTCAATTTATAATGCTTTCTCCATTTTTTGAGCTTGGAGCATTTTAGTGTCTCATCATTATTGATTATGTTGAGATGCTTCAAAAATCCCACAAACATTTGAAAATTGTTTAAAAAAACCAAAAAACACTAACCACTTTTTTGCCTTAAGGATATTGGTAACCCTCACTAAGTCATAAACAAATCACTTTTTCCTTAGTTTGCCCATCCTTTTTGACCTTTTATCCTATGATATCACCATTTTGTGAGTTCATCCTTATCCTTCTATTGCATCCATCATGTATTCTATCAATCAACATTTTCTTCCCATTTCTTAAGAGAACTACATTTGGCTTGAAGTTTTGTTGGATTATCAAATTGATGGAACTATGTAGGAAACATCCACTTGCCTAGTGCATATGGAGAAAACTCAACCACCCCATTAATTTTATTATATTCCCCCATCTTATTTGTTTATTTAGTTGTCACTTAGTTTCTAAGGGAAATGTTCTTCATATTATTTATACTAACATAGGGACTAACACTTGTTTGTTTCTTTATTTATCTTGATTGCTTCTGTATTTTTATATTTTTTTAATATGTTTATGTGCTTGTTTGTTTGCTTTTAGTAGTGTGGCCTTAATTTAGTCTATGTGTGTTCATTGGGTGATTCCTTGTACATTATTCTTGAATATATCCATATTCAAAAGTCCACATTGTCATCATGGTCTTTATCATTAGTGCAATTATTTCTCATTGAGTATTTAATATCAAGAATCAGTCCTTATGTATATTTTGGCCAATCCCCCATGGTGTTATATCATGAGGCATACCATCAAATGCTATAAAAAATTCAGCTTTGAGAGGTCTACAACATCAATCCATCATCAGCATATCCTTGGCACTGACATCAGAAAAAATCCCAATCATATCCCAAATAGAGTAATTAAGTAATGAAAGAATTTCAACCTTTGTTAGTTCAAATGAGCATCTCCCTACTAGGAAGTTATCCCAATTCATCTTTATCCTATGTATCAAGTTATCAATCATTAGTCATCAATCATGGTTTTCATAATCAAGGCATATTACATCAGCATTGTACACCATCCCATATGCATTCTTAATGATTATATCACCTACTGAGGCAAATCATTATGTTATCACCAATTTTACTTTCTTTTTTTTCTATCCTAACTAGGTCATCTCCATCTTATCAATGATTATATCACTTGTTGGGTAAAATCATTGTGTTTCATACCACATTGCCATTATCAAGGTATAATGATTATAACCACCTTTGGGAAAACCATTGTACACTGTCCCACTCACAGTTCTCAATGATTTTTCGCAACTTTTGGTGAATCATTATTTTGTTACCCCATCATATTCATTTGTTTGGTCCCCTCATTTTGCTTCTTTCTTTCAAGGGACCATTTACTAACCCACTTGTCAACCACTCCCTTGAGGGGGAAGCAATATTTCAATCATTACCATTGTAGTTGTAAGCATAAATAACCATTTTATTCTTTGAAAATACATTACTATGCTTATAACTTACAACATCTTCCCAAATAGGGGAAAACTATAAACATGTAAACTTGGCCACCAATGGCTTTGCATCAAACTATTAGATTAATTCTTACCAATCATCAAACATTTAACCTTATAATTTATATTAATCTCAAAATTATCTTTATAACCTTGCATTAAATCAATTTGTCTTATTAAATCAATTAAAAAAGGAAAATACACACATTAAATTAATCAAAATCAAACAAAGGACCAAATACCTAAAAATAATTAATTAACTTGCACACCACAATCAAAATCATAAATCAATTTCAAATCCTAATTGAGTTCACCCATGAGCTAATAAATCAATTACTAAAAAGGAAATTAAAGATCATCTTAGAACATCCTAGAATACACTCATTACCTTTTTGAGTTGTCACTTTTAGAAAATATCTAAAAGAATATACTAGGAATATGCCAAACTCAACCATGGTCAGATTTAACCCATTCCAAGGGATTTGAAATCCTATAAAATCAAGCTTATAGCTCTTCAACTTAATCAAATTAGAGTTATAATGTAGGAATGGATTCATGAAGCTAAAAGCCTAGTGTTATAATGCCAAAATTGAATCAATCAAGCCATCAATCCATCAATAAAGCTAAGCATTCAATAATAGTGTATAGAGGAGATGATTTTAGCCATATATCATTTATTAATATTTATTATGCATAAATTGAGAAAGCTAACCAAAATAACATTTGGAGATATCAAGGATTTGGTAAGGAATTTGTGTTTTTGTGTTTATATTTCTCATTTCCTTCCATGTTTTGTTTTATTCTCATTTGGTTTATTCATTATGATCCCATCATGATTAGGACTAAAGGATGTTATAATGTTAGTAAGTTCATTTTTCATTGTTTTGGAGACTAACTCTATACTAACCTCCTCATTGAGTTAAAATCCTAGATCACATAAAAAACACTATGTTCTAGGATAAATTTATATCTCAAATTACATAGACATGGGTAATAAAGCAAAATCACCAAACTTCATATCAGAAATATGAAAATTTAATACATACTTCAAAGATATCATAATATCATCAACAATATCAACCACAAGTATCTAATATAAGTTTGATTATCTCTAAGAATATAAAGCCACATATTCAATATCAAAAGGTAACTACAAATAACAATTAGTGTGTTTCACAATTTCTATTTCCATCATGGTGGTTCAATCATTCTTTGATTCTCAATTAAATAAATTAAACACGTGTCAAATTAAATTACAATATCCTTAACACATTGATTCTTATAAAATATCAAAACAAAATATCTTAAAATATCAATTCATAATGCCATAACATGACCTGTATACATACATACATATGTATATGTATATGTATATGTATGTATGTATGTATGTATATATATATGTATTTATGTATGTATGTATGTATGTATATATGTATGTATGTATTTATGTATTTATGTATGTATGTATGTATGTATGTATGTACACACACACATCTCTAGCTACATAATTGGCTTGTTATTTACATCTCTAGCTACATCCTTATCTACATATCCCTATCTACACATCTTAGTCAACAAAGGGGATTGTGAAGATGAAGCCCCACTATCATATTATCATGACCACAACCCAAACTGACTCCCCGTATTTTGATCTACATATAGCCTATCATTACTATAATGTAACATGTTCATGTTATAGTTATACATACTTAGATAATAAGTTATAATCCAAGTCCACTATTGAAGAAAGAGGGGGAATATAATGTATTTTTATCTCTACCTTAAGATGGTATCACTTAATGGTTACTACATCTCACTTGGCTCTCAAATCATAATGCTCTTATGTAGATAAAACATATACAATGATAACTATCACCTCTTGATCAAATAGGGGGAATGATCACTCATGACATCTAGGGTATACTCCAATAACCAACCAAGAATTACCTCACCTAGTACATGTCACATCATAACTTGAAGGGATGTCTCTATGATAATAATCTAATTCTCATCATCCCCTACAAAAAAAAATATTTAGATATGATGTACTTAGTACTTTTATCCCTCACATCAAAAGGGATAAAACATCAAGGTTATTTCAAAAACTAAATCAATACATATAACATTTTTGGCACATTATATAGTGTTCAAATGGGTCAAATCATCCACACACCACATATTTTTTATGGGGTTCTTATAGATTTATGAGAGATTAGACACACTATTACAAATGTTGGGTGCACATGTCATCTAGGTGTACTTAGTTAAGATAAAGATAGATTACATATTTAAAAGATCCAAATAAAGTTGAAAAAAATACATTACACATAAAATATAGGTTTTCAAAGAAAATTAATTCACAAATTAGATATATGAAAAATATTGGAAAATTAGGTAGTGAGTGCATGAGAGAGCATCAACAACTAGAGGGGAGAATACCATTAGTATATATGTACACACAAATAACCCATGCTAGGATATGCAATCAACACCTTGATGCTAGGCTGACGTAGGTGATGTAATGGATGGGATTTGGATTGGGTTGGTTATTAGGTGGAATGAGATTTAAAATGGGTGGTGGAAATGGATTATTATGATGAAACTAAAATACCTCTACATTGTCATAGTACTTGTTAATATCATAAAGTTATGTGGAAACAAAGCTCTAGGATATTTCAGTATTTGATATTATGAGGAGGTGAAGTTCCTAGTCAATACTATGACTAGGGAAATGAGGAAGATTATCTTTAATGACTCATGGGATGAGATAAAATATATTGGGGTGGTTATTCCTAGTCAACTTCATCCAAAACTATGAATGATATAGGATGAGTCTAGACCTAATGAGAAGAAGGAAGGGTATTGAGGTGAGGATCTAGGCTTGGATCATGTTATATTTTCAACCTTTATGATGATGGAGGACAATGATTGGTGGATTGATAATTTGTTCTTGTTCTTATAAGGTATTGAGAGTGTCAAAAGTGAAGTTGGGGATTGTGGTGTAAATTAAAACCTCTCCTAAGTTTGGTATTAATATTATATTATATATTATTTATGGGATTAGGTGACCTAACCCTAGGGAAAAGACAATCTCTAATAATACTGAGTGTTTCAGGAAGTGTCATCCAAAAAGGATTAGGAAATTTATAAGAATAAAAGTTTGTTTGAATAGTTGAGTGTTTTAATGGAATTTTTGTGTTATTGGAAGCAAGGTTTTAGTTAATAGGCTTTCATAGTTGAACAAGGCTTTGACAATGTTCTCATTATTTTTGTTTATTTTAGGAATATTTGACTCAAATGGAAACTAATTACTTGTTTAAATGAAACAAATGAAATTAGAGAGAAATAACCAAGATAAAATTAAATTAATGAATAATTTTTTTTGTATTTTCCAACTGATTTTCAATGCATGCAAAGTAAGAGAGAGAAAGATATATATTCTAACTATGATAATGCTGATTTTTAACTTTTCTAGATAAAATCTATATGAAGTTGTTTTTATGTTTTTTTTATTGATATGTGAATGGATATACTATGAAAAATATGTTTTATTAACATTAAATTTATTCAATAAAAGGTCTAAGCTCCAAATATCAATACCATGAGGTTCCTAGTGTTTTATTTCACCCAAACAATCCAAAAACAAGTTTTCATCCTTTCTAGGTGTTGAACTCTAGCTATGAATAATGTATTTTAAATATAAATGAATGATTTATATTATAATTACTATGATTAAATTAATTAAATACATAATTATTAATTAATATAAATAATGAAAATCATACTCGCAATATCACCATTTGTCTACCTAGATTTATCAAGGGTTTTTTTACTCACTAGTTGCTTGTTTGAGAGTGAAAACAACTTATTTCAAAACTAAAAATTGATTATTACAATGGATAAAAATGTATGATATATTCTCTAAAATAACATTCACCTATGGTTTAGATTCAATATTATGTTTTTAAAGAATCTATTGAATGAATGCAAGCAAGTAAATAAACTAATTTCTATTTTTGTGTAAGGACAGAAGAGACAATTAGTTTTCCTATCAAAACTTATTTTTTCCAAACTAAATATTTAAGATAATACAATAATTAATTATAATTTAATCTATTCTAATAAATAAAATAAATAAATCTAAACTAATAATCTCCAACCTGATCATGATGTAGACCAGTTGAAAATAAGAGATTTATTGTATTGTGGTCCTCAGTGTGATACCTGCTTTACCCAAATGAAGATTTATATAACTCTATAATAAGGAGGATTAATAAATGAATATAATAAATGGGAGAATAATAAGAAGAGATACACAAATACAAATAAATAATATCTAACTATGGTTATTTGAAGACACCATTTGTAAAGACTTGGTTGTAAGAATAATGGATCTCCCTATCTAGAAACGTGTAGTCAAACACAAAATCAATCAAAGAAAATCAACACAAAATAAATAAAATAAAATCTCAAAAGTAATTGGAGTAGGTTTTGGTATAAAATGATTCAAAACTCTTAAGTTTTAATGCAAATTTTAGTATTAAATATAGCCAAAATTGGCTTACTTATAGAAAAGTAATAGAGGTTACATGAAAGAGTTTAACCAAGTTGAATTGGGAGTTAAACTTAAAAAGGACTCAAAATGATTTTAAATAGAAGTGGGAGTGATTTGGTCCTGATTTAAGGTTAAATTAAGGTGAAAAAATAAAAAAAATGTGACATTAAACATGCAAAACATGTCAAAAATGAGTCCCAGAAGCTAAAATTAGAAGGCAAGGCAATGATGATGGAACCAACCCTATTTACAAGGGTAAGTTACATAACCATTATTCTTCAAGACAAAATCAACATATCATATTATTAAAATACCCTTAATTTATAATAAAAATACCTTTTTATAATAGGTTTGTCATGGTGGTTTACATAATCACCTTGACAAACCCATCACTCATGGGGTAGTTATATAAATCCATAAGATGGTTCCATCACCTAATAGGGTAGTTCTATCACTAATGAGAGATTATTTAAAATAAACTAATGGGAGGTGAAAATTCCAACAAAAGGGGGACCTAGGAGAGAGAGAGAGAGAGAGAGAGAGAGAGAGAGAGAGAGAGAGAGAGAGAGAGAGAGAGAGAGAGAGAGAGAGAGAGAGAGAGAGAGAGAGAGAGAGAGAGAGAGAGAGAGAGAGGGGTAAAAGGGTAATGGGTGTTAGAGAGTTCTTGTTTGAGTATTATTAGGAGGTCATTGCATCATCATTTGACCTATCATGTCAACAATATCACACTATGAAAAAATTAGGTACATACATATTTCCCCTCAGGATGACACCTTATCATTAATTGATGAGGGTGTAGTCCCAAGTAGTGGTGTGCACAAGGGAAATAAGAAATTAGAAATACTTACCCTGGTGTTGTAATAAAGCCAATCAAGACTTCATGTAACCTATAATCATAAGATGATAATCAAGTAAAATTTGATGATAAACTATAAAATAGACCATGTATTAAAATTATGGATAAGAATATGTACCATATGTGTAGGAAAGATCATACTACCTAAACTATCTTGTTGGAGGACTAAATCTGGCACCAAGTGATCAAGAACCTACAAAACTATAAAAATGTGATATAAAAGATAGAAAGCCATTAAAAATAAATTTTAAAACATAATTTGTATAATTTAGCAAAAAATATGCTTTTTAAACATGAAAATATGCATATAATGTGAAAATATACCAAAATTAGAAAGTTTTTAAACTAAAAATTACTGGTTTGGGGGGCTAATATATTCAAAAACTTTTCAAAACTAACTCATTTGTGCTTACTATGTTTGAGATTTCTTGAGATTTAGATTGCATGAAACTATTTCAAGTAAGAAAATAATCAATAGTAAGAGGATGGTGAATCTACCAGATTGAAGAGCTTCATGGTAGGATTAGGTAGGTTTTGTGGCCTTTTTCCTTTTGCTACAATATTGTGAAGAGGATGGTGAATCTATAATTTTTATCAAAACTTACTAGAAATCCAATGAATTTAAAATTTTCTAAATTTAAAATGTTCATGGGGAAGGTAGATCAGGAAAATGTAATAATTTTATTGATTTTGATATATTTTTGAGTTTTTTAGGAGTTTTGGAGGGCACACAGTTGGCAGATGGAACCATTGCTTGGGGATTGAACCATCAGCTTTTACAGGGGGGTGGTTACATAACCATTATGGTAAAATATTAAATATCATTATTTTTAGGAGATAATTTTTGAAATAATTACTTAAGGAAATTACATAATCACCTCGGGTGATTAGGAAAACACCTAAGGTAGTTATGTAACCACCTAAGACAATTACATAACTGCTACCTACAAATAGGACATTTTCATTCAATGGAACTAGGTGAAGAAACTTGCATTTTTTAAGGATAGAAATGGTCCTATGATAACTTATGGTATTTTATTTGATATAAGTACCTTACATACATTGGAGAGCTTAGGATCAGGAGTGGCTCCCTAGAATCTTGGAAATTTTGATGGTAAAAAAGTTAGTCATCCTTGATTGAGTTAAGATCCTATGAGTAGCATAGATAAGAATCATCCTGACATCTAATCAACTAATTTGAAAGATATTAACTTATTGGGACCCTAATAAAAACATGTTTGTTTTCCCCTAGGCCCTAAGAGAGTGGATGATCACTCTTTTTGATGTTTATAAGATCATGAGACTTCTTAAAATTGGTTGATTGGTATTTATTTAAGATGTCAACAATAGACATGAGGCCTATAGTTGGTCAGAGTATTTTGGATATGTGGATTCACCCAATGTGGGTGAAAAGTGTAGTGTGGGATTTTATAGGTTGATGAATTAGTGATCCTCAACCTTATAAAGCTATTATTGGTATCCTTGCCTCTTAGTTAGTGGGAGATAAGGGTATTGATAGGTTATTGGTGATGAATTATACAACATATTTTTAAAAATATTTCATTAGTGATGCAACTAACTTGATGAACCTATCACTCATGGGGTGTTTCTATAACTCTATAGGGTAGTTCTGTCACCTAACAAGATGGTTTTATCACTAATGAGTTTTTTTAGAAAATAAGTTAGGTGGAGTTGTAAAGGCCAACAAAAGGGGGCTTTAAGGGACCTAGAAGAGAGAGACAAAAGCAAAAGGGGAAATGGTGTTATAGAGTTATTATTTAAGAATTATTAGGAGGTCAATGCATCATCATTTTACATGTTATGTCAATAATATTTCACCATGTAAAAATTAAGTGAATATAGTAGTTACTAGTTTTTGGTCAATCAAAATTGAATTTTTGGTGTAATAAATACATATAAAGGTATAAGAAAGTGAAATTGCTCAATTTCATGCACACAAAGGGTTGATTCACCACTATAAATGGTGATTTTATATTTACATTAGTGATTACTAGATTGATATAGTGGATACACAAGTTTTAGAAAAAAATTTAAATTTGTGTTGATTTCACTTTAAAGAATGACAATTTCACAATTCTAGTGAAAGTTGTTGAGGTAATGAAATTAGTGATGTTTTGGGGATTTTTATGGAAATTTAATCTAAGTCCACATCTTTTCTAGTGTATGTAATAGAGACTTACATTCATCATTTCATGTGATAATTAATGTATATTGTTATGATTGATATTTAATTTTATAAATGATGCGTATGGATTGTTGGATGTTGTTGAGTTGTCCTATATAATGAAGATTCCAAATATGTGTTGATATGGATATTTTGGTAGGATTAGAAATGTGTTGGCACTCAGAGATGAGTACCTTTCATCTATTAAAAAGGGAGATATTTTTTAGAGGATGTATGTAGGATTCTATATATCCTGATATTAGGTACTATGGTATACTAGAGGGAGATGATGTGTGTTGCATCATTGGGGAGATTATCAAAAGGAAGATAGCATCTTAATGGTGGGTTTAGGAGTGGATTTTGATGTGTGTATGGAAAAAGGAGAGACAAATATAGTATCTTTAGTTTTATGGATCTTGTTAGTGACATAATGTTACTTGAAAAGAGTAGTATATTATTTCTAGTTGGATTAGTAGATGTGGTGGGTGATATACTAGAGTTTATGACATATTTTTATTTAGGGAACTACATGATTGTACACTTGTACAAGGATCTACATTTAATATAATATAATAATGGGAAGAGTATTGGTCCATCCATACTACTATAGGTATTGGCATGGGAGTATATAGCCATAGAATAGGTAGTAGGATAGCTATGAGTTAGGACATTTGAGTATCCCTTTGCATATGGATGGTATGTTGTAATAGGTAGCTAAAAATGACATCTAGGAGAATATATTTACTATAGGAGGGTGATATATGAATTGATACTAAGGGACTTCACATGAATACCCTACAGGGAGGAAGATATAGTATGGGTGGAGGACTTGGTATATTTAGATTATGTGATGACTATTTATTATTTTTTGGGGTACTAAGATTACATCATTGGGATGTATAGGCCAAATAGAGTGTTGAGATAGTATAGTGTAAATAGGGTATCTTGATAGTGCCACATATATTTATGTATTTATATAGTGATTAATGATAATGGGGGATGATAGTGTACCAAAGGGTAGTCATTGTTAGTTAGGAATATTTACATTATTCACCATTTCATAAGTGACATTATGTGATCGATGCAGGGGTAATAGATGATTATAGATCATGATGGGAGAAAACTTTGATAGTAAGACTGGTTATTCCACATTAATGTCTAGGAATAATGAGGGAATAGATAGAGGATTTTGAGGGCACGACCTCTAAGGATACAATAATAGAGGATGAGAGGACATGTAGCTAATCCAACTAGAGGTGAGGCTATGATAAGAGGTGATGGAGGAGATGGTCATGAGGTAAATGTGATTGATATAGATAATGATTGATAAAGGGATGGAGGATGAGATGGGAAATATGGAGGACTTAGAGGAAGAGATGATGGATATGGGAGAGATGGGTCTTGGCTACTAGGACCACCAATTGTTACAATTGGATGGGGAGATAGAGTAGAGACATCATGGTCAAATAGGTTAATATAGGATAATGCCAAAATTGATACCCTGTAGAAAGAGATTTTAGCTAGATATGTAGAGATAGATGGTTTTAGGAATGATTGATAGAAATAAGATGGATAGATAGCTTCAAAATATACATAGATCATTTAGCTATAATCCATGGTATATTGGTTATTAATAGAGTTGTAAAGGAGGGATGGTGCCTTGGTAGTGAGATATGTTGAGTTGCCTAGGATATGAGGCAAGAGGGATATAACACATGGATAGTATCAAAACCTACACATAGAGATAGCAATAGCATGGGTGACATTAACTATACCTAGCCTTATAAAGGCCATGTCAAATGTGATGAGTGATATATAATAGGATAATTATTATAGAGTTTATATGAGAGCATCATGACAAAAAATTAGAGGGAACCTTCTTATGTTGATTAATATGGTCATAGATCAGGGGATATTTAGCTAGGATAGTGTGGATAATGATGTCATGATGATCATTTGGGTAGTAATCACAACATTCATTGGGCACAATGGGTACACCACACCTCTATAGAGTACCACATAAATATCACCTCCAATTATTTAACCTAAATAAGGTCACAATGATAATTGATCCTAGATTTGTGACATGGGTTTTGATGTGTATATGATAAATGGATGTGATACTTATACATGAACATTAATTTTTATTGATATATCTAGTGATTCATTTTGGGGCTCTTATATATGTCTAATGTGTTATTGTGATGATGATACTTTTAAGATACTTATACATGAACTTATGTATATTTTATAGATGTTTATATATGTTGAATGGATGTTTTATGGATGAATGTTCTTATTATGATTCAATTATTAACTATCAATCCTTTTATTTTGATCAAATGCACACTTAATCATTGTGATGAATGTTTAGTTTAATTATTTATGGATAAATGGAATGAATTGTAATTTTAGAGAGTTAGAATTGAATAATTTGGGACTAGTTTATTTTATGGATATATGTGTGTGATGATGTAGATGTGTATGAATGAATAGCTATTATTCTTGTATATTTCTTGATGTTTTGAGTAACCTAATTTTAATATTAACTATGATAGAATGCATCATGACATAAAAAATTATGATGACACTATTATAATATGTGTATCAACTGACACAACACATAAAATAACCAAATAAAAAAAACTTTAACAAACACAAAATAATAAGCACATAAAAAGAATAACAAGAATAAAATAAATAAGAAAAAATCATTTTGATCTATATCCTTCATTAATATAGAAACCCTATATTTTGAGAGGCGATGAAATGATATTGATAGACTTGTTTCTCCCCAAGCAATGATATATGTGAGAGGGTAGATTGGGAATTATATATCCTGATGAGGATGCAATGATCTATTTAAAATTGGATAATGATTTTGGCCAAACTATGGACAAGAATAAATTTTCATTTGCTTTAAATTCTTGGATTTTCATATTTTTTTAGTTTTTGTATTTTCTATGGACTTTTGGACAAGCGACTAAGATACAAACAAAGGGAAAATTATTTATAGCACTAGGAATAAATATTATAGTTGGTGGAATGTAGGAGGAATGGAAGGATGGAATACATGAGGGATGAAGGATTAATTTCCAAGGACTATGACAAGTAGGAGTCAATACCTAATCTTCATTAGATTGTATTTATGTCTTGTAATGTGTTTTGTGTAAGAATGCAGGGTTACCAATATTTTTTTGAAACATGGTTCAAGACCTCTTTCATGTACTCATCAAGGTTAAAACATGATGAAGTATGAGTACTTGGCAAGAATCGGATGAACATGTGAAAGGAATGGATGGGTTTTAATAGTTGTAGACATTATATGATGATATGGAATAAGGATGCCCCCAAGTAAAGAGTACTTATAGAAAATAGATACTCAAAAATAGGTTTTCACCATGGTACTTACCTAAAGTGAAATAAGATTATTTTTCACTTTTTTAAGTTCATTTATCTTTCTCTTGTGATTTATTATTATTATTATTTTGACTTTTTTATTTTATTTTTATACTTTTTATTTTATTTTTTATTTTATTTTTAGCTACAATATATTAGATAATTTAAGTGTAGAATTACTTTAGATTAATGATGTTCATATGATCATTAAGCTCTTTTTCATCCTTAGTGGCCAATTTGTAAGTTCTTGATCCATATTTTCCTATGACAATGTAAGGACCTAACTAGTTGGGTTTAACTTTTCTTTTTTTCTCACTTTGCATTAGTGTTCATCTGATTCTCTTTCAAGATAAGGTTACTAACCTCAAATTATTTGGCCTTGATTTTATTATTTTGGCCAAAACATAATCTATTCTAATATGGTTGTAAATTATTTAGTGCATTGATTTGTTTTTCATCCAAAATATCTAACTCATGTAACCATGCAAATCAGTCTCCTAATCATCAATAAGGTCTTATAATGAAATACACAAGGTAACTCCATCATGATTAGTAGGATGGATTTGGTTCCATATACAAGTGAATAAGGGGTTCCCCTATGGGTATATGAATACTTGTATGATAATCCCACATGACAAGATAAAATTATTGATAACCCATTTAAAGATTTTGAGAATATTTTTGTTGGATGCTTCTACTTGGTTATTACCTCTAGGGTAATAGGGTGTGAACCATTTATGAATGATATTGAATTGAGTACAAATGCATTTAAAATAATTATTTTTGAAGGACTTATCTTTGTTAGAAATGATAGTGGAGGGGATATCCTAATTTCAAATGGTATGATTGAGGATGAATTTTGAAATTTGTTTACATGTTACATATGTGAGAGGAATTGCCTCCACTAATTTGGTGAAGTATTTAGTTGAATTTAAAATATGAATATGATTGTCAGATCATTTAGGTTTTATTTTTCCAATGAGATCTAGCCCCCATATAGAGAAAGGCCATAAAGTTGTAATTGGTTGTATATCTTGATATGGCACATGAATAGTGTCCTTGTGTTTTTAACATGATATGCACTTTTTAACATACTAGAAATAATATGTTTCCATTATGGACCAATATTATCATGTTCTCAATAGTTTCTTAGTAAGGATTATACTATTTTTATGTGTGCCAGAGATTACATCATGGACTTATTTGATGGATAAATTAGCCTCTTCTTAATTTAAACAATGTAACAAAGTTCCAACATAGCCTCTATGATATAAGGTATTACCAAGGAGTTTAAAACATGAATCACATTAGATAAAATATTTCTTGTAATTATGTAAAAGGTTTAGGGGGATAGTGTTATCATAAATGTAGGTGTAAAATTCATGGTACCATGGGGAATTGGGACTAATAATTTCATAGACCATCTCATAATTAGGGACTTCATAATTTGGTATCATTAATTGTTCAACCAAAAATTGGATTTACCTAATATCTTTATGCATTTCTCAAATAAAACCAATAGTTTCCATAGTGTTTATTACTTTGTTATTAGTGTGAGGAACTTTCTCAAATTTTGTATGATTTAAGTATTGTTTAAAACTATCAACCATTTTCTTGTATGTTTTAATATTTTCATATTTGGATTGATATTCATCATTTACTTGATTTATTATAAGTTTTGAATCACTATACACTTATAGATGTTGAATATTCCATTAAATTTGCATTTTAAGACCTAAAATGAAGGCTTCATATTTGGAAATATTGTTGGTATAAGGAAATATGATTCAAAATGTCCTTGAAATAAGATCACCATATGGTGTAAGGAACATGATACTTACCCCTAATCCATGGGTAGTGAAGGAATCATCAAAGTACAATTTCCATTCTGATGACTCATAAATATATAATATGTACTCATCTAGAGAACTAATGGTTAATGGTTACTTGTTTGAAAAAGATGCTTCTACTAACTAATCTACAATAATGTGTCCATTGATAAATTTTTTATTCATATATTCAATGTCAAATTCACTAAGTAACATTACCCAATTATTCACTATTCATGTAAGAGTTGATTTAGATAGGAGATACTTTATTATTAAGCATGTAGTGCCCTAGCATTTATGAATCAAAGATAATAATTGAACATGCTTTCTTGATTGTAGTGTATTTGAGTTTAGAGGACACTAAATTTTTGTTTAAGTATTACACTACTATCTTGGTTCCCTATTCATCATATTTCACTCAAAGATCTCTAAAGGTATACTAAGTAGATGATATGTATAGTAGCAATGGTTTCCAAAAAGTGAGTGGCATTGATACTAGTATATTTAAAAGATATTGTTTGAAGTTTTCAAATTCATATCGACATCCTTAATTACAGTTAAATATAATATACTTTATAAGAAGATGTGTGAATGATTAACATCTATATACAAGTGATATGAACCTTCTAATGGCTTGAATTTTGCCTTAAAATATATGATGATATTTTAGATTTGTTGGAATAATTTATTTTATGTATTTAAATTTACCTAACCTAAATGACTCATATATATATAATTAATCCTAATAATTTTCCTAATGTGAACCCAAAACCACACTTCTTAGGATTCAAGTGGACTTTATACTCCCTCAACATTTCAAATATATTGTGCAAAACTATAGGATACTCCACCCTTAGTTTTTAATTTTCTAATATATCATCCACATAATTTTCAACAATTTCATGGATCATTTTGTGGAAGATGACAGTCATTACTCATGACTTGGTAGAAAAAAGTGCCCTATGGTGTGATAAATGTTGTTTTATCTTGGTCCTCAGGTGCAATTTTGATTTGGTTTTAGCCTAAGAAACCATACATAAGAGACAAAATATTATTTTTTATTGTTGAATCTAATAACATGTAAATTTTAGGGAGATAGAAGTCATCCAATGGACATGCTTTATTGATGTCTTGAAATCAGTGCACACTTTGATCCCTATTGGTTTTTATCTTATTGGAATGATATTTGATATCTATTCTAAATAATTAACTATCCTAATTAATCCAACTTCTAATTGGTTTTACAATTCTTCTTTGACAAGTAATGCTACTTTGGGATGCATTTTTCTAATTTTTTGTTTGACATATTTTGCATATTTATGAATAACTAAATGATGTACAACAAGATATGGATCTAATTCTATCATGTATACATAGGACCAATAAAATACATCTACAAATTATGTTAAAATAATAATTATTTTTCATCATTTTTCAATAATTAAGGGAGGTTATAAGCTTAACAATATTGTGGTTTTATTCTATACTACTGTTCACATTAATGGTTCCTTCAATTAACAATGTGGAACCATCCTATAGCGATATTTGTGTAGAGGAAAGGTAGAGTTCCTCATCTATTAGAGACTCTAAGAGGTTTTCACCAATAGACTCATCCTTTATTTCTTGATTTTTATTTTTTTTGTCTAATAGCACTTTAGAGAGGTTTTCACTAAGGGACTTGGATATTTTGTTTTTTTGACTTTTTTATTTTTTGAATTTTGGTGACTAAGGGACTCTTCATGTTCCCCAAATTATGTTGATGTGTCCAAAATAATTTTAAATCACTTTTTATGGTATCCCAACATAATAACATCTTTTATTCCCATGAATTATGTTATTGCCTCATCATTTTGGAAAATTTCAAGTGGTATAGGATTTTATTGGCTCTAAAATATGAGCTTAAGATATTTTAGTTCAAGGGTGAAAATGGATATGTCACAAAATAGGTTTGTAGGTTCAAGGTCTTTATAAAGGCTATGAATGTAACTTGTTTTAATTTCATAATAAGACTCCTTATATATCATGAAAAATCCTCTATGTAACCATATTGATCACCAATAGGTAGTTTAGAGTCGATACCATGTTATTATTTATTTTCTTGGGAGATTATAGGCTTTATAATGCCTTATTTATGGACACTAAGGCCTTTACCATTGTAGTTCATGATATTACATGTTATTTTTTTTCCATAAGATACTCATTATTTTATAAACAAATGGCTAAACTATCATTGTATAGCCAAGAATCATTTAAATACTCAATCTTCTCCTATGAAATAAGTCCACCTTTAACAAAAGAAATTTTACTAAATTGATGGTATACTTGTACTTTAATATTATTTGGGTTTATATTTCCATGGATTTTGGGATAAATGTGTAATTTTTTTAAATGGAAGTCATCTTGGATCTCATATTATCCCATTCACTTTATTAATGATCTTGAACTTAGTTTTGGAAGATGTGGATTTGGATGTGGATTTATATGTGGATTAGGAAGGTGGTTTTTTTTAATGTGGATAGCAAATAATATAATTGGATATATTTTGAAATTTTTGGTGGTTTTGATGTTGTGGATTTGTATTCCTAATAGGCATATTATGTGATGGTATCATATTAGAAGGGTTGGGGGTCACTAGGAATTATAACTTCCATACCAAGATGAGGTAATTTGATGCATTGGTTAAATTTGGATGGAATTGAATTCATGGTGTGACTACATGATTAGCCATGTAAAATGTTATATATAAGGTTAAGATCAATGACATGTAATGTTTGATGCATGATATGTCCTACTATAATTAAAATATGTATTATTCTAGCTGATTGTCATTACACATTATCATAGGATTTTATGGTGAAGGTGTTTGACTCTAATGCTTTTGTCAAATGACCTAGATATTTAATCAAGGTTAAAATGCAAATATTTAAACTAGATTATTTTTCCATAATTACCATTTTTAATCTATGTTTTGTAATTATGGTTTCAATTTATAAGGCTAAGTTATGAGATGGACCCACAAGAGAGATCTTGTTTTTATCAAAATTGATTTGGTGGCTTGAGGGTAAATGTACAATGAGTGTATGGAATTCATATGGATCAATGTCATTTTGGATTCTTAAATCATAAATATTTTTATACAAGATATCTTTGTGAACAGTTGATGCCTTAAGAAGATCCAAAATTGAAATTAGGTGTGTTCTCAATTTATTAAATAAGATTTTACTTTCACTTGAGAGTAGGTAGAGGATGGATTGGGATAGTTATTTTTGCTCACCTAGTTGTGATTTTACAATCTCAAGTTTTGATCTTGATGGTTGCAATATGATTATCCATGTGTTGGATATGACTAATGACTACATGAAATGGATGGGTATACTTCTTCGAATTGATGTTATTTATTTGATTTTGACCTTGGTTCATTTTTTAATGAAGTTGGTCATGTTTATGAAAATGATCTTGGTATATCCATAAGTGATGTTTTTTTGACATGAAGACATTTCCTTCTATTTCTATATCTATGTGATTAATTAAGTCTTGGACATAATTATTTAATTTCATACATCTATTTTTAGAATGACCTATTATCTTATGGAATTCATAGTATTCATGTTCCTTATACCAAGTTGGTTTTGGCATGGTTTTATAAAATGGTTTGATATATAGGAACATTATCATGTTACGATAACTAACTTGTGTAAAATTGCTTCAATTGATTCTCCTAAATGAGTATAAGTCCTTGATTTTGACATGGTGTAGGATATGATGGAGTTTTCACATGTGGTGGAGGATATGTTGGATTTTATAGCTACATGCCAAAATGGAATATAAAAATATTAGAGATATAAACAAAAAGTTAGAAGCAATCGAGATTTCTTACTTTATTCTAACATAACCTCTAATAGAATAGTGAAATAAAGTACAAAGAATATCACCTCACTTACCAAAATGAATCCTTCTATTTTGTTGAGTCAACGTGATTTTTAATTTAAAAATGGGATTGCTCAATTAAGTTTTATATAATAATTTTAGTAGCATAATGATAGATTTGGTTGATTGATTTTAAGTGGATAAAAGAGTATAATTATGGTGTTCACACATTTATTCCCTCAAATGATGGATGGATTATCAATTTATATATTTTTTGAAGGGAGAGTGGATAATTAGATTTAATCTTGATTTTTTTAATATTTATAGCTTTGGATGGTGTATATTTAGTCTATGGGTCAAATTCATTCAATGGATTGGTTTAGAATTTATGACTTATTTGGAAGAAGTGGTCAAATGATTAATGGGGTTGCTAATTATATTTTGAATGAGTTGAATGTCTTAAATTTAGGTGTTTTAATGTCTTTGAATGTATTAAATAGGTTTGTAGGAGGGTTGAATATATTAAATAGGTATGAATAAGTTTGTTGTGTATGTTAAATCAATTAAATGAGGTTGGATGAATGGGATGATGAGGTGGCTTGGTTAATTTTATTATTTTTATTTTTATTTGTTTATTTATAATTATTTATACATGGATAATTAGTGACTAATTAAATTAACTAATATGAATTAATTATTTAATTAATAAAATGGGTAATGTTATGTGGAATAGGATAAAATTCAATTTTTTTATGATGGATGAATTAGCAAGGACAAATAGTGAATGATGAATAACAACAATTAGTAAATTAATTTGACACTATGGTGGAATAATTTATGTCTACACAAAACATGAAGGATCATGGAATCATCATATGTAAACTAATCAAAATAGTGATATAATATGCACGTGGAAACAAGTATACATAGTGACATTATCAAGATAGATGTTAACAATGCGACACTTAGGTAAATGATAAAAATTAAGTACCAAAATCTGAAATATAACTAATCAAAGAGGGATGCTTGATATTATTCATGGTATTTGGATATAAGGAAGATGTTTGATTTCCATCATGGCATCAAAAATTGATAAAATAAGAGCAAATAAGTGTCATAGCCATTACTTGCACACACAAAGTTTACACATAAAGAATGTAAAATAAGGCCAAAGGTCCGCATACAAGGGACATATTCAAATGTCACACACATAAACATAGAAATATACAATAGGCTTAGAGACACATGTAAGGACATGTTTAAATGTCTAGAATCTAAAATAGTTAATATTCATAATACATTATGCATATAATAAAACATGAAAAATGTGAAAGATTAAATGTAATTGATCAAAATTAGCAATCTATAAAATTAATATATTCAGTAACTCAAGTATCCAAGAAGATAATGATGTGAATGTAAGAAAGCAATATCAATAGAGTTTGAAAATGTAAATAACTAAGGTATGAATAATAAGGGATATTAATATAATGATAAAACATGTGCATTATGTGTCCTAAGTATGCTTGCTACTATAGAAAAAATTTGTAGGAGGCTTGTGTATTATTTGGATTTGAGAATTGATATCATGTATTTATTGAGACAAGTTCAATAGAATCAGATAACTATAAAGTGTATTGCTATCTAAGTAGATTAGTTTTTTTTGTTAAAGAATTTATGGGTCTAATATAGTTTCATAACCTACAAATATATCTATAAAATATAACATGTATGTTATGCATTCAATATGTACACTTTGCAAAACATTTTGATAAAAACTGGATAATAGATAAAGACTAATTATGTTTAGCACAAAATAATTGATGTAAATAACTACACAAATAATGTATAGGTCTTATTTTTAATTTTATAAAATATTTTATTATTATTTTGGTATTTTTGTGTATATCAACAAAATGATAATCTACAAATCAAACAACACATCTAAGGGATGTGGATAATCAGAATATGGATCTAGTGAAAGATCATTGGGTGTTGGATTCTAAATATTGTCAAACTCACATAGGTCATCATCATTGATGTCATCATACTATTCATGCTATATAACTTGTAAACACTAAAATTTTAACCAATATATGTTTAGCAATGCTTGTTCTTGACACCTTTACCTTGATTGGCCAATTCACCATTCTGATAACCCACAATCTCTAAAAAAGATTTCAAAATTACATAATCATTAATAACATCTTCTAGACATCCTTATTTTATACCTATTCATACCTATTCAATAGATAATTTAATATCACTCTTATTTTAGGATCCTCTAACATTTTAAGGTAAGTGGTCACTAAGTAGACATGAGCACATTGTGCACCTATCCAATAGTGTGAACTTATCTCCTACACTCTAACATATATTTTTCTGAAACAACATGATTTCTAATGGATTTCCTACACATTTTAATAGGTTGATTATAATAAACATTCAAAATATTTATCTATAAAATTAAATCAAACGTCACACCTAAAAGTACCTATAAATAACTTATAAATCTCTCTTTATGATATTAAAAACATATATTTTCTAAGTAAAGATCTCTATTGGAGTTTTTTTTGTAATTTTACAGTCTTTGGTAATGTCTAACAATGTTTATTATAGGCTAAGGTGATCCTTTAACAAGAATTATAATCAAATTTTATAGTTTCTTTCATATTATCTTCCCTAAAGAGATAACTACATTAGACTAAGACCCTTTGGGCTATGTAGGTAGCACTCAATCAATAAGGGATTTTCTGATGATAACTCATCTATCTTCACTTCCCCAATTTCCCCCCTTTTTAATTATATCTCCTTTATGTGGTTATGAAAGATTAGGGTTATGATTTTATAGCTCTTACATACATTAATTCAGGCTCTTCACAAAAATATATTGTATACACATATAGGTGAATAAACCCATATTTTAAAATTTAGAACACAGTCTAACAAGATAAAGTCATAGTAAGACAACAATACATTGATATCTTATCCACCTCATTCAAACTTATCCTAGAAGATAATGATTTGTTATTTTTTATTCATTTGTGTTTAAAATTTATTTTTATAAAGTCGTATCTTATAGAAAGTTGCAAAGATAATTCTCTAATCCTAATCCTAATTTATATTTTTAGCAATTTACAAATTATGTATATCTTTTTATTTTATTATATTATGTCTTATTTATCATCCTAGATCAGATTTTAATAGTTTACATTTCCAATTAGAGTTAAATATAATTCATAATTAATTATAGTGTAAACATGACTTATTGTCTTTGGTATTGTTTTGAATCATGTGTATTTTATGTATAAACCAACTTTGAGATTTGTTTTTAATTTTTTTAATATGTTATTATCATCCATACCATCATGAATAATGTGAATTGTCATATCCTCAAAATTGAATGTAATACATTTATTTAGATTATAAATTTTAGCTTCCATTTCATATAACCATTGTTGACCTGATATATCACTTATCTAATTTTTTGTGTGCATAAAAAAAATTAGTGTGTCCACAACTTTTAAACCACATGAAATTGGCATTTTAATATTTCATAGTGATTCTTGGTACTATATATATTTATAAAATTCATCATTATCATGCCCTTTGTGTTTAATAATTAGAAGTGTGTATACATTTGGATCTATGTCCTCATCTATCTCAACATTTTATCTATACTCATCAATAAAAGCCAAAATCGTAAAAAAATTTCATTATGGAATGCTTGTAGTTTTTTGCATATGTTACCCTTTTGTTGTGCCTTATTAGGTTAAATAATATAAATATTTCCTTTAGCCTTATATTTATGAAATTTATGTTGTAATGATAAACAAGTATTTGTGACATGCCTTGATATTCTATGAAAGTGATAAAAGAGTTTTATAGACAATATTAATGGATTATATAACACCTGTTAGGTTGTGGAGCTAAAAGCTTCACTAATGCAGACATGGAGGAGGTTGCTGAGAAGTTGCTGAGTTGTAGAGCAACCGACGTCGGTCTGATTAGTTGACATCAGTCATATACAATGAGAAAAGCAATCGACGTTGATCATGGATCAGCCAGCATCGGTCACCTCTAGGCGGACAGGGACCGACGTCGGTCGCTTGTGCTTGTAGTTTTTTGCATATGTTACCCTTTTGTTGTGCCTTATTATGGGTTAAATAATATAAATAGCTCCTTCTGTGTGTGAAGAGAGCAAGGTGTTTCTTTAGCCTTATATTTATGAAATTTATGTTGTAATGATAAACAAGTATGTTTGTGACATGCCTTGATACATTCTATGAAAGTGATCAGGGGAGAAAGAGATGTTTATAGAACAATATTAATGGATTATATAACACCTCAGTCTTCTATAATTGGAAAAATTAGACCTTGAATTACTTTTTCCTATTAGTTCTAGTTGTGTACCTTTTCCCACTTCTACAATTCTTGCATCTATTCTATCTATTAGTTCTATACCTTTTCCCACTTCTACAATTCTTGCCCTTGCCCTTCCGCCTATCTCCTAGTCTGACTAGCCTTATGTTTATGACCCATACATTCTATCTTACCTAGAATGTTTAAAACATGCTTATTTTCCATCTCTACACATTTTAAGCATGTACCTACTTTCTTGTTTCATTGACACTAACATCCAAGATAGACACCTGCATCGACACTAGTGTCCTAACACAACACAAGTGTCAAGTGATGTAAAGTCATCTATTTTAAGCATGTACCTATTTTACAATTTAAATGTTTCCTAATGGTCATCCTAAGTGATTTAATGTAATTTAAATATCTAAGGGGATTGATATAAGTACAATATCAACCCTAATTCATTAAACACCTAGAAAATACCAAAATAGACCAAGGAAACTTAGCAAAAACACTTTATCAAACATTCAATTAAATAAGGATTCCCTATTTACAAACTAGTCATAGGGATAACACATCCATAAGTCTGATGTACTAAAAAAGTAATCTAAGATCCTAATTTTTCAAGTTACAAGTAAGGTAATTATTATACTTACTTTTCACATATTAAATGATCCACATATAAGCCAACACATAAGGGAGAACTACATTAGTCTGAGCCCCTCTTCAAAGTATTGGCTATGTAGGTAGTTCTCATTGATAGAGGGGTATTTGGGGTTAGCTCCATACTATGTGCCTACTAACATATTTTACCCAAAGGTAACCATGAATATGAATAACTATGGTTTTGACATATCATTAGGAGCAATAGTCCATGACCCATATCTGAATGCACTAAAAAGAAGGTGAAGACAAATCCAAAATCATCTAGGTGCATCGTTTTATAGTAGGTATTCTATATAAGACACCTTATCAAACCAAAATAGTAACATCAACACAACCATCCCAATCTGATGTAAGTATCCAAAGCTCTAGAGTCACTTATTCCATAAGCCAAGTGACTATTATAGAATCATCTTCCAATCTACTTTTTACATGTTTTAGATCCATCTCTATGTTAGCATTTAAACTAGTTAAGTACATTATTTTTTTTCATTTTCAAACATATCTTAATTATACTTTATATATTTAGATTATTCTTAGTTTTATAAATTTATCATATTTTATATCTGAGTTTAACACCCAATTTTCCTACTACAGAGATATTTTATCACCCATGTGACCCAAGCTATCTCTATCCCCTTTAACCCTATATTACCTAATCTATATTTTTAAGTTTACACATTTGGTGAACCCAACATGAACCTGATCCATGTCAATGTAAAATAAAAATATATATGGATTATAAGACTCATAAGGTTTCATCTTGTTGTGATGGATTTTTATATCTAAAACTGTACCCTAGGGTTTTACCCTCCTCTAGTTACAAGGGCTTGATTTGCATACGCTTGCAAGATTGATTATTCCTTGATTGGTGCATATCATCCTAAAAATATCTCAATTTTAAAATTACTTAGAGGTATTATCAACTCTAGTTGGTATAATAAAAACCCTTTTTTTATTTACCAAATTTTGATATAAATTTTTCAATTTTTGTAGTTTACTATTTTTATTAAATATTTAAATACAAGATGAATGGTGTACTTATTTTGTAGTTAATTTTTAGGTTTCATCATAAATAATTTTTTATTCAAAAACTTCTCTCATATCTTGGAAATAAATTCTTGATCTATCAAACTTGTTGATTCTTTATTGGGGATATTTTAGGGTTTTGTCTATGAAGCATTCCATGTTATTTGGCATTTTTATAATTCATAATAGATCAAATTTTAAATTTCGTAGATTTTTTTAATAATTATGTTTATATATACAAAACAAAAATTTCACCAAAATATCATTATGATTTTTTAAATTTATAATATTAATATCTTTAGTAAATTTAGACCCACATATTGTATATTATAATTTTGTTTCCCTATCTTCTTAGGTTCGTCATATTTCCTATTTTTCCTAAAAAAAATAAAATAGGTTACGAAATTTCTCATCCAATCACTTTATATTTATTTATTTTTATTTGTCATATACGGTGACTTTGACCCTTGGTTTCAAAACTCTAGTTGAGCTAGGGTTTCATGGTTTACTATTTTCTAAATTCTAATTGTTGATTTCAAAATGTTCAAAATTTAAAATTTAGAATTTTATATTTTTTTAAATTATGTTCACTATGGATACATATCTTAATTTTTTCATGCTCAAATACCTTATATTAGTCATCACTTGTTATATCTCATGCCTTATTAAATTATTATGATCTATAAATGGTTCAAAATTTAATCATTTAAAAGCAACCAAATCAAAGAATGATCATAATCAATATAAAATTCAAACCTCTCTTTACCAATATTATGGAAATAGTATTGATACTTTTCCTCATAACCTTAAGGAGGGTGATAATTATTATCACTCTAACCAGGTCCAAGTTATAACTCCTTTAATGGGTAAGGTATATGGTGTTTCCTAGGGTTTGTGCTTGTGAATTCCTAAAAGACCAAATCATACTTATGAGCTAGTATAAGAGTTACAAAAGAAAAATAAGTACTTTAATTCAAAGATCAGATTATTATAAAATCAGATTTCATGTGTCCAAAATCCAACACATGATAGTGTTAATAATGTGTTTACATCATCACTACCAATCATGTGCCAAACAAGGTTTCATATCCAAATGAAAAGTTAAAATAGAATACGTCCTAAATAAGTGATTCTAAAAGTGACCAAAAGGATACTAACTGTCTAAGTGAAATCTTAAGAGATATGATTCCAAAAAAATGATCAAATTACCCATTACACATATTATAAGGAGATATAAATACTATTATTCATATCATATAATGCATGGGCATCATATAAATTATTGTTTTGCATTACAGAATAAATATAATGTCTCAAAGATAGTGGTGATCCTATAATTGATACATATACCAAAACAAATCACTCACATTATGAGTACCACTCCTAAAGCAAATGTACCAAAATAATAAATTTGGGTACCAAAGAAAAAATTACAACAAAAATAGTTTCCAATATCAAACATATGTAAAAAAGGTTAAAAAATAAAATTAGATCAAGAAAAAGATACAAAGTTACCTCTCAATAATGATACTTAGTTTTCCAAACAATATGGTTTTAGAATGAAATATTTTAAAAAATATATTTATTGTTAGGATATTTTCCTTTAGTCTAACATATGTTTTCCCTACTTACATGCTTAAGAAAACAAGAGTTCCAATAAGGTATCACACCACATATCATGCAAGAAAAGGTTTTCACATGCTCACCTAAAGCATACAACTTAAGACTAGTTCCCATGAGTTTTATCACATGAAGGTTTATTCATTTAATTTCCTAAGCTAGGGAACTCAAATAATAATTTAGTTCTAAACTAATACCTATTTTTGTGTCTAACTCTTAATTATTCAATTATTACTTAACCAAAGAAAATAAATTGGGAGTAAAATGGTAACAAAATAATATTAACTCCATTATAATCAAGAATAGATTACATAAATATTTCATCCACAAAAGCTTACTTTCATTATATTCATAAGTTATGTCAAGATTACAATGATTCTATAATTACAATAATTAACAATATTACTAAGTAAAACAAGGGGGTATTTATACATGGTTCACCCTAACCATTTAGTTACAAAAGTAAATACAAAGAAAGATGACCTGACAAAGACCATTAACATAAATAAGTCATGGTAATCTATTTACAATGAATTCTCAAGGACCCAAGCCTAACTACCACTACATTATCTCTCTAAGATAGATACTTGTTTTTGTGTGCCTAACTTCCTATGGGTTGGTGATAAAATCTACTTGACTTATTCTTCTCTAATGTTCATGCGAACCGCTCCCTATCTATCTCCACTTTTCATACCTTTCCCAAGTCTTTCACTAATATATGAGTCTTATGTTCTCAATTTCTTTATGTGTCATGTTTATTTATTCCATGTGACTTGAATCTTCTGTACCATGGCCTTTTGTGCCATGGTCTTTCATGTCATGTCTCTCTCGTGCCCCTTATCTTCAAAAATTACTTAGCCAAAATTTATTCAAAATGGAGGGCCCAATAGTTATCAAGGTCAAGGATTGGGAAAACATTACCAAGACATCACTTATCCTATTTACACATATGATCAAAATGACCATAAATACTAAAGCTATACAATGAAAATAATTCAAATATATATTTTTCCAATACAAAAGAGAAAGAACTTACAAATGAAAATGAGGCACACAAGGAAAAATTTCACAAAGGTCAATAAATGTATCAAAATGATGATTCAAAACAAAAACACATACAAATTCAATAATTAGAGTAAGAAAATATTCCAAAGGTAATGTTAAAAAGAGAGAGAAAGAATAAAATTTTCCCACTCAAACTCAAGAAAAGCAAACAATCATGCTCAAATGAGGATTTCTAATAAAAGAGGTCAAAATCAAGAGACACTTGATGAATCTAATGTTATAAATGTGGTTAAAAAGGGGGAAACTGTAGGCCCTTCCTTACATCAAAACACTTATACTCTCACCACTCATACAAATGTTAAGCACTCTATAGATGAAGAGTTAAAAAAACCATGTTTTGATCTACTAGATATATTACAACATAATATATTCATATCTATAAAACCTAGTACCTATCATTTGAATTCATCACTAAAAATGAGAAAATAAATGTGGATAAATGCAAACCAAAGATACCAAATACAAAATTACCAAATGACCATGATACAATTCTTGATTATAATATGCACACATATGGCACATCTAGTTCAAGACAAGTTATACACTTACCACTCACTGATGATTCTCATCCATTAGATGAGATCATATGGTAGTCTCTTCACATATTCCAAACTACCATATATATATTCAAAACCTACATGTTCTATTATCTCATTAGCATATATGTGTTAGTTTCATGTTGATGGATGGCATATTCAGTTACTTTTACATACATACATGTGTGCCACACTTATACATGCATACACAAGTACATAATCTATTCATATTTTATATGTTGGGCATTCCATCTACTCATGTCATTCATAGATTAGGGGCATTCACTTCTTTGATATTGATACACACATGTTATATGGTTTGATTATCACATTTCATTATCATGTTTGAGATTACATATGTACATACACATGCCTTTATCCATGATTATATTGTGCATAGGGTACTTGATACGATATACACTTGACATTTTTTCTTAACATATTTGATCCATGGGCTACTATGACATGTTTATGTTTGTTACTTTTGATTTCCTTTATGTACTTCCTTAAGTGTCTTGACTTGCTATTGTATTCCTTGTTCAAGAATTTGAATATGCTCCTTTTTTTTATGGCCCCTATGCCTATTGTTAGGAAATGATTAGTCCTCAAATTAGTTTGTGTGAATAATTATGAAATTAATAATTTAGTGTTAGTTATATTTGGTTGGTAATTGGTTATCATAATATTGTTACAACAATATTATTAATATAGATTAGTTATTAGAATATATTATTTGGTTAAATATATTATTGTATGTTACAATAATATTATGTTAGTAGGTTTGTGAACAAGAATAGGGTTTGAGGAGATATTATGGGAGAGATTTGTGGTGATACGATTCACCCTCTTTATAGGAAAGGCATTCATATATATTTATAACACCCGTATGAATATGTAATAGAATATAATATATTTTATAGTGTGAGAATATAATAATATATTATATGGTTTTAAATTAATCTCTATGTTCAGCTCTATTATTTCTATATTAATGTATGCATATCCAAACTAGTCTCATTATATGGTATCAAAGTGGGGGATTTTTTGTGAATTTAATATGGATTATTAAATCATGAAGGGACAATCCTTTGGAATATTATCCATGTAGATGTCCTTTTAGAAGCAAAGTTTGTGCAATCATTAAGTGGCATCGCTTGCATCTGGTGTCCTCTTTCATTAGCACCATATATGATCTTGATTAGATCTATCAATCCTATTTTCATTGTGTTCATGACCTAGTTACACTCTAGATCAATGTTATACATTTGAATTGGGTTATTTCATTAGATTCAATTTATGAACTAATCTTGGTTTTATTGCATTGGGGAATTGAATCTTGTTTTA